>SJYW01048387.1:0-14314 GCA_006410735.1 Raphicerus campestris | reverse complement strand
TGTAATCTAAACCAGCAGGGGATATTGCAAGGCAGGCAATGCTCTACCAGGATATTCCACTTACTTAACCCGAGCAAACAGGAAATGAAGTTAGTGATATACATTTTTATATTAGAGGTACTCTGAACAAAGATGTGCTGCAAAATGTTCAGGATAGAACATGGAGAGATGATAAACATGAGCCACCACGACAGGCACACAGCACATATGAAGTCCTGCAGAGAGTTTCCATGTAGAATTCTGAAAGCTGTGGGACCTGGAACACAATGCTTTCAGGCTTTTCTCCCTGGGATGCTAATTCTCACTTTCACATTTTCTTACAGTGTCTTCTGTCTGTTCCTTTCTCAGCCTAGTGTCTGAGTGCTTCCCTTAGAAGAACCTTACTACTTCTTCCTAAAACAGCCATTTTGATCTGTGTAGTGCGCCAAAATGCTTCCAAATACTAGGAAAGAAAGCAGAAAGACTTTATAACCGCTAAGGAGTTTAGGCTGTAAAGCAGCAGAAACAAATGAACCAATAACTGATATGAACAGACGCTTAAAATTCAGACACTTAACCAAAATAATCTATAAAGATTATATGAGTGATTTTTCTCTACTTACAGGTTCATTTCCTGCACATTCTCAGCAGCGAAATAAAAGGTCTTGATCTGTGGATGACTGATCTTAAAAGCACTTGGAAGGGGAAAAGCACAGACACATGAGAAGTTAGAAATTAGTACAGTCAACAAGGCAGTCAACAGTAAAACAGTCAAATATATATATATATATGGTAAGCTCATCTGATTTCTTTGTTAATTTATAAAAGCAGAATTTTTAATTACATTAAATATCTATTGTCTAATCTCTATTACATGTAGGGAGCAGAGCGTGAATTCATCACATCAGGACATTCAGACCAGGACTTAGTCTTGACTAATCAATAGTCTCTACTTGAAACATATGGACATATTCTTTTATTTTCCATTGCTGTTTGTTATAGAGACAATAAACTAAAATATAAAGTGGTAGATGTGCAACTTCAAAGCACCCAGATCAACTCCAACAAGCAAAGTATTTATTTCAGATACAATAACTGCATTTATAGAAAAATAATTAAATTAAATGATAAAATTTCTACACTGTGACAACACACCAAAAACATTAACCAAGCTATCCTCTATTGGTAAAGAAAAAATACAAGGCAGATTTTTGAGTTTAAAAGAAAAGTATAAAAACATTGATGATAACAAAGTATTTCCTCTTTACCATTTAGACAGGAAGTCCTGCAGTGTGGACCAGAGTTTTTGTACGTGACCAGTCTGGTCAAAACCACAAGAATCGATGCAACCTCATGTATCACTAGGTACTTTCTGATGCAGCTACATCACAGTAGCTCAGACTTAAAGCTCACAACAGGTTAATTTTTTTTTTTTTAATAATCAGTCGCTGCTACTAGAAACACAGGTCAATAAGAAACTGCCCTTTTCTAACAAACAAAAACAGGAAATGATGTCAAAAGTAGAACAAAGAATAAGTAAAAGATGAAAAAGACAAAATGAAGAGGGATCTTGTTATGGGAAGAGCACTTGGCTGGGAGTCTGGAGAGTTGGTCTAGGCTGGGGACTCTGGCTTCTGTTGGTTATCAAATCTCTTAAGACTCTAAGTCGGAGAAGGCAATGACACCCCACTCCAGTACTCTTGCCTGGAAAATCCCATGGATGGAGGAACCTGGTGGGCTGCAGTCCATGGGGTCGCTAAGAGTCGGACATGACTGAGCGACTTCACTTTCACTTTTCACTTTCATGCACTAGAGAAGGAAATGGCAACCTATTCCAGTGTTCTTGCCTGGAGAATCCTAGGGACGGGGGAGCCTGGTGGGCTGCTGTCTATGGGACTGCACAGAAACTGGACATGACTGAAGCGACTTAGCAGCAGACTTTAAGTATATCAGGGTGCAATCCCCAAGTCTAAGACAACTCAGAGAATTCAATTTCAGAATGCTACTGACAATTTCATGAAGTAAGAAAAAGAAACTGGTCTCATATCATATCTGCTGCTCTTTTGAGTCCTATTTAACTAGCCATTCTCTTTACAAAAACACATCCTTGACATCTGATCACCCTGCCAGTCCTGGATGGTGGCTCGCATCTCATTGGATCATGGACATGGTCATTAGCAGCATGCCCTGCCAAGGCTCCATGGGGTTTTAAAATCCATCTGCTTCACAAAGTGAAATTCCAGAAAACAAGAGGTTAAAAGTTTCTATTACTGTTTGGTTTGCCAAACCATAAAGTCAAAATTTTTAAACATTTGAATATCGTCATCAAGAACTTCTAAACCACCATATCAGCTGAGGAACTTATAAAAAGGCTGTTATCCTGGCCCCATTATTTTGTGGGAAATGATAGACAACTTACTGCTTTTTCTTGCATTCAGATGCTTTCTCTATAGTGAAATCAGGCAGGTTAACAAATCCATCAGCTTTTTCTGCCTGAAATAAACACACACCACAAATACGAATAAATGCATCAATCCTAGCAGTTCGTTTATTGAGATCTTATGTTGAACAGAGACAGAATAAGTGAAATGGAGGAGGATCAAAAGATACTTCTCTGAATCCCCATTGGACTTCTCCCAGACATAGATTTTATAAGAGAAATTAATATTCTTCTGACAAAGCATCCAGAATCTTCTCTGAGAAGTAACATGACACAGTTCTGGGACAGCCAACGTGTGGCACGAGTAGGACCCGCCCAATCCCTTCTCGTCTGTCTTCCTAGAAAAGAGCAGAGCTAACTGATCAGAGCTCCACTTCCTCTTGAGCCCATGGCCATCTTCTCATCCTACTTCTCTAGCGAGCCACAAGCATCTAAGATAGAACCTAGCTAAGATAGAATTAGCATCCCAGACACAGTCATTAACAGCATGCCCTATTATATGATGAACAGAGGCCTGATTGTGGAGTTAATTAAAATTGAGGTTCATAACATGGTTGTTACCACCACTTACTGGTTGTTATAGGATTTAAATAAGCTCAGAAAAATAAAACACTTAACAGATACTCAACAAACAGTATTTTCTCTCTCAAGTTTAGTAAGTTTCCAGAGGGTTAAATCACAGAGCCATGTCTTGGAAAATCTCAGTTCCATAATCAATTCCTCGAGTTCTTTCTATAAAGGAAAGAGTGCACAGGAAAATGCTACTTTTAAGGAAATAAAATGAATGCCACTTTAAAACACCATTTGGAGGAGAATGGATGCCGTACATGTGTGGCTGAGTTGCTCTGCTATGCACCTGAAACCATCACAACATTGTTAATCAGTTACACCTCAATGCAAAATAAAATGGTTTTTTTTAAGTGCATGTCAGTATTTCAAATATAAATATTAAAAATCTTCTCAACAAATAATAAAAGATGTTGGGCAGCTCAGCAACTTAACCTAATTTATTCTAACCATTATTTAAAATCTAGTGAATTTTGTACTGTACCTGATTTATTATGAAAGTTTTATATAAAAACTATGAGACTTCAAGATAAAAGATTAAAAAATACCAAAACTTTTACAGGGAATGGAATCATTGCTCTCCCTCTAAAAAATTTCTTAGCCTTTATGAATAAAATTTAACTGAACCACAGGAGGCTAGATTGCTTGCAACAGATAGAACTCAAATCTTCCATCTACACTAGTGTCTCTGAATGAAGAAATACAGTCCACAACATTAAACGTAGGTGAGTCTAGGATATCCCTGGCAGTCCAGTGGTTAAGACTCCAAGTTCCCAAGGCAGGGGGCATGGGTGGGAGAACTAAGATTCCACATGCTGCACAGCCTGGCCAGAAAAACAAAGCAAAACATAAATGAGTCAGTGGTTATTAGAGGATAAATAAAAATTGGTTTTGAAAACACAAAGGCAGCTAGTTGTTAGCTCAGCTCAGCACCTTGGGTGCTCATAGTTCATGTTGTCACCTGTGCTTCTTTTCCTTATCACCAACTAGGGTGTAACTTGCACTCTTTCTTCAGAAAAATTAAACTGTGAAACTTCCAGCCTTAGGTCTGTTCCATCTGTTCTCTCCTACGTGTACCAACTTAACCAGACTCTTCACTCGAAGATCTTTCTTCTTATAAAACTCAAAACTCAATTCAAAGGACACTTCCTTCTTTAAAAATTGTATATTTTTCGAATTTGACTTATTTATTTTTGGATGGGCTATTTAATCACTGAATGATAGTTTCACCAACCCTGTCTAAAGAGAACATAAAGCATTTGAAGAGATTCAACTTTCTTTACGATGCACAATGCTTTTTGTGGCCTCTCAGTATTATATAAAAGTATACTATTTTTCATTTATTTAATTGAAGTATAGTTGATTTATTTACAATATTGTGCTCATTTCTACTGTATAGCTAAGTGGTTCAGCTATATATATGTGTATATATATATATATATAGGATCTCGCCATTTATCCATCCTATATAATAAAAGTTTGCATCTGCCATCCCAAATTCCTAACCCATCCCTCCCTCACCCATACTAAAAATTAGAGTTTTAAAAAAATTATATTAGCCTCCAGAAATTCCACTCTTATATACCCCAAAAGAAGTGAAAACAGGTATCAAACAAATACAGGCGTGTTCACAGCAGCATTATTTCACGATAGTCAAAAAGTGGAAACAGTCTAAGTATCCATTAACAGAGGAACAGATAGTGGCCTATCCATACAATGGAATATTATTCTGTCACAAAAAAAGAAGAAAGTATTGATAAATACTCTAATGTGGATGAACCTTGAGAACATTATACAAAGGAAAAGAACTGACACAAAACACTATATATTGCATGATTTCATTTATATGAAATAGCCAAAATGGGTAAATCCATAGAAACAGAGGACAGATTAGTGGTTGTCAGAGGCCATGGACAGAAGGGGATAGGGAGCAACTGCTTAATGGGCGTGAGTTTTCCTTTGGGTTGTTGACAATGTTTTAGAGCTAGATAGAGGAAGTGGCTGCACATTGTGAGGATACTAAACACCACTGATTTACTCATTAAAGAATGGATAATCTCAGGTGAAGACTTCCTTGGCGGCTCAGAGATAAAGAATCCACCTGCCAGTGCAGGAGATGCGGGTTCAGTCCCTGGGTTGGAAAGATCCTCTGGAGAAGGAAATGGCAACCCACTCCAGTATTTTTGCCTGAAAAAATCCACAGACAGAGGAGCCTGGTGGGCACCAGTCCATGGGGTCACAAAGAGCTGGACCTGACTTAGCAACTCAACAGTCTCATGTGAATTTTACTTCAATTAAAAAAATGCTATTTTGAGCTAGGGTATTTTAATGTAAATTCCTGAAATTACTTTAGAAAGAATAAAACAATTTATATTCACCATTTGTTTCTGTTTCCTACCTTCACCGATTTCTACCCCCACTAGTCCTCAGAAAGGGTTGTTACCGAGAACCGCAGTGATTTTCCTGTTGCTATTTCCCGTGTACCTGTTTTAGCCTTCACTTAACTGAACTCTGGAAACGGACACTACAGCCCACTCCCTCCCTCAAGAAATGTCTCTTTTCTGACAATGCATTTCTGCAGCCTCCCCCTCTTCCCCACTTAACTGCTCCTTACTTCCTTTCATAGGGTCTTCTTTCCCCCTTTTTTCTTATGCCCCAGATTTCTAAGTACACACTCACTCTCTTCTCATTCCAGTACTCTCCACAGGGC
The DNA here is from genome assembly GCA_006410735.1 of Raphicerus campestris. NCBI lineage: Eukaryota > Metazoa > Chordata > Mammalia > Artiodactyla > Bovidae > Raphicerus > Raphicerus campestris. The sequence continues at coordinate 8,618 of SJYW01048387.1, read as the reverse complement.
ATCATACACACTTCCACGGCAGCGTGTACAACCACATTTGTACACACATATTCAAAACCTATAGCCGCAAACTCCTTTCAATCCTAGTGCACCCATCCCAAGATCCAACTGCCTAACTGGAGTATTCCACAGGCTCCCTGTCATGGACCCAATATTTGTGTTCCCCCACATCCCTAGCTCATATTTTGAAGCCCTAAACCCTAACATGATGGTATTTGAAGTGGGGTCTTGGGGAAGCAGTTTGGTTTAGATGAAGTAATAAGGGTGAAACCCTTCTGATGGAATTAGTACCCTTATGAAAAGATGAAGACTCTAGCACTTGCCCGCTCCTCCCCATGCCTCCTCCATCTGAACAAATGGCAAGAAAGCAGGTGATTTCCAACCAGAAAGAACCCTCTCATCTGATATGGAATCCACTAGAACTTGACCTTGGACTTCCTAGGCTCCAGAACTCTGATGAACAAATATTTGTTGTTTAAGCCACCCAGACTATGGTATTTTGCTATGTGGCAGCACCAGCTGACTAAGATTCTCCCCTTGAGAGTGACAAATCCAAGACCAAACTCACTGTCGCCCTCCATGAAAGGCCTGCTTCTCTTTCTCCAGTGTTCTCCTCTGAACTGAATGATGTCACTTTCTATCCAGTTGTCCAAAAACAGGAAATATGGGATGACATCTTTGACACTTCAATCTCCTTCTCAGCATCTGTGCAAGTAACCACTAAGTTGTATCATTGCTGTGTCTGCCACAGCTCTTCAAAGAATCTGTTACCACATCTCCTTCAGACCACCATCACTGCAGAAGTCCTCTAAATCATTAACCATTATCCCTCTCCACAGTTCTGTTTTTTTCCCCTGATTTAGTGTCCAAATGACAATCACAGCAAATCTTCACTCCACAAACCTCTTCCTTCATTAAAATCCTGCATGGTTCCCAATTGCTCTTGGAGAAAGTCTAAGTGTTTAAAGTGAAGTCGCTCAGTCATGTCTGGCTCTTTGCGACCCCATGGACTGTAACCTATCAGGCTCCTCCATCCATGGGATTTTCCAGGCAAGATTACTGGAGTGGGTTGCCATTTCCTTAAGTGTTTAAGCAGAGTATAAAAGGCCTTTCATGATTATGCCATGATTAATTGTACAGTTTTATCTTCTCTGGAGAAGGGAATGGCTACCTACTCCAGTACGCCTGCCTGGAGAATCCCATGGACAGAGGAGCCTGGAGAGCTACAGTCCATGGTATCACAGAGTCAGACTTGACTGAGCAAGTAACACTTTCATTTTTTCACTTTTCCAATTATATAGGTTTATTTTCTGCAGTGTGCCTACCCCCTACTCAACCAAAAGCAAATGAAAAAATTAAAACACAGAAAAAATACTTCTATTGAGCTGAATTATAATTGAGCATTATTGCTCTTTAGATAATCTGCTATCAGTACAAGAAGGCCACCTTAGATGACAACAACACAAAAGTCAATCAACAGAAAATCTAAATACAGATGTATGTAAGAGAAAAACTGGAAATCTTCATTTTGGTGGACTCCTTTCTGGCAAAACTGAAACGGCTGAGATTCCTTCAAATGAGAGTCTAAATAAAAATGAGTAAAAGATACCTTAATATTTCCCCAGTAAATTTTTCTTCTGTGAGCAAAGGCATTTCTCACTTTATGTTCATACTGCATTCAAAATCACAGATAACTGTGTCAAAAATTGTCTTTGCTTATTTGACTTGCAAAAAATGCCTCAAAAATGACAATCACAGTGGGAAAATCCTAAGGAATGACAGTTTTCTCCTCCTTTCCCTCCTCCCACCCCCTCAGATTTCTTGTTCCTTATTGCAATAACTGAACTAACTTTCTCAAAAAGCATCCTTCCTCTTCAATCATTTCTAACTTTCTGAAAAGTTACTTGAAAGTTCTTCACTGGTAGCTGCAATTTTCTCCCAGGATGCTAATGTAATAAAAATCTTGTTCTCTTACCAGAAGTATCACACCATCCTTTGGTCACTGTGCAAACTTGTCTTATCAGATTTATCTTACATTCTGAAACAAGGCACCGCTTTTCATTTTGTGATATGATGCTCTACAATCCTAAACATCACATATTCATCTTCCATTTTTCTAGCACCTCTGATTTTGTTCAACTTAGTGAAGTTTCATCTGCAGTTGGTATATTAGCAGCATTAAACACACATGTTTATTAAAACTGTTCATGTTATACATTCATTTATTCAGTGAATATTTACTGAGTATCTTTTTTGTGTCAGGCACTGTGTCAGATATTTGGGCTTTATCAGTGAATAAAACAGAGATATCTACTTTCAAGGAGAAAAGAGACAATAGCTCAACATATGAGCACATAAATTACATAGCACACTCTGAGCAGTAATTACTACAGAGAAAAGTAAAATTGATCTGGGTAAAGGGGTTCTGATTGCAACCAGGGCAGGATGCCTTCTGTTCCTAGGCTTAAAAAGACCCTTCCTCTCTCACTTTCCTAGATATGTCTCCATGAATCAACTTAGGTGTGACCTTCTCCGAAACTTCCCCTTGCTCCTCCAAGCTTGGAGTTAACGCCTTCCACTTTGTGTCCCAATCCCCACAGTGGGCTTTGCTTACCATACTTCTCTTTCTGTATTTAGTTATCAAGGTATTCCTCTGTTTCTCCAATAGTCTGAGCACCTTGAGGGAAATAATTTTGTTTACAGTTATATCATCAATTATTGAGATAAGCTAAGGTGTTCAACACAAGTGAAATAAAAAAATGAGCTTTACGAATGAATGAAGGGCAGAAACACGGTCTTTTTACTCGATCAATAAAGTGCTAAAATGAGACGCAGAAGTCACTTGGCAAAACATTTGGCAGTTTCTAAAAATTATAAATATATATTAATAACTACCATACAACTTAGCAATTCCATTCCTAGGTATCTACCCAAGAGAAATGAAAGCATATGCCCATGCAAAGATCTGCTTGCAAACATTTATAGCAGCACTATTCATAATAGCTCAAACCTGGAAACAGTCTAAATATCCATCAACTGGTTAATAGTGTGGTATATTCATACAACAGAATACTGTTTAGTGAACAATTGACATGAGCTCAAACATAGAAGAATCTTGAAAACATAATGCTAAGTAAAAGACAGACACAAGAAATCACCTAATACTGTATTATTCTTTTATATAAAATGTAGAGAAAAAGCAAATCTATCTATAAAGACAGAAAGTAGAATAGTGGTTGCCTGGATGGGGAATGAACATTGACTGTAAAGGCATAAAGGATTTCATTGATATGATGAAAATTATTTAAAGCTGATTTATTATGATGGCTCATCACTCAGTAAATTTACCAAAAATCACTGAGTTGTAAATCTGAATAGTGTAATTTTATGATATGTAAAATATATTTCAGTAAAGTGGTTTTTTAAAATATGAGATGCAGGAAAAGTTTGGGGAGTTAAAAATAATGAATGAAATTTTTCCTGTTTGTCTATCAGTAAGACTTAAAAGAAGGTAAAATATGAGGTTTTAGATGACTTCGCTGATGACTCAATATGACTTGTTCAAACTTTAGACACAACATTAGGTTAAAATTTCTTATTTGCTTCAATTTTGGACTACAGGAATTTTAGAGTGAAAAATATTTTACATAGAATTTGCTGCACTCAGACATATTTTTGAAATTAATTAAAATAGGATGTTAAGTTTTAATATCTAAATGCAAAACAAGTATTCATTGCCATCACTAAAGTTTGACTTTTTGATACTACAAAATAGACAAAAGCAGTTCTTAAGGACCTACATATGTCAGAAAGGTAGAAGAGCAGACCTAGAAAAATAAGAGTGTTATAAATATATCCCACAGACTAAGCAGGTCAAAGAAGACCAAGCCAGAAACAAATGAAGTATAATATAGGAAACTGTTATGCATTTCATGGTTAAAAACAAGGAGTATAATTATCTGTCTGTTCTCAGTGGAACACTATTTCCTTGATTCTAAGAAGCCTGATTTTTTACATTTCAATAATTCTGAAATCAAGAGGCACCTTAGAAACTATGTGTATTTTCCTTGTACCATTTCCCTCAAAATCCTGTTATTCAATAAAGTATAGGTCTTTAAATGAATAGAATCTTAAATTCAAGGGGAAAATAGTTTAAAAAACAAAATATAGACTTCTTTGTAATATGCTATTGCAGTTATGCATGAATTTGAATTTGACACTCTTGAAATTACTTTAAATAAACTTCAGTGAAGTTACCCAATGAATATCAAAATCAGGAAATTTGCAAAACTTCAGTACTCCACATAAATCTGTGGTTTTCTCAGTTCTACCCTGAAACTCCCAGTATGTTGGAAACAGTTCTGTTCAGTTCAGTTCAGTTGCTCAGTTGTGTCTGACTCTTTGTGACCCCATGAATTACAGCACGCCAGGCCTCCCTGTCCATCACCAGCTCCCGGAGTCCACCCAAACCCATGTCCATTGAGTCAGTGATGCCATCCAACCATCTCACCCTCTGTCGTCCCCTTCTCCTCCTGCCCTCAATCTTTCCCAGCATCAGGGTCTTTTCCAGTGAGTTGGCTCTTCACATCAGGTGGCCAAAGTATTGGGGTTTCAGATTCAACATCGGTCCTTCCAATGAACACCCAGGACTAATCTCCTTTAGAATGGACTGGGTGGATCTCCTCGCCATCCAAGGGACTCTCAAGAGTCTTCTCCAACACCACAGTTCAAAAGCATCAATTCTTCGGCACTCAGCTTTCTTTATAGTCCAACTCTCACATCCATACATGACCACTGGAAAAACCATGGCCTTGCCTAGATGGACCTCTATTTTTTTGTGTGTGCCTCATAAACTTTAATAGCGTAGTAGAAAGTCTCTTTATATCAGTTACATTTTATCACAAAATAGTTTATTAGAAGAAAAATTATTCTCTAAAATTGATACTATATATATATTTAGGTGNTCTCTCTGCTTTTTAATACACTATCTAGTTTGGTCATAACTTTCCTTCCAAGGAAACAAGCAAAGTTTAAACCAACACAATATTATAAAGTAAATAAATAATTTTTAAAAATAAAAAATAAATAAACTTAAGCAGAGCAATTCACTCTCATGTCACTTTGGAACAGTTGTCACTAAATTCTAATGGCCTTCAATTTTCTTGTTTTGCAGTGTCTTTGTCTGATTTTGTTAACAGGGTAATGTTGACCNAAGCAAGCAAAGTTTAAACCAATACAGTATTATAAAGTAAATAAATAAATAAATAATTTTTAAAAATAAAAAATAAATAAACTTAAGCAGAGCAATCCACTCTCATGTCACTTTGGAACAGCTGTCACTAAATTCTAATGGCCTTCAATTTTCTTGTTTTGCAGTGTCTTTGTCTGATTTTGTTAACAGGGTAATGTTGACCTTGTAGAATGAGCTAGGAAGTATTTCCTCTTTAATTTTTTGAAATACTTTGAGAAGGATTAACTCTTTTTTTAATGTTTGGCAGAATTCCCCTGTAAAGCCATCTGGTCCTGAAGTTTTATTTGTTGGGAGATTTTTGATTACTGATTAAATTGCAGTATCAAGAATTGGTCTGTTTAGATTTTCTATTCCTTCCTAATTCAATCTTGTAAGATTGTACATTTCTAGGAATTAATCATTTCTTCTAGGTTGTCCAATTTTTTGGCATAAAACTGTTTGTGGTATTCACTTATGACTATATTTCTGTGAGACTGGTTGTAACTTCTCCTCTTTTATTTCTAATTTTGTTTATTTGGTCTCATTCTCTGTTTTTCTTAATGAGTCTGGCTAAAGGTTTACCAGTTTTAAAAATAGCTTTCTAAAAAACAACTCTTAGTTTCTCTCATTGATCTTTTTAACTATTTTTTAGTCTCTATTTCCTCTCTAATCTTTATTATTTCCTTCCTTTTGCTGACTTTGGGCTTTGTTCTTTTTCTAATTCCTTTAGATGGAAAGTTTAGGTTGTTGACTTGAGATTTTTTTTTTATTTCTTAAAGTAGGCCTACATCACTAAAAACATCTCTTAGAACTGTTTTTGCTGCATCCCATCGATTTTGAAAAGCTATATTTCTATTTGTCTCAAGATATTTTCTGATTTCCTCTTTGCTCTTCTCATTAACTCATTAGGATTTTTTGTAGCAAGTTATTTAGTTTCCATGTGTTTGTGGTTTTTCCATTTTTGTTCCTGAAATTGTCTTCTAGTTGCATACTACTATGGTAAAAAAAAATTTGAAATAATTTCAATCTTTTAAAATTTACTGAAACTTATTTTGTAACTTAGCATGTAATATATCTTTGACAAAGTTTCATGTGCACTTGAAAAGAATATGTATTTTGCTGATCTTGATGGAATGTTCTGTGGCTATTTATTAAGTCTATCTGATCTAATGTGTCTTTTAAGGCCACTATTTCCTTATTGATTTTCTGACTGGATAATCTGTCCACTGATATAAGTAGGTTACTAAAGTCCTCTTGCATTATTATATTACTGTCAATGTCTTCCTCTAGGTCTGTTTATTGCTTTGTATATTTAGATGTTTCTATAGTAGATACATTTATGTTTACAAATGATATATCCTCTTACTGGATTCAATCGCTTATCATTATATAATGCCCTTCGCTGTCTTTTGTTATAGATTTTAAAATCTACTTTGCCTGATATGAGTATTGCTGCCCAGTTTTCTTGTCCACCAACATGACTGGATAAAGAGGATGTAGTATACATATACATAATGGAATGGAATATTACTTAGCCATAAAAAAATTAAATTTTGACATTAGCAACAGCATGGATGGACCTAGAGGGTATTATGCTTAGTGGACTAAGTCAGATGGGAAGTGACAAATACCATGTGTTTTCACTTATATGTGAAATCTAAAAACTAAAATGAATGAACAAATACAGCAGAAATAGACTCACATTCACAGAGAATAGACTGGTGGCTGCCGGTGGAGGTGGTGGGGAGGAGAAAAAAGGGTGAGGGGGATTAAGAGGCACAAACTACCTGGTATAAAATAGATAAATTACGGGGATATATTATACAGCACAGGGAATATAGTCAATGTTTTATAACAGCTTTATATGAACTCACACACTGTTGGTGGTAATGCAAAACTGGAAGCGACTGGAAGGAAAGGGAGCAGTAACTAGCAAAAATACTCTTTGGCCCAGAAACTCTACTCCTGGGATCTGTCCTAAATATATATATGTTGAATGGCATATGAATTGCATCATTATTTGCAAGAACAAAAGACTGTAAAGAATCCAAATATCTATCATCAGGGGACAATTGAATAAAGTATGTACGGTATCCACATACAATGAATAACTAAGAAAAATGACATGTATACATACAGAGTAATCTCCAGGTCAAGGTAAGAGAAAAAGTAAGATATAGCACAATAGATACAGTGTCCTAATTTTATGTAAGAAGAAAGAGATAGGATATGTTCATGCCTACGTACTCATCTTTATTTGTAAAAATAAATCATAGAAAAAAAATTTTTTTAATTTTTAAAAAAAGGAGGGAGGCAAACGGGTAGAGGAACAGGGACAAAAGTAAGACTCACCTGGTTATAATTAGTTACATAGTTTTGACTTNCCTACATACTCATCTTTATTTGTAAAAATAAATCATAGAAAAAAAATTTTTTTAATTTTTAAAAAAAGGAGGGAGGCAAACGGGTAGAGGAACAGGGACAAAAGTAAGACTCACCTGGTTATAATTAGTTACATAGTTTTGACTTTGAAATTGGATAAATGATCTATATTTTTTAATGCAAATGAAAAAGAAACAGTTCCCCAAATTAAAAACAAATAGAAACAAATGAACTTAATTGAATATAATAAACATGGTGACAGAACCCCACACAAATAATAACCGAGCACAGAATTTTGACTACAAGATAGTTAGTGGAACACAGTCTAAAAACCTTTAGTAGTGACATTGTCCTTACTTTTAGGTGATTTTAGTAGTTTTTCTTCCCTTCAAAAAATTCCTTGAAATATAAAGGAAGAGGGAGTGGAGCTGGCTTTTTGCTCTAGGTGACAGACTATGTGATGCTGCCTTGTTATGAAAAGTCAACTCAAGTCCCTCTTCCTTTCAGGAAAGGAACTAGGAAGATGATACACCGCGGCCGTCTCCAGTCTGCTAGGGTTATGTGGGCCTGCAGGCAGACAGCTGACATTATTAGTAATGGTTTTTGATAAGCACTGCAAAGGAAGAAGAAAGAATGATTTTCTCTCTTCTTCTAGATATCAGAAGCAAGACTGGCAGTGAGAACACTTGAAATCCTTTTGAGAAGTATCAGTCAGTTCAGTTCAGTCATTCAGTCGTGTCTGACTCTTTGCCACCCCATGGACTGCAGCACGGCAGGCCTCCCTGTCCGTCATCAATTCCTGGAGTTTACTCAAACTCATGTCCATTGAGTCGGTGATGCCATGCAACCATCTCATCCCCTGTCATCTCTTTCTTCTCCCGCCTTCAGTCTTTCCCAGCATCAGGGTCTTTTCAAATGAGTCAATTCTCGCATCAGGTGGCCAAAGTATTGCAGTTTCAGCTTCAACATCAGTCCTTCCAATGAATATTCAGGACTGATTTCCTTT
>SJYW01048380.1:0-11808 GCA_006410735.1 Raphicerus campestris | reverse complement strand
CCATGCTCATGGATCAGAAGAATCAATATAGTGAAAATGAGTATACTACCCAAAGCAATCTATAGATTCAATGCAATCCTTATGAAGCTACCAGCGGTATTTTTCACAGAGCTAGAACAAATAATTTCACAGTTTGTATGGTAATATAAAAAAACCTCTAACAGCCAGAGCAATCTTGAGAAAGAAGAATGGAACTGGAAGAATCAACTTGCCTGACTTCAGGCTCTGCTAGAAAGCCACAGTTATCAAGACAGCATGGTACTGGCACAAAGACAGAAATATACATCAATGGAACAAAATAGAAAGCCCAGAGATAAAATCCAAGCACGTATGGACAGCTTAACTTTGACAGAGGCAAAAATATACAAAGGAGAAAAGACAATCTCTTTAACAAGGGATGCTGGGAAAACTGATCAACCACCTGTAAAAGAATGAAACTAGAACACTTTCTAACACCATACACACAAAAAAATTCAAAATTGATTGAAGATCTAAATGTAAGATGAGAAACTATAAAACTCCTAGAGGAAAGCATAGGCAGAAATCTCTCTGACATAAATTATATAAACCCTCTATGATCCACCTTTGAGTATGGAAATAAAAGCAAAAATAAACAAATGAAACTTAACTAAACTTAAAAAGCTTTTGCACAATGAGACTGTAAGCAAGGTGAAAAGATAGCTTTCAGAGTGGGAGAAAATAATAGCAAATGAAGCAACTGACAAAGAACTAACTCAGAAATATACAAGCAGGTCATGAAGCTCAATACCAGAAAAATAAATGACTCAATCAAAAAATATCCCAAAGAACTAAAAGACATTTCTCCAAAGAAGACATACAGATGGCTAACAAACACGTGAAAAGATGCTCAACCTCTCTCCTTATCAGAGAAATGCAAATCAATAGCACAATGAGGTATCATCTCATGCTGGTAAGAATGTCTGCTATCAAAAAGTCTACACACAATGAATTCTAGAGAGGGTGTGGAGAAAAGGGAACCCTCTTACACTGTTGATGGGAATGCAAACTAGTGCAGCCACTATGGAGAACAGTGTGGAGATTCCTTAAATAACTGGAAATAGAACTGCCACATGACCCAGCAATCCCACTACTGGGCTTACACACAGAGGAAACCAGAATTTAAAGAGACAAGCATACCCCAATGTTTACCACAGCACTGTTTACAATAGTCAGGACATGGAAGCAACCTAGATGTCCATCAGTAGATGAATGGATAAGAGAGTGTGGAACATATGCAAAGTGGACTATTACTCAGCTATTAAAAAGAAAACATTTGAGTCAGTTCTAATGAGGTGGATTAAACTGGAGCCTCTTATACAGAGTGAAATAAGTCAGAAAGAAAAATACCAATAGAGTATATTAATGCATTTATATGGAATCTAGAAAGATGGTAATGACAACCCTATATGCAAGACAGCAAAAGAAACACAGATATAAAAACAGACTTTTGGACTCTGTGGAAGAAGGTGAGGGTGGGATGATTTCAGAGAATAGCATTGAAACATGTATATTATCATATATGAAATATATGACGAGTCCAAGTTTGATGCATGAAACAGGGCCCTCAAAGCCAGTGCACTGGGACAACCCAGAGAGATGGGGTTGGGAGGGAAGAGGGAGGGGGTTTTGGGATGGAACGGGAACACATGTACACCCACAGCTGATTCATATCATTGTATGTTAAAACCATCACAATATTGTAAAGTAATTAGCCTCCAATTAAAATTCAGTTCAGTTCAATCGATCAGTCATGTCTGACTCTTTGCAACCCCATGGACTGCAGCATGCCAGGCTTCCCTATCCATCATCAACTCCTGGAGCTTACTCAAACTCATGTCCATCAACCTGATGATACCATCCAACCATCCCATCCCCTGTCATCCCCTTCTCCCCCTGCCTTCAATCTTTCCCATCATCAGGGTCTTTTCCAGTGAGTCAGTTCTTCACATCAGGTGGCCAAAGTATTGGAGTTTCAGCTTCAGCATCAGTCATTCCAATGAACATTCAGGACTGATTTCCAGTTAAAATTAATTAATTTAAAAAAGAAAAAAAAGTTCTTGACTTAGATAAAAATGATAATAAAGTATGAGCTGGAAAACATGATTAACTCAACACTCTGCAAGTGAAGCCAAAGAAAAAAGAGATAATAAAATACTGGGGAAATGAGAGTAGTAGGAAGAATTAAGAAATTCCCAACTGTGACCTTCACTGAAACGTTTGATTTTTAGGCTTATGAAAATAATATGAAAAAGAATGCTAATGAGTGCAAAATCAGTCAAGAAAATAAGCCCTATTTGACCCAAATTCTTATTCTGATGTCTGAAGCACAAAAAGAAAGTCACTTATTATTCATTGTAGTTCTATGTTCAATAATTTTATTGAATTAGGCTTCAACATTATGAAAAGTCATGAAGAAATATTTCTGTTCTTTGAAGTGTTTCTCTTTTTTCTTGTAAAATCACAACACCAAGAGAGAGAAAAATATTTTTAATGCCATACAAGATAAAATGGTATTAAACATAGCTTTTTTTGGCAAGGCTTATTTGTAGTAGATTTTCATATGTTTATTAAAATGGAAGTACAAATCCTACAGAGTCACCCACACAAAATAAACCAGCTTGCATGATGACATAAGGAAATACAGTATGAGAGAGTATGTGGATATAATTTGGTTCAGACATTCAGTAAAATAATCACCACAGGAAGTACAGCTGAGATTGGAGTTCAAATTCATAAATCCTCAGGCTTCCTAATGGCATCTTAAATAGTCTGCATACTAAGTAAAAATAAAGGGACAAGCCCATATTTTATAACCTTTTGTGAATCTAACATTGCTTATGTGTTGCAGTAAATTTGTGCCAATTTTATGGATAATACACAGTAAGATTTGTGACAACAGCCAATGGCAAAAGTTTTTGTTCTAAACAGTTTGCTGATTTTCAAAAGAGCCTTTTGAACGTGAAACTATATATGCTCATTTCTGTTCAGTTTTAGGTCAAGAAAAGGTCATTTTATAGGAGTCATGGTTGATTATATGTTAACATTCACAGGAAACAGACTATGGCTATTTTAGAATCAAAATGACAGCTATATGAAATGATAATGTAGCTATACTGGGAAACATAATTAAACTACCTTTGTGCTTTGAATGATAATTTCAATGAGACTGCTTGGTGAAAATTTGATGATGAGACATGGAAGTTGAAACGTTACTGACTCCAGTCTTATTTAGAAACAAAATTTAATCCAGTCTGGTGGAAACTATTTGATTCTAAGTGTTAAGTGAGACAGCAGTTAAAAATTGTTCTTTCCTCTTAAGTCAGAAAACTGTACTGTGACAACTGCCTTTCTCCGGACTAGAGAAGAGCTTCTTTTTGTACAGTTGAGCCAACAGCAGGCCAACTTTTTGCCTCATATATACCACTCTGTTGTAGACATTAGGCAGGAAACCAGAGCCCTGCTGATAAGCACCGTCTAAAAAGGTTCTGAAGACCCCAGAAGACACTCAGGCTGCTTATAGAGAAAGGCCAGGTGGCTCTGGAATCAGAACAGCCTCACAGGGTGCTGCCCTTGCATGTGAATTTTTTTCATTGACTTAAAATACTGCAAGCTACTTCTGTGGATTTCCTGAAGTTAAACCGCCCTGCATTTCTGGAAGAAAAGAAGACAACTTGCAAATTGTATGTTGTCAAATCAATGATGTATATTTTAAAATAATTTATTACTCTTAATTTAATACATCTTGCATGCGATGAGACGATTGCTTATTGTTAAGTTTGAAATAGTTTTCTTTATTCTTAACGTGTTATGGAAAAACTCAAATGGGCTTTTTGCCTAACACAATAATTCAATATAAATACTAAGATTACAAGAATTGTACTGTAACTCCTTGAATAGATACTGTTATATATATGTCATTCCCTCCTCCAGGGGATCTTCCTGACCCAGGAGTTGAACCTGGGTCTCCTGCATTGCAGATGGAATCTTTACCATCTGAGCCATAAGGCAGACCCTAGTTTTATAGGGTTTTGGTTTTTTTTTGGTACAGAGATATATATGTTTGTATGTGTGTGCGTGTATGTATACAGCTTTAGGTACATAACCTTTTTTCACTGTCATTGTATCAAAGTGGATTATTTGCTCTAAAGATTTAGATATAACTTAATTTATACTGCATGTTTGTTTAATTTCTCTAGCAGTCAAGTTCTGCTTCCATCTCAAGACTCTGATAATCTATATAAAGTGGATCATATCTCTTTCTTCCACAGCTATCATCTTTCTTGATCATTTTCTACTCTTGCTATTTCTTTTTTAAAGAACTTCTCTATTTCCAACATCATTGATATAATTTTATATTATATAATGAAGTGCTTTCTTTCTTGGTACCTTATAATGAACATTAGTTTGCTACTGTATTTTATTACCTTTTTTTTTTCATTATCTCTGTTCACCCCTCTTAATTTAATTCTCTATCTCAAAAAGAAAGTTCCATTTACATATCAGTTTTTTCTCTATTTAATATGTTTTTGTTATTTTATTATACTGAAGATATATCATATGTATTGAAAACATTTTTTTGTTTTCTGTAGAAATCCTTTATATATGTATAACTTCTGCAACTTAAGGTCAGTAATTTACTTTTTGCTGTGGTTTTCACCTAACTAAAACTTTCTCCTTCGTTATTCATCCTTGAAAGAAAGATGGTCTATACTGCTTAATGCTTCTCACCAATAGGTATGTGTAATCCCTTTGAACCATATCACAATCACAAGAAATACCTTTGTACATATTTTGTCTAGAAGATAACTGTCAGTGTAGTTCTCCTGGTATAGCCAGACATTTCCTTTTGCTACTAGTTCCTAGTCCTTGGAGTTTAAGGAAATGAGTTTTTTATGTAGGTTATTTGCAATAAGTTATAGTTATCCATGGTGCCTCAGATGGTAAAGAATCTGCCTGCAATGCAGGAAACCTGGGTTCACTTCCTGGGTCAGGAAGATCCCCTGGAGAAGGGAATGGCTTCTCATTCCAGTATTCTTACATAAAGAATTCCATGGACAGAGGAGCCTGGCAAGCTATAGGCCCTGTGGCCACAAAGAGTTGGACACGACTAAGTGAAAACCACTTTCACTTTCATAGTTCTTCTTTAGACATTAATTCCCAGAGTATACAGTATTGCAACTCTTTTTGTAATCCTGTGCTTAACTTTACATCAAAGACATTTTCTTTTTACTATAGATGTATCATTGAATTTTCAGGAAAGGGTAAAGAATCTCAAAGTTTTTATTTTTAATTCTAAACTTTATCATTGGAAATTTTTAATATAATAGGATATTTAGGTTTTTTAATTGGTATTGGTTCGCTCATAGTCTCAAAAATGAAAGGAAGGGCTACATTGTCAGTTAAGGCCTGATGTCATAAAATATGACCAACATAAGATTTCACTCATGCTTAAAGTGTCCCAGTCATTCTTTGCATTTAAACAATGGATAGTTCTTTGTCTAAGAAAAACAACATTATTAAATTATCTTCAGTAATTGCAAAGGAAGACTATCTGAGTTGCAGGAAGTCCAGAGTAAAATAAAATCATATGAAGTAAACTCAACTTATCTTATAAATACCATATGTGTAGACTCTGACAATGGCTTTTGTTGATTTAGTATGAAAGTAATAGAATAGGAGCTTGAAACATTGTCTGAAATAGAAAAAGTCTGAAACATTTTGCAGAATTAGCTTTTTATTTTTTAATCCTACACTTCACTTAAAAAGCACTCCCATTATTTTTTAAATGGTAACTTGGTTGGAATAATAAGAGATCTGACCAAGTTTTTTGTTGTTGCTTTTGGATCATTGTTTGGAAGCTCGTGGAAAATCCCTTTACCTCTCTGCTAGACTTTAGATTTCTGTCCTTGGTATATTCCTGCAATGATCAATGGCGATAGTTACTGCAAAACTTGGAAAGAGTTGTATTTCACATGTGTGGAAGTTAATGAATCATATTATCTCCAGGAAAGGGATATGAAACATTGAGACTCTGGAGGTAAATTTATTTTATATTTTGAATTTTGAACATTTTCAGTCTCTGCATTGATTATCTGTTTGCATGGCCAACCCCTGAGATAATTAGGAAGGGTAATAAATTCATCTCTGAAGCCCTTTCTTGACTCTTTCTGAACTTTTTCTTTTCTTTTCTTTTGTTATAGCCATATTCCAGGGATTTGGTAATTTCAAAATTTCCACTTCTCTAATCTCTCTGTCAAAAGAGAATATGTAACAATTAAGTAAATATTAGCATCATAGTGTGAATTTTTTCAGTGATAAATGCCCTACAACCATTCTCTGGAGTTCTTTTTGAGAGTTATGAGAGTTATATATGCCATATATGGGAGAAGGTGAAATAAAGCAGATCTGGATCAAGATTTAACATTTTATTTTTATAGGATGAAACTTAAAAATTACTTCAGTTTTTCCATCCTCAATTTTTAGATTAATGATTTCTATAATTAAGATCATAAAAACTAAGTGATGAAAACATATAAGGGAAGTAATTTATTACTTAATAAGCACTCAAAATGCGTATTTATGTATAAATGATGTGTAAATGTAGAGCTAGAAAACCTGAAAAGAGAATATTTGAACATGTAGGTAATTATATAATCTGCTTCTGTGTAGTACCATTCTCACTTTTAAAGACTGTGAATCCTAAGCAATTATTTTAGGAAAAAAGGATCTTTCCACGCTCTTGCTAGTTACAAAATAAAAACTTGTATCAACCTGGAAGTATTTGGAAAGTGATTTCTTCTTTTTCTTTAATTTACTCTTCCCATTGAAAATAAGTGACAGAGATTTATTTATTCAGATAAGTTAATTTGGTGCTTTTTCTTAATTAACTAGATATAATAAAACAGTGACACCATCATATTACAAGATTGGACAAGGTCAGTACTTTTGAAATATTTCAGTTGCAAATTGTTTTTTTAAATATGAAATGTTATGGGCAAACACCCTATGTAAAACAGATAAGAAAATGGCTGGATAGTTTGGGGTGTGAAGAGAGATAAGCCTATCACTGCACTGATAGGGGTTCATATTGTGCATTGCAGCTGTTAAGAAACTTCCACTTAGTAGTTTTGATATAGTGTCAAATAAAGGAATCCACAGTTATCAAAGAAAATTCCTCTTTACCAAGTACATACTGTCTGAGGCTGGATTATGTGAAAGTATTGTTGTTGCTATTTAGTTGCTCAGCTGTGTCCAACTCTTTGTGATTTCATGAACTGCAGGGCACCAGGCCTCTCCATCCAGCACCAACTCCCAAAGCTTACTCAAGCTAGTGTCCATCAAGTCAGTGATGCCATCCAACCATCCCATCCATGTTGTCCCCTTTCTCCTCCCACCTTCAGTCTTTCCCAGCATCACAGTCTCTTTTCCAGTGAGTCAAATCTTCTCATCAGGTGACCAAAGTATTGGAGCTTCAGTTTCAAGATCAGTACTTTCAGTGAATATTCAGGGTGGATTTCCTTTAGGACTGACTTGTTTGATCTCCTTGAGGTCCAAGGGACTCTCAAGAATCTTCTCCAATACTGCACTTTGAAGGCGCTGNCAGGTGCTTCATATAAAATTATACAAAGGTCTTATGAGTTTGTACATCATTTTCTGACCATGAGGTCTGCTGACATTTTATGGCCCTTTCTGATACCGGTCAGTTAACCAGAAAACTTATTTTTCCAGGAGTGATTTTTTCTTAAATCAGGTGCCACCCTCCAAATAAAGTTGCATTCCTATAGGATGAGGGTGCAAAGAGTTACAACTAGGAAAGGAATTTACTTAACCCAAGGTTAACATGATTAATCTTAAAGGTTAACATTTATTTATCCTATATGCTTAAAGGTTAATACTTATTTCTCCTATATGCTAGTTATATTCATTATAAGGGCAGAGAATATGGAGATTTAGCAGAAAACATCAGCCCAACAAATGAAAATCCTTTCACCAATGTTCCACTTAAGATCTACTTAGTCTTAAGATAGTGATAAAGTTACATTTTTACATAGCAAGGACACAGTGATTTATAACAAAGTACAGTGATCTATAACAAAAGAGAAAATTCATTAACTCAAAAAGTCTAATATTGCTAACATCAAAAACTACTGTATTTCCTTTTCTATATTCCAAATACATTGATTAATATATTCCCAGGTGCCTAAGGATATGGAGGCCTGGCAGCAATCAAATGAGAAAAGCCCTATACTAATACTCCAAACTCTCTGTGCTGTTTATGGCTGAGAGGTTGTCACACAAGCTAGTCTGTCAGCAGAGAGGTTTGACCTGAGATGCCCTTGTCCTACCCAGGGCATGGAATTAGCATCAATTATTGACATAACAAATGAAAAAACAAAAACAAAAACAAAAAAAAACCCTCCACCAATATAATTCCTAACAAACCCACTATACTAATAATTTCTAACTTCCCACAAGAATTTGCCTTTAGTAAGCCAAAAACATCTCGTGCCTCTCATGGTTGGAGGGCTGGTGTGGCCAGAGGGACCTATACAGGCAGGCTAGATAACCTTCAGAGGAGTCCCATAAATTGAAACACTCTAGTCATGCCCAGGAATTTTTATTGCCTTGGAGCTGCACGTTTACTCTTTCTCTGAGAGAAATGGCTATGGGAGAGAGCCTCCTGTAAAGTACTCTGGTTTTGGGGGTAGATGCTCGGGAACAGGGGGTTTCCTGAGGCTTGATCACTCCTTTGCGCATGCCAAGCTTCTTTCCTCATGACCTTTGCCATGGGCGGAGTTCCTCACGCTGGCCTCCAGCAAGAAGAGATTAAAAAGAGGTGCAGGAATACACAAAAGAACTGTACAAAAAAAGATCTTAATATTTTGGATAATCACAATGGTGTGATCACTCACCTAGGGCCAGACATTCTGGAGTGTGAATTCAAGTGGGCCTAAGGAAGCATCAGTTCATTTCAGTCGCTCAGTCATGTCCAACTTTTTGTGACCTTATGGACTGCAGCATGCCAGGATTCCTGGCCCATCACCAACTCCTAGAGCTGAAGCATACATAGGAAGATCCCGTAGGAAGCATCACTACAAAAAAACTAGTGGAGGTGATGTATTTATAGCTGAGCTATTTCAAATCCTAAAAGATGGTGCTGTGAAAGTGCTGCATTCAATATGCCAACAAATTTGGAAAACACAGCAGTGGCCAGAAGGCAGGAAAAAGTCAGTTTTCATTCCAGTCCCTAAGAAGCGCAATGCCAGAGAATGTTCAAACTACTGCACAATTGTACTCATCTCACATGCTAACAAAGTAATGCTCAATAGCCTCTAAGGTGAGTTTAAACAGTATGTGAACTGAAAACTTCCACATGTACAAGCTGTATTTAGAAAAGGCAAGAGGAACCAGAGATCAAATTGCCAACATCTGTTGGATAATAGAAAAAGCAAGAGAACTCCAGAAAAACATTTAACTCTGTTTCGTTAACTATGCCAAAGCCTTTGACTGTATGGTTCACAACAAACTGTGGAAAATTTTTAAAGAGATGAGAATACTAGAGCACTTTACCTGTCTTCTTAGAAACCTGTATGCAGATCAAGAAGCAACAGTCAGAATCAGACATGAAATAACAGACTGGTTTGAAATTGGGAAAGGAGTATGTCAAGGCGGTGTATTGCCTCTCTGCTTATTTAACATATATGCAGAGTACATTATACAAATTCTGGGCCGGATGAATCTATGCTGTAATCAAGAAATATCAATAACCACAGGTGACACCATCCTTATGGTATAAAGCAAAGAGGAATTCAAGAGCTTCTTAATGAAAGTGAAAGAGGAGAGTGAAAAAATCAGCTTTAATCTCAACATTCAAAAGACAAAGATCATGACATCGGGTCCCATCACTTCGAGGCAAATAGATGAGGAAAATATGGAAACAGTGACAGATTTAATTTTCTTTGGCTCCAAAATCACTGTGAATGTTGAGTTCAACCATGAATTTAAAACATACTTGCTCCTTGAAAGAAAAGCTATGACAAACCTGGACAGTTTATTGAAAAGCAGAGACATTATTTGTTTACAAAGGTCCATCTAGTTAAATCTATGGTTTTTCCAGTAGTCATTTATGGATACGAGAGATGGACGATAAAAAAAGCTAAGCACCAAAGAACCAGCGCCTTCAAAGTGCAGTATTGGAGAAGATTCTTGAGAGTCCCTTGGACCTCAAGGAGATCAAACAAGTCAGTCCTAAAGGAAATCCACCCTGAATATTCACTGAAAGTACTGATCTTGAAACTGAAGCTCCAATACTTTGGTCACCGGATGAGAAGATTTGACTCACTGGAAAAGAGACTGTGATGCTGGGAAAGACTGAAGGTGGGAGGAGAAAGGGGACAACATGGATGGGATGGTTGGATGGCATCACTGACTTGATGGACACTAGCTTGAGTAAGCTTTGGGAGTTGGTGCTGGATGGAGAGGCCTGGTGCCCTGCAGTTCATGAAATCACAAAGAGTTGGACACAGCTGAGCAACTAAATAGCAACAACAATACTTTCACATAATCCAGCCTCAGACAGTATGTACTTGGTAAAGAGGAATTTTCTTTGATAACTGTGGATTCCTTTATTTGACACTATATCAAAACTACTAAGTGGAAGTTTCTTAACAGCTGCAATGCACAATATGAACCCCTATCAGTGCAGTGATAGGCTTATCTCTCTTCACACCCCAAACTATCCAGCCATTTTCTTATCTGTTTTACATAGGGTGTTTGCCCATAACATTTCATATTTAAAAAAACAATTTGCAACTGAAATATTTCAAAAGTACTGACCTTGTCCAATCTTGTAATATGATGGTGTCACTGTTTTATTATATCTAGTTAATTAAGAAAAAGCACCAAATTAACTTATCTGAATAAATAAATCTCTGTCACTTATTTTCAATGGGAAGAGTAAATTAAAGAAAAAGAAGAAATCACTTTCCAAATACTTCCAGGTTGATACAAGTTTTTATTTTGTAACTAGCAAGAGCGTGGAAAGATCCTTTTTTCCTAAAATAATTGCTTAGGATTCACAGTCTTTAAAAGTGAGAATGGTACTACACAGAAGCAGATTATATAATTACCTACATGTTCAAATATTCTCTTTTCAGGTTTTCTAGCTCTACATTTACACATCATTTATACATAAATACGCATTTTGAGTGCTTATTAAGTAATAAATTACTTCCCTTATATGGTTTCATCACTTAGTTTTTATGATCTTAATTATAGAAATCATTAATCTAAAAATTGAGGATGGAAAAACTGAAGTAATTTTTAAGTTTCATCCTATAAAAATAAAATGTTAAATCTTGATCCAGATCTGCTTTATTTCACCTTCTCCCATATATGGCATATATAACTCTCATAACTCTCAAAAAGAACTCCAGAGAATGGTTGTAGGGCATTTATCACTGAAAAAATTCACACTATGATGCTAATATTTACTTAATTGTTACATATTCTCTTTTGACAGAGAGATTAGAGAAGTGGAAATTTTGAAATTACCAAATCCCTGGAATATGGCTATAACAAAAGAAAAGAAAAGAAAAAGTTCAGAAAGAGTCAAGAAAGGGCTTCAGAGATGAATTTATTACCCTTCCTAATTATCTCAGGGGTTGGCCATGCAAACAGATAATCAATGCAGAGACTGAAAATGTTCAAAATTCAAAATATAAATAAATTTACCTCCAGAGTCTCAATGTTTCGTATCCCTTCCCTGGAGATAATATGATTCATTAA
>SJYW01048376.1:121484-143511 GCA_006410735.1 Raphicerus campestris | reverse complement strand
GAGAAAGTGATGGTTTAAAAGCAACCGTGAATACCAAAGTTAATCCTGCCGGTTGTGATCCACAGCTGAGCTGCGGCTGAGTCCATGAGCCCAGCAGGTCTTAAAAGCTTTTGCCATCGAGCGTTTGCGATGGCTTCCGTAGGATGGAGGTCCCTGAAAGCAAGGCTGTCGGGGAGCTGGGGAGCTCGAGTCCGAAATAGTCATGCAAAGATTAAGCGTGTTGCAAGCTGATAAGCTTTGGACTGAGATAACCTGTTTTTTTTTTCACCACCTTTGTCATTTTTGTTTTTGCCTGGCTCTATGGGGACATGCACTGTCAGATGGATTAAATGACATGGGTTGTTCTTCTTCAGCGGAACAAGGTTTGTTTTCCTATATCTTGTCCTTCCGCAGCTTACGGGGGAGAGAAGTGAGAGGTTCTGGTTTTTTTTTTAATGAAGCCCATTGAGCTGTTGTGTGAGTTTGGGTGTCTGATGAGCCGCCCGAGGATCGCTTGGATACTGTTGCTAGGTTTCGAGACCGAGTGTCTGTGTAATTACGCTTTAGATATGTATAGATGATGAAGAGAGGGTGGTGTTTTCAAACAGATTTGTTAATGTATTATTTTGGGTGTGTGTGTGTCTGTGTGTTTATGTATGAGAATGTAAAATCCGTGCTGATACGGAGCCATGATGCTTTGAAGGAAAAAAAAAAANCAATCAATGATTTCTATAAACTGTGAGGGCTTGCCCTGTCAAGAGATGGGATCGTCACGGCAGGCGCGTGTGACGTCCATGGCTCCGGCTGCAGGGAGCGAGGTTGGAGGCCTTCCTGCTGCAGCTGTGTAGACACCTGGGGCTCTGGGAGAATGTGGGGTGGCGTTTACGATCAGCCCATGCTCTCTGTTACCTGCGCCGGGACCTTTCCCCGGTGTGACCTAAAGGGAAATGTTAGTACAGGAAAGCCGTGCTCCCGCACTGGGTCCTTTCAGCATCTCCAAGGGAGGGGGGGTGCGGAAAAAGACTCCTTCTTTTCTCTGAGTCGTCTGACTCAGCATCTCTGACTGGGAACCGGCAAACTGCCAGTGAAGTGGGTTCTGTCGAAGGCCTCGCAGAGAGGCTGCAGGCGCTTCACGGGTGCAGATGTCACTCGGGGCGTTCGTTCTCGGCCTCGTGGTAAATCCATCCTGAGGTCTCAGTTCAGCATCCCGTAAACCGAACCTCTAGCTTTGCACTCGTTGTTTGCTCTGTGCCCTGCGGCCACCCCAGCTTTCCATCTGCCCTTGTTACCAGCGGAGCCGGGTGCTGGGTGTGTGGCGGGGAGGGTCTGGCCCTGTCCTGTGCCCCTTGTGGGTCTCGCTAAGTCCTCTGCGGGGGTCTGCAGCCCATGCCTCTGGGTGGATGGATAACCCCAGGCAGACATCCGACCCTTGCCGAGCCTGCATGCCCGGCATCTCACGCTCCGTCACTCCTCCAAGGCCGTGTCGCTGTCTGTGTGACCGAGGGCGGATTTGATGTAGACACATGGTATTTGGGTTGGGTTTGCCCAGAAGTAGACCTTGGGGCAAGGATGTGAGGGGTGGTTTGCCATGGAGGGGGTGCCAGACAGCAGCGGCAGGAGCACAGAGTCAGTCTGGGCGGACAGGAGGCAACCAGGGCCTTAGTGAGCAGGTGCTGCGGCCGGGTGTTTTTGGGACCCTGGGGCGTCGTCTTGTCTGACCCTAGGGTGAGGCTACCTGGGTGTTTACCCACCACTTCAAGTTCCTGTTGGTTCAGGCCTGCTCTGTGCAGGGAGGACTCTCCTCTGGGCAGTGCAGTGCCTGTGGGGTCCCGCTGAGCGCCAGGGGGCGTGGGCAGGGTCTGGGGCATCTCCCAGGCAGGACTCCCCCAGAACCACGTCCCAGAGTGATGGGCCGAGCCAGGATTTGAAGCCGGGCCCATCTGACGCTGGGGGCTCTGGGCTCTTCACCGCCAGGCTTCCCATCTCCCTGTGTACCCAGAAACACGGGACTGCACTCGAGGGCTTCAGGCAGAAGTGCAGGCTGGGCCGGGAGCTCAGGCTCTTCACGCAGGCTGCTGTTGGAACCGGAACTGGGGCTGGACGAGTGGGTGGAGGGAAGGAGAGGTGGGAAGAAGGTTCCTGGGTCCAGACCGCTGACAGCAGGATGGCCCTGCAGGAAGCTCTCTGCTCTCCACGTCCCGGTTCAGCCCTCTGCGGTCACCAGAGCTGAGTATCTGCCCGCTGAACTCTGCTTCCCAGACGGGCTGAGAGGGCAGGGCTGGGTGGCGGAGGAGGACATGGGAGACGGCTTGAGGCTGGGCCTGGGGGCTGCAGAGGGGTCGTCAGAACCAGTAGGGTTAGGACTCGGGCAGACACTGCAGGGGCTTCCAGGTGGCTCGGCGGTAAGGACCCCCCCTGCCAACGCAGGAGACTCGGGTTCAGCCCCTGGGTCGGGATCCCTTGGAGAAGGACCTGGCAACCCACGCCAGCATTCTTGCCTAGGAAATTCCATGGACAGAAGAGCCTGGCGGGGTACAGTTCATGAGGTCGCAAAATAGCTGGACACAACTGAGTGTCTAAGTGCACACACACAGGCACACACAGGATCCAGGGCTGCCATCAGCCCACTGGGGGTCCCTCACGGTGCTGCCTGTCCCTCCGGCCTGTTCCCTGCCTGACACAGTTGTTGTCTAGTCGGTCAGTCGTGCCCGACTCTTTGAGACCCCCATGGACTGTAGCCTGCCAGGCTCCTTTGTCCTTGGGACTTCTCAGGCAAGAATATTAATGTGGCTTGCCATTTCCTCCTCGCGGGGATCTTCCCAATTCAGCCACGGAAGCTGTGTGTCCTGCAAGCCTCCTGCATTGCAGGTCAACTCTTCAGCACTGAGCCACCGGGGAAGCCTGGTCCACAGTGAGGCCTTGGTACATGTCAGCTGAGTGGGCGACCCTCCCTCTGCCAGTGTGCCCACTCCACCTTCAGCCCCGCTGTCTCTTCTCAATGTAAAATCCTGGCCTCGCAGCACCTGGAGTTGGAGTCGAAGAGCCGAGTCCTGTGGGCACGTCAGTAGGGACACGGGGCAAGTGGGTCGTGTGGGGAGTGGGGGCAGTGTTTCAACCCACAGCAGGTCACTCTGGGGCCGTGTGAGATTGGGGGTCTCCGGTGGGTCATGTGTGAAGGTCCGTGGATACATGGCTTTCCCATTCCAGCTTCTGTGAGGGTCTTAGCTCCGGGACCCCACCTCCTCTGTGACCTGTTGGGGTGCTGTCTCTCTGTCTCGGTTGGAGTGACCTTTTTTCTGCCCCATACTCTTGGGTGGTGGGCATCTGGTGTGACTGCAGGGAGAGCTCCAGTGACCATTTGCCATAGCCTTGGAAATCATGGTAGGGGTGCTGGGGATGGGTGGGCAGGGGCCTCCTGTCTACTTTATGATTTTCAGCAAATTTTGACTTCTGAGCTACACCATAGTATAGAAGGCGTACAGGAGAGTGGGGTCTCAGGTCCTGCATCTGAGGCTCTGGGCTCTTTACTCTGCCAAGACGAGCCCATGGTGCATGCTGCCAGGGTTGCCAGACGTTTAGTGGAGCTCCGTGGGGGCTGGGGCAGTGTTTTGGGGGACCCAGCTCCACGTTTCAGGATCCTGAACTCAGAAGAGATGAAGGTAAGACTCAGCATTCCCTCCATGGTGTTGGGTTGCATTTTTGAAGATGAAGCATGGTGGAAGGATCCCCAGATTCCAAGCTGGGCATGGGGTTGATTTTGACTCTTCAGAATGAGTGCATTACAATGTTGCTGACTTTCTGCTTATAGCCCAGTGAGATGCCTTCCTGAAAAAGTCCCTTGAACAGCTCAAGTATTCTCCCCACCTCAAGCCACGGAGCCTCTGTTTTCTAGACACAAAAGTGCCCCGCTGAGAAATCAGGGTTCTTCAGAGGCTCTGACGTGGCTTTGGGGGCGATACTAAACCTGTCTGGCTGAAGTGAGCTGATGAATGGGCCTCCGAGGTCTGCGGGATCCGGAAGTGGATCGGGCTCGCCGAGTGGATGCCACCCTATCCCTTTAAAAGAGAGATTGCATCTTGTCGTGAAGCGTTCTGTTCACAACCCGGCCAGCGTGCAGGTTGCTGCTCACCGGTGCTGTGCTTCCATTTTTTTCTTTTCTTTAAAAAAAAAAACAACTCCCTCCCTCTTTTAAAAAATTAATTGTGACCTCCATTGGGTGGTTTTATTTTGCCCATTCAGAGAAAGTGATGGTTTAAAAGCAACCGTGAATACCAAAGTTAATCCTGCCGGTTGTGATCCACAGCTGAGCTGCGGCTGAGTCCATGAGCCCAGCAGGTCTTAAAAGCTTTTGCCATCGAGCGTTTGCGATGGCTTCCGTAGGATGGAGGTCCCTGAAAGCAAGGCTGTCGGGGAGCTGGGGAGCTCGAGTCCGAAATAGTCATGCAAAGATTAAGCGTGTTGCAAGCTGATAAGCTTTGGACTGAGATAACCTGTTTTTTTTTTCACCACCTTTGTCATTTTTGTTTTTGCCTGGCTCTATGGGGACATGCACTGTCAGATGGATTAAATGACATGGGTTGTTCTTCTTCAGCGGAACAAGGTTTGTTTTCCTATATCTTGTCCTTCCGCAGCTTACGGGGGAGAGAAGTGAGAGGTTCTGGTTTTTTTTTTAATGAAGCCCATTGAGCTGGTGTGTGAGTTTGGGTGTCTGATGAGCCGCCCGAGGATCGCTTGGATACTGTTGCTAGGTTTCGAGACCGAGTGTCTGTGTAATTACGCTTTAGATATGTATAGATGATGAAGAGAGGGTGGTGTTTTCAAACAGATTTGTTAATGTATTATTTTGGGTGTGTGTGTGTCTGTGTGTTTATGTATGAGAATGTAAAATCCATGCTGATACGGAGCCATGATGCTTTGAAGGAAAAAAAAAAATACCTGTTTGGTATCTGTCACCTGCTGTGAAATAAACTAGATCCGATTTGAAAGAAGTAGTCAGGTTTCCAGGCATTCGGACTGTAAAATGTGCCACTTACCACGAGACGTAGACAATGGTGTTAAGTAAACACAGCATCCTTTGTTTGCACGGAAAGCCAGCAGGTCCTGGGAAAACCCAGCGTTCTAACCTGCTTCATCTCATCAGATCGGCT
The DNA here is from genome assembly GCA_006410735.1 of Raphicerus campestris. Classification (NCBI taxonomy): domain Eukaryota; kingdom Metazoa; phylum Chordata; class Mammalia; order Artiodactyla; family Bovidae; genus Raphicerus; species Raphicerus campestris. The sequence goes on along the minus strand of SJYW01048376.1, from coordinate 138,385 downwards.
TGTTTGGGGTCAGCACTGCTGTGTGCCCCTCTCCTGAGAGTGAGGAGCGAGGCTTCCCCGGGCTGGTCTGTTCCCCGGGACAGTGCAGCCATCACAGCTGCAGCCCACATTTGCAGAGAATATTTTCAAAGCACGTTGCCGAGGGGAGGAGGTGTGATGGAGCTGCAGCAGGCGCGGCCGCTGAGCGGATGTGAGCAGCCCGCCGTCAGCCGTCACAGCTCATGCTGCTCCGCATCGCCTCCCTCTCGGGGCTGGGGGAGCTGTGGTGCGCGTGCTGGCTCCCCATCCGCCCGTGGGCGCGTGGCTCCCTGCGTGCCGAGTCCCGTCCTCCGCCGGGGTCTCTGCCGTCCTCCTCCTCCAGGCTGCGGTCATGTGCTCACTGCTGCGGCTCCCCTCTCCCACGCTTACCATCAGGTGTATGAGTTTATCCCCCAGTCCTAGGAGGCAGCTGCTGCCCGCCCGTGACCCTGCACTCTGGTCGCTCTTGTGTTCCATCGGCATGGGGTTTTCACAGGTGGCCGACGGCCGGCGAGCGTCCGCTCGGGATGCACAGTGGCCTTGGTCTGTCCCAGACGCTGTGTTCGCTGGCCTTCCGGGGACGCTTGTCTCAGTCCCGAGAGGGTGCAGCCGCGGCCATGTGGTCTTGACCTCCTATGCCCAGTGTGCGTATAGATGTCGCGTACTGCTGGTGTCCTGCCCCGAGGCTCCCCTGGGCCTCCCAAGCCACCCCTTCCCGTGCATGCGGCCTGGGAACGCTTCTGGAGGCAGGCCCAGCCTGGGGATGTGTCCTCCAGCGCAGTGTCCCCTGTGCAGGGGACAAGAGCGGCCGCTGGAGCCTGTCCCACCAGAGATGCCTGGAGGAGCCACCCAGCGGCCCACACGCATCTACTGCTTCTTGCCGTCTGCATTGAACAGGTCCCCAAACCTGAGTGTTTCCGGGCTCTCTGCTTCCCAGTCCTGAGCCGCGTGGGCCCCTGGGAAGACCCCTTCCCTGCTCTGTCCCATGAGGAAAAATGGCACCTCCCAGCGCCCCCGTCTTCCACAGCCTCAGCTGCACAGTCTCTGCGAGACTGCATTCAAGGTGAGCCTGGCCCTGAGCCGTGGCTTCCGAGGCCCCGGCACCTTTGGCAGCCTTCATGGTGCAGCCCACCTTCACGGTCCTCCAGCGAGATTCACAGATGAGATAACCTAACGCACGCGGAATTTTTTAAGATCANTTCAAGGTGAGCCCGGCCCTGAGCCCTGGCTCCCGAGGCCCCGGCACCTTTGGCAGCCTTCATGGTGCAGCCCACCTTCACGGTCCTCCAGCGAGATTCACAGATGAGATAACCTAACGCATGCGGAATTTTTAAAGATCAGCACAGCATCCTGACTGTCTAGGAACGAGAAGCGGAGAGGGACAAGCAGGCAGTGACCTGCGTATCTCTGAGAGCGTCCCACGTGGGAGGGCCCAGTGTGGGTGTGGGGGCCAGCCCCCTCCGAGCATACTCGCCCTCAAATCCCAGAGCCCCCCCACCCCACCCCAGGCAGTTGGGACAGCCCCAGGTCGGGCCCTGCCAGCCCCTGAGGTTTCCTGGCACCGTGAGCTCTGCTTAGCAAAGTTCTGAACCAAACGCCACATACGCTCTTTCACTTACACGGCATTTGCGTTTTGGGAAAAATTCAGTAGGTACCTGTGTGGAAGGATCTGTGTCTGTGAGTTGGGGTGGGGGGTACGGTTTATGCTCTGCGTCTACACGAATGTGGGAACCATGGCTGCAGTGTTGAGGGGGTGGTCCTGGCACAGGTTGGGGGCGGCGCCTGGCTGCCTTGCGCCTGCCTTCCCGCTGCTGGGCCACTNGTGGAAGGATCTGTGTCTGTGAGTTGGGGTGGGGGGTACGGTTTATGCTCTGCGTCTACATGAATGTAGGAACCATGGCTGCAGTGTTGAGGGGGTGGTCCTGGCACAGGTTGGGGGCGGCGCCTGGCCGCCTTGCGCCTGCCTTCCCGCTGCTGGGCCACTCTCCACCCCACGTGCCCCTGAGCACCCCTCGGCCCCCCGGGCCTGGTCGTCCACCCCGCAGCCCCTCCGCACGCCTGGGAGGGCTGCTCTCTGGCCAGGGGATCTCTAACCCGAGGGCCTGCCTCTGACCCCATGACCTGGGGTCCCCATCCAGGGCCCTCTGCCCGTCATGGGGATGCCGGGATGCAGAGAGTGGACAGGGCGAGCACAGACGCCATTCTCGAGGGCGAGGTGCGTGATGGCTGGACATGGATGGTGACCAGTCCGTGCTCGCCCGCCTCCTGCCGCCTGGGACCCTTCGCCATTTTCCGATCTGCCCCGGGGCCCAGCCCAGCCCCGCCCCGCCAGCCCCATCCTCTCCTCCTTCTGCAGCTCTGCCCTGGATGTGGGTCCCAGGGAGGAGGAAGCGTGCCTGGGGCCCAGGCTGAGTCTCTCATCCACATCCTGCTGCCCCGCCCGCACCCCACCCTCGCCCTGCCCCTGGTCCTCTGGGCTTTTCTCCCCGCACATCATTCTTCTCCCGGCGGGACTGCCCTCCTGGTAGACGCCCCGGCCCCGGCTCTGGACAGGGTCAGGGCCAGGACTTTGCGTCCCTGCTGGAGGACTGGACTTTCGGTAGCCAGTTCCCTTAAAGATGGAGAACGTCTGGGCCTGTGGGAGAAAGTAGGGAGGGGCTGGGGTCAGCATTCAGGGGGCCATGGGGTCGTAGTGGGCTGCAGAGTCGGCACGGCTCCCTGGAGGAGGCGGCCACAGGCTGTCTGGGTCTGAACGGCGGAAGCGGTGCTGTTTCACTGCCCTTTCATGCCTGGACTGCACTTGGTGCTTTTGTGCGATCCCTGCCAGGGATGTGGCGCTGTCCCCATTTTACAGGTGAGGAGAGTGAGGCCCAGGCGCAGACGTGAGTTCCATGTCTGGGTCACAGGAGCTGGGGTTTGGACTGGGCCATCCCTCACCCACCACGACACTGCCCTCCGGCCTTGTGCATCTCTCTCCTCGGCCCTCGGCTCCTGGACCCTCCCCTGCTCCCGCATTGCTGTGCCCCTGCACTCCTGCCTCCTGGGGGGTGGCAGGCGGCTCCCCAAAGCTGGGCACAGAGGCGCTCTTCCCCGAGGACAGGCTGCCCCTTCCAGGGGGCCCCGAGGGCACCGTCCCCCCGGCCCCTGGCCCGTGATCTTGGTTGGCTTTACTGGCGCGTCTGGGTTCTGCCGACTAGGCCCACGCTCCCCAGCATACTGCAGCCCAGTTGCCCCGGCTCCTGCTGTCCTGTCTTCCGATGACACCAGGTCTCCAGGTCCCATCCCAGAGCCTGCTGGTGGCCAGGGAACCTTCCAAGGAGAGCAGCCTCCCACCCCTGGCCGCTTCCGGCCTTGTGTCTTTATCTGAGCCATTTTATCCAGGAAAACCAGTTTCCCGGCTGCTCCGAGGTGCGCTGAATAAGTGGCCTTAGCCCGGGCTCACCAGCCCCCCACCTCCCCATCCCTGGGGCTCCCCGCCTCTTCCTAGGGAAGCAGCCCCTTCTCCTCCTCTCCCTGCCACCTCCTCCAGGCCGGCTGACCTGTCCCCCAACCCTGATCTCAGGGTGTCCCTCTGGGGCTGGTTTCCAGACCCCCCGTTAGCCCTGGTGAGTTAGGTGCGTCTCTGTCAGGGACAAAGAGGCCAGTGCATCGGAAGGAGGCCGGGTTCTGGGAGCCCCTGCCCACCTCAATCCCCACGCCCAGAGAGAAAGTCTGGCAGGGCCTCCTGGGAGGAGCAGAGGCCAGGCCCCTGGGAGAGGCGCGCCTGTCTTAAGATTTGTATATCTCCTGCCCCGTCTTCATGATGAGAGCTTAGAAGGTCAAGGTGTTTGGGGAAGTAATTGTCCCCTGAAGGGTAACAGTTGGTGACCCCAGGGAAGCCCGAACTTCTATGTGAAGGAGTCCATGTAAACGCCTCCGGAACCCAGCCCGCCCAGGGAGGTCGTGGGCCCGGCCTGAGTCGGGGAACGGGAAGCCCCCTTCCCCACAGGAAGCAGTGGGACCCCACCAGGTGGCCCCACCTTCTGGGGATGAGAACCTGCAATTCCAGGAATCAGGGCTCTCAGGAGGCTGCTCAGTCCATGGCCCTGGGCACTGAGTCATTTCACCCAACCCGGGGCACCCCCGTGCAGTGGATGGACAAGCCAGACCAGGGCTCTCGAGCTGCCCCAGGCCCACACCCCCAGGCTTCCCTAAGAAGACCCGTCCTCCTCCCGGTGGAAATTCCTCCGTGCCCCCCATATGTGTGCCTTCCCTTCCAGGCCCTTCCACGCAGATCAGACGGCGGCTGCCCATCCACTCGCCACGCTCTGTCCAAGCCGCAAGCTTTCCCGTGGTACCCAGCCGCCTCCACGGGTCACCTCCACCCTCCCTGGGGGTCTCCCAGCAGGTGCCCCCACCTTCTCCCTCAGTGTTCAGTGAGTGTGTGAGTCGCTCAGTCGTGTCCCACTCTTTGCCACCCCATGGACTGTAGCCGCCCAGGCTCCTCTGTCCATGGCATTCTCCAGACGAGAACACTGGAGTGGGTTGCCATGCCCTCCTTCAGGGCATCTTCCCGACCCAGGGATCAAACCTGGGTCTCTTGTGTTGCAGATGGATTCTTAAATGTCTCCAGCCACCTCGGAAGCCCATTCAGAGTAGAAGCTTGTTTCCCAGAAGTCCGGGTACATGGACCCCTGGCTTGAATGGGGAGCCCCCGCCCACAGCTCCCGGGACCTCACTTGTCCCTGCAGAGCTGCTGGGCATATAGTTGCTGAATGGCAACAGAGCAGGTGGCGAGCACGCAGGTGCGTGGTGGGCGGCAGCTTCCAGCTGTCTGGCAAACCTCACGCCCTGGAACCTCCCTCTGCCAGCACGGTGAGAGTGTGGGGTCTCGCCGGGGCTCCCCTCCACCCTGACCTCTCACACGTCCTTTCATCGGGGGGTCCCTGACTCACCAAGTCTGGAAGGGAAGACAGGACCCCAGACAAGGCCCGAGTTGGGCCAGTGTCCTGATCCCCACAGAGGGGGTCCCCATCCCTGGGTCCGGCTTTTAAGGACCCATTCATTCTCAGCGAGCCTGGCAAAGCCCCATGTGGCCTTTAGGGAAATACGTGCAGGCTGGACTATTTGGACTTCATTGCATAGAACCACCTGGGGCATGTCCATCTCAACTATGTTAGGAAATAGGCGCGGGAAGTTTCTTTGTCATGAAGGTGTGAAGGCGGCTGTGTAGGGGGACCAGAAAAAAGCATTAGGCCAAGTGCCAGAAGGACGTGGGTTCTATCTGGACTCGTCCCCGAGATCCTGGGGGAGCCCCAAGCGTCTCTCTCATCTCAGCAGCCTCTGCAGACGTAAGCGCTATCTCCTCTCTGCACCATGCCTGTGCCCGGGACTCATGACTAGGCCTGGATTCAAATAGATAGAACCAAGTGTCTTTTCTTGAAGTTCCTCAGGGCTTTGCAAGCATTTGAGCCTCATACGCAGGCGGAGGGTTTGGAAAACTGTAGGGTGGAATTCAGCTGAATGCAGAGAAAGTTTCTATTCTGGGTTTAATGAGCCTGAGCGGAAAGGCGCTAAGGTGGTTTTTGAGAAGGAAGAAGCCGTCCGTGTGGGCATGGAAGACGTGTCGATTTTAGCCAAGCTAGAAGGGACACGTTGAGGAGCTGAGGGAGCAGCAGGTGGGCAAAAATGAGGCAGAAGAAGAGAAGTCATCCCGTCTTGGCTTGTGGATGATGAGTGTCAGGCCCTTAGTCATCCAGGTCCAGGCACAAAATAGACTCCAATTTCCACTCATCTCCAGGGCCATCAGGCTGCGCCAACCATGGAGGCCACCCAGGTGGAGGTGTTTCCAGGAAAAGGACCATAAGTAGCCCCAGAAAGTGTCTTCTAGGGAGGCCCACAGGGGGCTGGAAAGAGAAGGCAGGACAGATACCATGACCTGAGGAGCGGTGGGGACAGGGTGTGACTGGACCCGGGCTGGGGCAAGACCAGCCCTTGTCTTAAACTATGGTGCCTTCATTCATCGCTGGCCAGTGGCCAGTCCTAGGTTCTGTGGTCATCCTGCGGCCAGCGGGGTCAGGAAAGGATGCTATGCCAGAGAAAGGCAGCTGACACGCGCTGCTGGGCACAGTGGGTGGTTCCTGGAGAAATTTGGTCCAGATGGCTCAATTGCTTGTCAGCTGGGGTGAGGTCGGGGTCCAGCCCAGGTCTCCCTACTCTACCCCTCATCCATCATGGGCCCAGCTTTCTTGTAGATTTTTCCACCAAGTTCGACATGAATGTGCTTCAGAAGGAAAAAAAGTGCTCAGAATTCTGTGCTTGGCTCATTTTGTTGCAAATTTAGGGCTTCCCAGGTGACTTAGTGGTGAAGAATCCACCTGCCATTGCAGGAAATGCGAGAGACTGGGGTTCGATCCCTGAGTCGGGAAGATCGCTTGGAGGGGGAAATGGCATGGAGAACCCCATGAATCCCTCATCACATGTGTTTCTCCCACCAGAGGAGCCTGGTGGGCTGCAGTCCATGGAGTCACAAAGAGTTGGACACGACCTAGAGACTCAGCACGCAGGCACGCTACAACTCTATCAAGATCCTTTTCAGTGCCCAGAACAGATGATAAAATAGCGATGAGGAAGGGTGATGACAGAATTGTGTGGCCAGGGGCTTGAGGTGGGAGTGGGGAGAAGGTGATAGTCTGCTCATTTCTCGTGGAGCTGTGCTGAGATTCCAGTTGTTCGCGTCTGTGCCCCTCTGCCAGGTGGACAGATCCTAGACAGCACCAAAGCCAGTGTGAAGGACTGTTGAGTCCTTCTGGAACTCTCCAACGCCTGGGGGTAAGGGTCTTTGTGCGGATGGACCAGGCTAAGTGGCGGTCAGAGCTTTGGGGTGGCCAGACCTGGGGCCCCGAGAGTGGAAGTCTTGCCTCTAAACGCTTGCTCAGCTGAGCTGCTTCAGTAGAACGGCACCACTGTCCCTCAGAGCTGGGGACGCCTGTGGTTGTGCCTGCAGGGCCTGGGACAGAGAGGGTTCCCGATAAACGTCGGGGGAGATGTTTAGATGTGTATTTTCTTCATTCCATTGCAAGCAGGCCTTGTGCTGAAGCCCCGCCTCCCAACTCCCCTCTCCAGACTCTGCCATCTTTCCGGTCACACGTTTCTGTCACGGACCATCCGGTGCCAGGGAGGACAGTTTGCCCATCAGGCTGGGCACAGGTTGCAGATGCTGGGGACAAACCCAATTTCGTCCTTTTGACGTCACCCGTTAGTGTCCTGATCCTGTGAGGCAATCGTGGACAACAGCAAAGTTTTATGTGAACTGGCAAAAAGTTGAGGAGAACGGTGGGAGCGAGGGGTGGTGGTGGCTTCGTGGGCACTGCCNTCCAAAGAAATCCCAGGGCTGATCTCCTTCAGAATGGACTGGTTGTTAGTAGCCATTTTTATCAGCCAGAGTAGTCACATCGCCAAAACTAAAGTCAGGAGGAGGGGAAGTATAGTCCACCCTGCAAAATTACACTGCAGAGTGAGTCCACATAGGGAGGAATGAAAAATTGGGTCCTGTAATGATATTTCAGACTGAACTTCTGAGGGTCAATTTTAGCGTTGTTTTTCCAGGGGCCTTCTGCAGAAGCAGTCTGTTGCTACTACTTCAACCTACACAACCACAGTGAAAATGTAAAAAGGCAAGGGAATAAAGGGAGTAAGCAGACAATGAAAGGGGGTATCAAAGTGCCTAAGTACTGAGTTGGCCAAACACTCAGACAAACTTGGCCAACCGAATAAATTGTTGATGCCCCGCCAGACAAGTAGTAGGTATAGAGGAAAGAACAGAAGGCAATGAGTCAGATAGAAGGTCTGGCTTTGATCTTGGAATGGTCTGTTAACATTTCTTAATATCTCTGGGCCTCTGGCAGTAAGCTAGATCATCTCTTTAAAGACCTTTCCTGTGTTAACACTGCCATCTTATAAAACTCCTAACAGTGCTGCCCCCAGAACACAGCACAAGTCAATGTTAGGAGATCCAGTCTCCATACAGATCCATAAGCACACATATCCATGCCGGTGCCATCTGTGTATCTCACTGACCCCATCTTCTGCCTACATCTCAGCTTTACTGGTGTGCTTCTTTGCATCCCATACCAGTTGAGTCTCTTTGAAAAAAGGAAGATAGTCATTACTTACTTAACTGTCCCCAGAACACTATGCACAAAATACATATTTTTTAAGTGAACTGTGCAGTCCATGGGGTCGCAAAGAGCCAGACACAACTGAGCAACTGAACTGAGTGAGAAAAAAAAAACCTCTAGTATCTTTATTTTGAATGATTTATCTTGCATTTTGAAATTTTCAAATAATTTTTCTCTGGAAGCTAAATTTCTGGAGTCACAACAGCAAATTCAGCAAGTACAAATTTAGAGGTAATGAGTTTTCTCTCACAGTCAGTTTATTTTACTAATTTTATGCTGCTAAATAGATACCATATCTCAGTTTAATATTTCAGAATTTTAATGTAACAAAGTAAGTTAAATGATGATGTAATGAGTATGACATTTTACATGTCCAGTGCAGGCTTAGTTGTCAGAAGAGCTGTCAAAAGACCAAAGTTCTTGACTTACAGAGAAATGAGATCAGTGTTAAAAATTGTTTTTCTAGTCTCTTGAAAATTTGGGGCTTGAAAATCACATAAAGAGTAAAATGGAGGCAGACATTAGATATTTACCAATTAAAGTTTGATTCTTAATTATCACTACATACATCAGTACATGGGGTTTTTTTCCCCAAAACATTGCATTTGAAGAAGTGACTTCTTTTAGTACAAGAGCCTATTATACAAAGTGTGGCTCCGAGGGTAAACCATCTGCCTGTGATGCGGAAGACCCAGGTTCAATCCCTGGGTTGGGAAGATCCCCTGGAGAAGGAAATGGCAACCCACTCCAATATTCTTGCCTAGAGAATCCCATGGACAGAGGAGCCTGGTGGCCTACAGTCAATGGGATCACAGAGTCAGACATGACTGAGTGACTACACTTACTTATACAAAGTGAAGTAAGTCAAAAAGAGAAAGACAAATATTGTATATTAACAGGTGTAGAGAATCTAGAAAGATGGTGGGATGAACCTTTTTGCAGGGCAGCAATGGAGATGCAGACAGAGAAAACAGACTTGAGGACACAGTGGGGGAAGAAGAGGGTGGGATGAATGGAGAGAGGAGCATTGAAACATATATTACCATATGGAAAACAGATACCCAGTGGGAATTTGTTTTATGACACAGGGAGCTCAACCCAGTGCTCTGTGACAACCTAGAGGGGTGGGAGATGGGAGGCGGGCTCAGGGGGGAGGGGACATATGTAAACCTGTGGCTGATTCATGTTGATTTATGTCAGAGGCCAACACAATATTGTAAAGCTATTATCCTACAATTTTAAAAAATGGCATAGGAACTAATTAATCTGTGAAATCACATTCAATGAGTAAATCTTAATTGCTTCATTTTTTTTTAATTGTTACAGGGACATAGGTTAAAATGGGTCCTTCATGTTCCCCAGGATTTTTTCCTTGAGTTGAATGAATAATAGTCACTTTCCCAGTATCCCAGAGAACAGAAATATCTCTTATTTGCTTGGGAATGTCATAGGGAAGCAACACTGAATGTATGGCCTCAAAATCCACGGACATAGTCAAGCAGCTCATCAGGATTGTGTCCTTTTTGGCTGTATCCATGTCTTACCTCCCCTCTCCTCTCCTTCTAGGCTGCCCTGTCAAAGGCAACCCTACTCCCAATATTACCTGGTTCCACGGTGACCAGCCAGTGGCCAATGTCACAGGACTGATGTATCATATCTTGGCAGCTGGACAGATTCTCCAGGTTGCAAATCTTAGTGGTGGATCTCACAGGAACTTCAGCTGCCTTGCTCAGAATGAGGCAGGAATGCTCATGCAGAAGGCCTTTTTACTGATCCAAGGTAAGAAACCCTTCCTGAAGGGTGCCAGGCTTGCTTCTTGAAAAAGAGAGTCTACTTGGGAATCTAATTCTCTAGCAGAACAAAGTGATTTCTGGTCCCCAGTGGTTCTTAAGAGTGTGAAAATGGAAACCCAACCATGTTGCCATACCATGAGGCTCTCTTCAGAAAAGCCACTTATCTGCATCTCAGCAGAACCTGGGAAAGTCAGTGCTACTTTCATAGATGTGCCCTTCTGCTCATCACGTTACTGCCACTCAGGACCAAGGAGATCGCACCACATAGGAGAGCAGATGTTTCCTTTATGCTGGCCTAACCACTAAAGAACACACACACTTGCCTGTTAGGGAAATACAAGTTTTCTCTGTTGGGNAGGCTTGGGGGTTCAAGGAGTGAGGGTTCCCCCCAGGCAGAGCCAATTCAGTTCATTTATGTGAAGATCCCAGGGCTTATTCAGATGGCATAGACATGGTGTCTGTGACCTGGGGCCCTGAATTAATGGGGGGCTGGGCACGGGGACCCGGCCCTTGGCAGATTGAGACCAGGTGCCACGTAGGGGGGCTGCCAGGGCAGAGACGAGCCCCTGCAGGGTGTGGGCACCAGGCCCCTGTCCAGGGGAATACAGGTGGATTTGTGGCGCCTCCGTTGGGTGGGGTGGGGCAGTCCCGCCCCGATGGGTGGCCTGGAAGCCAGGTGTGCCCCCCGGCACAGTTAATGCCAGCAGCAGGCTCTGGGGTGCCTGCTGTGCTTCCTGGCCTTGCGTTCCTGCTTAATAGCACAGAGACAAGGGCCTGAGAGACAAGACTGCGTGGCGGGACCCCCTCGTCAGTGGTGCTGGGGTAGGCAGAATGCCCCACCCCAGCTGCCGGAGGAGCCCTGCGCCCCTGGACAGCTCAGCTGAGGCCCAAAGCAGAGGCCGGGACCTCGGTCTCCCCAAGGCCATCGCAGGACCCTGCAGGGGGTGGGGGGGTACCCCTCCCTCACCGGCCTGTACCCCTCCCCCATGAAACCACGACCTCAGCCAAATGCTCCCGGGCCCTGACAGTCCAGCCGAGGTAGGGCCCCTAGTTAGACCAGAGGAGGGGCCTGGCCCCCTGGCTCGGAGCTGTTCAGCAAACTGGGATAATTTCCCAAATCCCATCCTGCAACCTGGGCACACGTGTCCTCCTTTCAGGGACTCACCAAAGGCTCCAGGCTTGGCTCATCCCCTTTGGTGCTCACAGCGCCCGCTAGGGTGGGTCCTCTAGGCACCGGAGCACTAGCTGGTTTAAGAGAGAGCAGACTCCGGGCCCTCCTCAGCCTGCATCCCGGCTATGTGGCCTTGGGTGGGTTACTGGCCCTCTCTGAGCGGAAGTCACCTTGCTGGCATCATGGGGCCCTGTTGCCCCTTTTCGCACTGGTGCTGAGGTGAGGCACACGGAGCCAGAGCCGGGCTTTAGCAGAGGGCTGGCGTCAGCCGGCGTCAGCATCTCTGCTGTTACTCTGACTAATTCATAGAGGAGCAGCCTCAGGCCCTGAGGGCTCAGCTGTTGCCCCAGGAGGCCCACGGAAGGTGGGGTGCTGTCCTTTTTTGCCCAGATAGATGGGTCTCTCCCTACTCTCTCTGACTTGGCACGTGGCTGCTGTCCCCTGAAAGCCTGTGTCCCAAATCCTCCCATCCCCCTCCCTGCCTCTCCACTTTGCAAAAGACATGAAACCCAGTGTCGGGGGGCCCCTGGCTGCTCCCCTGGGCCGCCTTTATCCTGGGGGAGATGGGGACCGTCAGCCGTTTGATGCCCTGCTATGAGCTGCTTGCAGTCTGATGGCAGGAAGCTCAGGGTCAAGCTCTGTCAAGGTCAACACAGCCCCACCTCACAGGGCGTCTGATGTCAGCCTCGCTGCCGGCAAACTGGAAATGCACCCCGTCTTCTCGTCCTTTGGTCTAGCCCCTTATTTTCCATTTCTCAGTGGGATGTGTGGGAAATGTGCATTTATTCACTCAGGCCCACCTCTCTGATTCTTTTTTAAATATTTATTTGTTGGGTTGCGCCGGGTCTGAGTTACTGCGTCTGGGTTCACGGTTGTGGCGCGGGCTCAGTGACTGTGGGGCAAGGGCTTAGTTACCTCGCAGCTTGTGGGATCTCGGTTCCCCAATCAGGGGTCCTGCCCTCGTCCCCTGCATTGGCAGGCGGAGTCTCAGCCACCGGAGCATCAAGGGCGTCCCCATCTGATTCTTAATCTCACCGGGCATCTCTCTCTCCTCCATCGCCTGAGTCCTGTTTCCTATGGGATCTCAGTTTTATGGTGTTGCCCCGAATCCTGCCTCAGATGCCTGAGAACGGTCTGTGTGGATGACTTGGGGGCATGATAACCCGCCTCTCCTGTCTTTCCGCCTGTGCCCTTGGGTGCACAACAGCCTCCTGTCCCCTCCAGTTCCAAGGTCAGAGTTGTCAGCTCAGCCTGTGCTGACTCCGCAAAAGTTCATGAAGCCAAACAGGAAAAGCTTCGTGGACTTACCTGACGGCCTGGATGGGCTGGTGTTATCGCAGCCCACTTCTCAGCTGGAAGGAGAAGCCTCTGGCTGTGATGATGAGCCCCACTGTGTAGAATCACATCCCCCACCAAAACCCACTCCGAGTGTGAGTGCTTTTATTAGCTCACTGGTGTTCTTGTGTTTCTTAATTTACTATTGTCGGGTTGAGACACATTTTCTTTATTTCTCTCTCCAGAAATGAATTTTTTTTTCTTCTAAGAGAAAATTTGTTTCCAATGGGCCGGTTGTATCACTAATGTAACTCTTTGGGGAAAGTGGTTTAGCAAAAGTGTATCCATAACTGTAGAAACCTTCAGATCTTCCACCTGGCAATTCCACTCCTAGGAATGGAATCGCAAGTTGTTCTCGGCAGTGTTGTTTATAAAAGTGAAAAGCCAAAAGCCACCTCAGCCTGATGCTAAGGAGTTTGTCACGTAGAATCAGGGCATGTGGACTCGCCAGCTAGTCTATGACACACCACGGCGTGGCCCAGAACTGGGGGCTGTAGCTGGCTGCTCTGAAGGGCAGAATGCAGGACCAAGCTCACCTCCCCAGTTTTTCTGCTAGGAGTGAACAAGTCTGCAGCAATGGAAACACGTGCAGCATCTTAAACAACACTCTTGAAGATGCAGCTGTAGTGGGCTCAACTTGGAGTTTAGGGAGCAAAGCTGTCAGCCCCCTAAAACGGAAAGATGCGTGAGTTTGAGGCAGAAACGGAGCTGTCTGGGGGTGACTCTGAACAGCTGGTGTTCGGTACACGGGAGCGGTTGCTGACCCCATTAGGAAAATGGGGCGTTTGCTGGGTTCTTTTAAAGCTGAGTATTAATGAACTGAACTGAGGCCGTGGAGGCCATGTAGCCAGGATGACGGGGCTGGAGGTGCTGTCCGTCCAGAGACGTGGAGGGAGGCCGACAGGGCTGGGTGTGTGTGGACCCTGAGCAGCTTGGCTTCCTCCCCAGCAGAGACTGGGGGGGGTCACCGGGGGGTGCAGAGGCTTTGTGGCCCCTCCCAAGGAAGGCTGAGGGTCCCTGGGGAAGGATTCCCGAGGCCCAGCCTCCCAGCCCAAGGGGCAGGATAAGGGTGGCACGACCCCTCACCCACAAAGTCGGAATCTAGAGGTGAAAGCCTGAAGCCCAGCGGCATGGAGAGGGTCCCCCAGTTCCCAGGCCAGGCCAGCCAGACGGCACTTGGGGGGCGTGGCTTGGATGGGCCTTGCCATCTCCTGGGCCTCTGCAGCGGAGCTTCCTTCAGCTTCCAGGCAGGGCTTGGCTTCCTCTCTGAGCACGACATGATCCGCTGGCTCCCAGGAAAAGCTGGGTTCAGTGAGAGAGACGTGCTGCGCTCTGCTCGGCAAGGCCTGCCGAGGCGGCCAAGGCGGCCGCAAGACCTCAGCAGGCAGACTGCAGGCCCTTCCCCTCTTCCCACTTCTTCCAGGGGACGGGGCCTCTGAGAGGGCCTGTGTGCAAAGGGCAGCAGCACCAGAGCCCCGCTCACAGCTCCGAGAGCCGGCTCGGCCTGTCCATGATTACAGAGCCAAACCTTGGCACAGGTGAAACCGGGACTTGGTGGATGGCAGGCCCCTTCCAGGAGCTGCTGTGGCCTTGGGCCTTCACAGCTCACAGCGCGACCACCTTGGGATGGCCCGGGGCGTCTCTTACAGGCTTGGGAGCCGACCCAGGCTGCTCCCCTGAGATCCTGCTGCTCAGCCCCGAGAACCCTCTGTGCCTCTCTGACAAGGACGCTCCACAGGGCCCTCAGATTTGCTGGCCAGGACTTTCAGGGGACATTCTACCTGGCCCGTTGTGGACATACGGGCAAACAGGCCCAGCAGAGGCAGGACCCACAGCCAAGCAGAGGTGGGGTCAGGATACACAGATGACTCAGCCGCCTTCCTCCTTCGTCACCCGCCTCCCAGATGAGCCCCCACCCTCCCCCGTAGGGCCGCACCCAGCCCTCATCCCTGCGGCGGTCGGGGCGCCACCACCTGGCATTGGCCCGGCTCCTCTCTGGCTGTGGCGAGTGGGGGCCACTCCCTAGCTGTAGGGCGAAGATGTCTCTCATTTTGGAGCACAGGCTCTGGGGCTCGGGCCTGCAGTTGTTGCAGCTGTTAGGCTCAGTAGTCGGGGTGCATGGGCTTAGTTGCTCTGCCGCACAGGGGATCTTCCCAGGCCAGGGGTCGAGCCTGTGTCTGCTGCATTGGCAAGCGGCAACTGTGCCACCGGGGAAGCCCACCATCCGGCTCTGATGTTGGGATAGAGATAGAGATGAGGTCAGTGCTGTCCCGGAGTGACGGGCAAGGGGTCGGATGGATTCTGGCACTTCCTGAGCCTCAGTCTTCATGTCTGTAAAATGGGTGTGAAAGGACCCGCCTCACTGGGCTGGGTTGCACTGTGTGGGCGTTCAGAGTGGGGGCCATGGTGATGACACTGGGCTTGGTGTTAAAGAAGCGACCTCTGCTTTGAGCCTCAGAGCCCTCGCCCCGCTCCTCCCGGGCTGCTCACAGGAGACAGCTGCTGTGCCCATCTCGTCACCTTACTTTCCGAGGCCGCTGCCCACTGACCAGCTCACCAGAGTCTCCTCTCCCCTCCTGCTGCCTCTGGACATGGAGGTCAGGGACTCACTGCTACACACTGTGTGTGCACGCAGGTGTGTGGCTGGGGGACCCCCATGAAAGAGGGGGTCCCCTGACAGAAAGTGAGTTCCTCTGGGGTGAAGATTCAGCAGTTGAAGGCCACAATCAGGGCTGCATGAGGAGCTGGAAATAGAAGAGAGAGTCCTCATATCTGCACATAAATCCCCCTAAATCCTTGACTGACTTCTGAACTGTTTGTCCAAAGTGAGAGTCCAGGGATCCCAGTGGAACACAGTAGCTTAAAACTTGAAAAAGCCAATAGGAAGCTGAGCTCTGTCTTATTAAAGGAGTTTGGCAAACACTTGCCAGAACCCCAGAAGGGCCCCGGAAGTCAGGACCTCCTGCAAGGACCAAGCCAACAGAGATTCCGTCTACGAAAGCATAAAAGCCATGCCTTCACAGAACAGCGTGTTCTGATAATTTGACTCCCTGCTAGAGAAACTCCACACTCTTCAGAGGAAGATAACAGAACCCATAGTCTCTACAGCATATCAAACGCAATGGCTGATACAGATTCAAACATAACTAGGCAAGCAAAGAGGCAGGAAGACAAGACGTGCAACTAAAGGAAACCACAATTAACAAACGACCCAGATATGTACGGACAGACACGGGCCTGAAATATTAATAACCGGAGCCTGTACTTTTCAGCTCCCACTTTGAGCCAGGTCTTAGGTCTTGTGGAAAGCCTCTACCCTGCCCCATGCCTTCCAGCAGGTTCCAGCTGTGGGGAGGAAGTGTTCGTGGTGGGAAGAGTTCTAGAAACAGGTGTTTCATAGTGAAGTGAACGCGCAAAGGCCACAGTGATGAAGTCCAGTGGGTAAGGGAGGAAAGCGTGCCCTTTTGCTCGTTGATTTACTGAATGCAGGGATGAAGCACAGTGTCTTGTGAGAGGCTGAGCTGTGTTCTGGTGATGGTGTAATGAGTCAGGGGACCTCCTTGGTGGCCCAGTGGTTGAGAGTCCAGCTTCTAAGGCAGGGTACCTGGTTTGATCTCTGATCCCACGTGCCGCGAGGCAACCAAGCTCACATATATGCCGCAACTAGAGGAACTGTGCGTGCCAGGCTAAGACCCAGTGCCGCCAGAAATTAAAAGGCAAAAGGAAGAATTTAAAAAAAAACCAGACTCAGTCCCTGTGGACAAAATACACCAGGATAAACTCACAACTGGTGTGATTTCAGATTTTGATAAATGCAGTGGAGGAGTAGTAACAAGGGGCAAAGAGAGAGAATAAGAGGGTTGTCTTCCTAGAAAGGACAGTCAAGAAGCACTTCTGTGATGAGACGACCTGGAGAGTGATGCTGAAGAGCTGGAGTTGGAAGAACCAGGGCAGGAGGGGAGGGTAAAGGAGTCCAGGGAGAGGCCACAGCAGAGACGATGCCCAGAGCTGTGTACGGAGCATCAGCAGGGCTGGGAGCACCCAGCCCTGTGTGGGGGGTGGCGTGGAGGTGATGGCATGGAGACTCCCGGGGGCCTGCAGAGGAGAGGGACATGGTCAGCCACATGTGGTGTCTTTGAAGGTCAGGTGGGTCTCACAAACCACCGCAGACGGTGCCTTAGACAGCGTTCGTTTATCCCTCACTGGAGTCCTGGAGGCTGGATATCCAAGATCAAGGCCAGTTCAGTTCCTGGCGAGGGAGTCTCTTCCTAGCTTCTCGCTGCGTCCTCACCTGGCCGAGAGAGAGCTGTCTCCCACACCTCTGGTTATAAGGGCACTAATCCTATCACCAGTGTGGCTCAGACGGTACAGAATCCACCTGCAGTGAGGAGCCACGGGTTCTATCTCTAGCTTGGGAAGATTCCC
>SJYW01048376.1:109979-121416 GCA_006410735.1 Raphicerus campestris | reverse complement strand
GGGGGGCTGCCCAGAGGTGGACTAGGGGTACCCCCTTCCCTCTCCAGGAGTGCTCAGAGAGCGGGCAGCTGTCATTCAAAGCCCCGAGTCCCCAGATTCCCAGCAGCTCATGGCAGACCATTTCACCCGTTCTGTAAGACACGTTTCGATAAAATAGTCACTCGTCGCGGCATTTGAAATGAGATTTTCTGTAGAAATCCAGGGTGCCGGCTTCTTTTTTAGGAAGTCGTAATAATACTGCCGTAGCTAAGAGACTCAGGGAAAGCGCTGTCCTGGGAGAGGCCTCCTTCTGCTCCGTGGGCTGCGGAGTGAAGTGCCTTGGACCTCATGCTCTTTTCAGCAGCTGAGGATGCACGTGGCGCCACCCCCAGCCTGGCCCGCCCTCCTCCCAGAGCCCCAGGGACGTGTGGCCCACCCTGGCCGGGCCCCTCTGGCTCAGCACCCTACCCCAGGCCCCCCTGGGCATATCTCCAGGTCTTGTCCTCAGCTTTGGACCACACCTTCCCAGGTGACCTGCTTGGAGACCAGACTATGAAGGCTTGGGGGTTCAAGGAGTGAGGGTTCCCCCCAGGCAGAGCCAATTCAGTTCATTTATGTGAAGATCCCAGGGCTTATTCAGATGGCATAGACATGGTGTCTGTGACCTGGGGCCCTGAATTAATGGGGGGCTGGGCACGGGGACCCGGCCCTTGGCAGATTGAGACCAGGTGCCACGTAGGGGGGCTGCCAGGGCAGAGACGAGCCCCTGCAGGGTGTGGGCACCAGGCCCCTGTCCAGGGGAATACAGGTGGATTTGTGGCGCCTCCGTTGGGTGGGGTGGGGCAGTCCCGCCCCGATGGGTGGCCTGGAAGCCAGGTGTGCCCCCCGGCACAGTTAATGCCAGCAGCAGGCTCTGGGGTGCCTGCTGTGCTTCCTGGCCTTGCGTTCCTGCTTAATAGCACAGAGACAAGGGCCTGAGAGACAAGACTGCGTGGCGGGACCCCCTCGTCAGTGGTGCTGGGGTAGGCAGAATGCCCCACCCCAGCTGCCGGAGGAGCCCTGCGCCCCTGGACAGCTCAGCTGAGGCCCAAAGCAGAGGCCGGGACCTCGGTCTCCCCAAGGCCATCGCAGGACCCTGCAGGGGGTGGGGGGGTACCCCTCCCTCACCGGCCTGTACCCCTCCCCCATGAAACCACGACCTCAGCCAAATGCTCCCGGGCCCTGACAGTCCAGCCGAGGTAGGGCCCCTAGTTAGAGCAGAGGAGGGGCCTGGCCCCCTGGCTCGGAGCTGTTCAGCAAACTGGGATAATTTCCCAAATCCCATCCTGCAACCTGGGCACACGTGTCCTCCTTTCAGGGACTCACCAAAGGCTCCAGGCTTGGCTCATCCCCTTTGGTGCTCACAGCGCCCGCTAGGGTGGGTCCTCTAGGCACCAGAGCACTAGCTGGTTTAAGAGAGAGCAGACTCCGGGCCCTCCTCAGCCTGCATCCCGGCTGTGTGGCCTTGGGTGGGTTACTGGCCCTCTCTGAGCGGAAGTCACCTTGCTGGCATCATGGGGCCCTGTTGCCCCTTTTCGCACTGGTGCTGAGGTGAGGCACACGGAGCCAGAGCCGGGCTTCAGCAGAGGGCTGGCGTCAGCCGGCGTCAGCATCTCCGCTGTTACTCTGACTAATTCACAGAGGAGCAGCCTCGCCCTGAGGGCTCAGCTGTTGCCCCAGGAGGCCCACGGAAGGTGGGGTGCTGCCCAGATAGGCGGGTCTCTCCCTGCTCTCTCTGACTTTGCACGTGGCTGCTGTCCCCTGAAAGCCTGTGTCCCAAATCCTCCCATCCCCCTCCCTGCCTCTCCACTTTGCAAAAGACATGAAACCCAGTGTCGGGGGGCCCCTGGCTGCTCCCCTGGGCCGCCTTTATCCTGGGGGAGATGGGGACCGTCAGCCGTTTGATGCCCTGCTATGAGCTGCTTGCAGTCTGATGGCAGGAAGCTCAGGGTCAAGCTCTGTCAAGGTCAACACAGCCCCACCTCACAGGGCGTCTGATGTCAGCCTCGCTGCCGGCAAACTGGAAATGCACCCCGTCTTCTCGTCCTTTGGTCTAGCCCCTTATTTTCCATTTCTCAGTGGGATGTGTGGGAAATGTGCATTTATTCACTCAGGCCCACCTCTCTGATTCTTTTTTAAATATTTATTTGTTGGGTTGCGCCGGGTCTGAGTTACTGCGTCTGGGTTCACGGTTGTGGCGCGGGCTCAGTGACTGTGGGGCAAGGGCTTAGTTACCTCGCAGCTTGTGGGATCTCGGTTCCCCAATCAGGGGTCCTGCCCTCGTCCCCTGCATTGGCAGGCGGAGTCTCAGCCACCGGAGCATCAAGGGCGTCCCCATCTGATTCTTAATCTCACCGGGCATCTCTCTCTCCTCCATCGCCTGAGTCCTGTTTCCTATGGGATCTCAGTTTTATGGTGTTGCCCCGAATCCTGCCTCAGATGCCTGAGAACGGTCTGTGTGGATGACTTGGGGGCATGATAACCCGCCTCTCCTGTCTTTCCGCCTGTGCCCTTGGGTGCACAACAGCCTCCTGTCCCCTCCAGTTCCAAGGTCAGAGTTGTCAGCTCAGCCTGTGCTGACTCCGCAGAAGTTCATGAAGCCAAACAGGAAAAGCTTCGTGGACTTACCTGACGGCCTGGATGGGCTGGTGTTATCGCAGCCCACTTCTCAGCTGGAAGGAGAAGCCTCTGGCTGTGATGATGAGCCCCACTGTGTAGAATCACATCCCCCACCAAAACCCACTCCGAGTGTGAGTGCTTTTATTAGCTCACTGGTGTTCTTGTGTTTCTTAATTTACTATTGTCGGGTTGAGACACATTTTCTTTATTTCTCTCTCCAGAAATGAATTTTTTTTTCTTCTAAGAGAAAATTTGTTTCCAATGGGCCGGTTGTATCACTAATGTAACTCTTTGGGGAAAGTGGTTTAGCAAAAGTGTATCCATAACTGTAGAAACCTTCAGATCTTCCACCTGGCAATTCCACTCCTAGGAATGGAATCGCAAGTTGTTCTCGGCAGTGTTGTTTATAAAAGTGAAAAGCCAAAAGCCACCTCAGCCTGATGCTAAGGAGTTTGTCACGTAGAATCAGGGCATGTGGACTCGCCAGCTAGTCTATGACACACCACGGCGTGGCCCAGAACTGGGGGCTGTAGCTGGCTGCTCTGAAGGGCAGAATGCAGGACCAAGCTCACCTCCCCAGTTTTTCTGCTAGGAGTGAACAAGTCTGCAGCAATGGAAACACGTGCAGCATCTTAAACAACACTCTTGAAGATGCAGCTGTAGTGGGCTCAACTTGGAGTTTAGGGAGCAAAGCTGTCAGCCCCCTAAAACGGAAAGATGCGTGAGTTTGAGGCAGAAACGGAGCTGTCTGGGGGTGACTCTGAACAGCTGGTGTTCGGTACACGGGAGCGGTTGCTGACCCCATTAGGAAAATGGGGCGTTTGCTGGGTTCTTTTAAAGCTGAGTATTAATGAACTGAACTGAGGCCGTGGAGGCCATGTAGCCAGGATGACGGGGCTGGAGGTGCTGTCCGTCCAGAGACGTGGAGGGAGGCCGACAGGGCTGGGTGTGTGTGGACCCTGAGCAGCTTGGCTTCCTCCCCAGCAGAGACTGGGGGGGGTCACCGGGGGGTGCAGAGGCTTTGTGGCCCCTCCCAAGGAAGGCTGAGGGTCCCTGGGGAAGGATTCCCGAGGCCCAGCCTCCCAGCCCAAGGGGCAGGATAAGGGTGGCACGACCCCTCACCCACAAAGTCGGAATCTAGAGGTGAAAGCCTGAAGCCCAGCGGCATGGAGAGGGTCCCCCAGTTCCCAGGCCAGGCCAGCCAGACGGCACTTGGGGGGCGTGGCTTGGATGGGCCTTGCCATCTCCTGGGCCTCTGCAGCGGAGCTTCCTTCAGCTTCCAGGCAGGGCTTGGCTTCCTCTCTGAGCACGACATGATCCGCTGGCTCCCAGGAAAAGCTGGGTTCAGTGAGAGAGACGTGCTGCGCTCTGCTCGGCAAGGCCTGCCGAGGCGGCCAAGGCGGCCGCAAGACCTCAGCAGGCAGACTGCAGGCCCTTCCCCTCTTCCCACTTCTTCCAGGGGACGGGGCCTCTGAGAGGGCCTGTGTGCAAAGGGCAGCAGCACCAGAGCCCCGCTCACAGCTCCGAGAGCCGGCTCGGCCTGTCCATGATTACAGAGCCAAACCTTGGCACAGGTGAAACCGGGACTTGGTGGATGGCAGGCCCCTTCCAGGAGCTGCTGTGGCCTTGGGCCTTCACAGCTCACAGCGCGACCACCTCGGGATGGCCCGGGGCGTCTCTTACAGGCTTGGGAGCCGACCCAGGCTGCTCCCCTGAGATCCTGCTGCTCAGCCCCGAGAACCCTCTGTGCCTCTCTGACAAGGACGCTCCACAGGGCCCTCAGATTTGCTGGCCAGGACTTTCAGGGGACATTCTACCTGGCCCGTTGTGGACATACGGGCAAACAGGCCCAGCAGAGGCAGAACCCACAGCCAAACAGAGGTGGGGTCAGGATACACAGATGACTCAGCCGCCTTCCTCCTTCATCACCCGCCTCCCAGATGAGCCCCCACCCTCCCCCGTAGGGCCGCACCCAGCCCTCATCCCTGCGGCGGTCGGGGCGCCACCGCCTGGCGTTGGCCCGGCTCCTCTCTGGCTGTGGCGAGTGGGGGCCACTCCCTAGCTGTAGGGCGGGGATGTCTCTCATTTTGGAGCACAGGCTCTGGGGCTTGGGCCTGCAGTTGTTGCAGCTGTTGGGCTCAGTAGTCGGGGTGCATGGGCTTAGTTGCTCTGCCGCACAGGGGATCTTCCCAGGCCAGGGGTTGAGCCTGTGTCTGGTGCGTTGGCAAGCGGATTCTATACCACTGTGCCACCGGGGAAGCCCACCATCCGGCTCTGATGTTGGGATAGAGATAGAAATGAGGTCAGTGCTGCCCCGGAGTGACGGGCAAGGGGTCGGATGGATTCTGGCACTTCCTGAGCCTCAGTCTTCATGTCTGTAAAATGGGTGTGAAAGGACCCGCCTCACTGGGCNGGGCAGTGACAGCCCTGCCTGGTGCTGTTCTGTCTGCCCACGAGGCAGGGGTAGGGACGAGAGTGCATCTCAGCAGACTCTGAAACAGCCGGGGCTGGCAACCCCATTCTTGTCCCTTTTCTAGATGGGGAGATAAGGCCAGCAAAGGCCAGACCCAGCATGAACCCCCAGGCATCTCTGGGGCTCTGGACTCTCCCCACTCTGTCTCCCGTGCCGGCAGGAGGCTGCAGTTCCAGGCACACCCGCACCTTCTTCGCTTGGCCTCCGGTGTTTGTCTGTCCAGGCTGAGACTTCCTGAGGGTGGACTCCTGGCTGGGGCCTCAGTGCTAGTCGGAGCAAGCAAGCAGCGCTGTCTCTGACCTTTCAACCCCGCACCTACAGTCTTGCATGGACTCACACGCTGCTCCACGNGAGACTTCCTGAGGGTGGACTCCTGGCTGGGGCCTCAGTGCTAGTCGGAGCAAGCAAGCAGCACTGTCTCTGACCTTTCAACCCCGCACCTACAGTCTTGCATGGACTCACACGCTGCTCCACGCTCCTCGGCTCACCCCGTTGTCCTCCATGGAAGACCCTGCATGGCCATTTCCCAGATGAGAGCACTGAGGCTGGGTCCTGGAGCCAACGCGGATCGTGGGAGTTTGTCCTTCTTGAGCTCTGCCCTCACCCTTGGTGGTCCCGTGAGAGCCGGCGCACTGTGTGTTTGGCCTGGCTTGGCGTGTCTGTTGAGGGGCGAGTGCCCGCTTTGGTCCAGCTGTCGGCCCGGTGACCCAGTTCCCCGCCCGCTGCACGCCGCTGAGTCGGGCTTGCCTAGCCTGCCTGCGGTGCCTCTAGCCAGCCGGGGTCCTTCCTGATGCCACACCCCCAGCTCCCGTCAGGGATGTTGGGGAGGGGGACCAGGAGTCTGGGTGGAGGGGTCAGTGTCCCTGGCGGTCCTGGGGGATGGCTGATTGCTGTGACCGGGAGCAGCAGGCCAGCTGTCCCAGCCGCGGCTGTGCGGGAGCGGGGAGAGCCTGCCTGTGGGGATCCCAGTTTCCTGGCCCCTCAGCGGGGTCGCAGCCTGGCTTCTCAGCGCCAGTGCCCCCCAGGCACACCGTGACGCTGGGACCCATGCATGCCTCCCCCTGCAGGCTCACTCTCAGACCCGCCCGGGAGCCCTCCTGGCTCTGGTCTAGATTCTCGCTCCGAGTCACCCCAGGGAGAAGCGCCAGGTGCCGGGAGCCGCTTAAAGCTGAATTAAAGGGTTCCCCAGAGGCCTCAAATTCTACTTCACACAGTTAGCCGGAATTATGGCTGTAATTTTAAAGAGAGTGGGTCCCCTTCCTCCAGGACGAAATCTAATGAGATCTTGAAGGCAGGGTGGCCGAGGACTTGCAAAAGCCGCAGAGAAAATAGGGCCGTGGAGAGAGGCCAGCATCGCGTGGGGCAGCCCCCGTCCGGCTGTCCCGGCGTCCCTGTGCGGGGTGTGCGTGCGTGTCTGCATTTGCACCCGTGTGCGTCCGTGCGTGTGCACTGGTGTGTCTGTGTGTGTGTCACTGTGTGCATGTGATTGGGTGCCTACATTCTTGTGTTTGTATCTAGTCGCATGTGTGTTTCTGTGTGCGCATTTTCCCCTACTCTCTATGTCTGAGCATGTGCGTGTGTGTGAGGTGTGCGTGTGTGTGTGAGGTGTGCGTGTGTGCACACACTTACGTCTCTGGGTGAGCCTTGTGCATGCCTGTGTGTGTTGGGTGTGATGGGGCACATGTTTGCATGGGCTTGTGTGTGCGTTTGTGTCTGGGTGTGCATGCATGTCTGTGTGTGTGCCTGTGTGACGGTCACAGCCCCAGCCTGTCCTGAGTGCCCCTGCGGGGCTTCCTGAGCACGCGCCCTGAGCTCCTCCTGGGCCCCTTCCTTACACCTGGTGCCTCGTCTTCGGCGACTGTGAAATGAGGACCATAACCAGCGGCTCCCTGGCTGCTCCCAAGACTGAACACATGACTGCACGGCAGTCCTCGCGTGTTGCAGGCCCGCAGTCCACAGTGGCCTGGAGCCGCAGCTCAGCTCTGTGTCCTCCCGGGGGCGGGGCGCCTGGCCCGGCGGTTCATGTCACCCCAGCTGTGGTTGCCCCGGGAGAGAGAGGCTGCCGGGATGCGGGGCTCTCAGCGCTGACGCCGCTGGCTACCCATCCCCGTCTGGGGGCAGTGGTCCTGGCCCAGCCAGCCCCGCCCTTCCTGCCGATTCCCATCCTTCCCTCCCCAGCCGTCAGGGCCTGCCTGGCCCCTGTCCATCTGCTCAGGACTGTTCACTCATCCATGACAGCTGCTGCATCCTGACTGGAGCCTGCGGGGGGCCTGCCCCCAAGACCCCCCTGTGCTAGTGGGAACTTGCCAGGAGCCCTGGTTCCTGGGGCCACCAGAAGGATGGTGGCATTTGAGCCACGTGCAAGCTATCTGCTTCCACACCCGTGCTCAGATGGTAAAGTGGCCACACATGCCGCCCCAGTGGCGCAGGGCCTGTGTGCGGGCACCTCAGTGCAGTCCTGGGGGCTCGAGGGGGTGTGGCTCAGAGCCCAGCGCTTTCCTGGGACAGACGGTGCCTCTGGAGGGAGGTCTCGGCTCCCAGCCTCGGGGTAGCCCAGGCTCTTTCTGGCTCTCGCAGACCCGGTCGTGGCGGGGAGAGCCCCGGGCCCACACAGACCCCTCTGCCCCAAGGTCCTGCCTCAGCGGGTGGCTGCCAAGCTGCTGGTCATGTCCAGCTCTGACTGCCCCCTGCTGTGTGACTGCAGGCTAGTTGCTTGNGGGAGAGCCCCGGGCCCACACGGACCCCTCTGCCCCAAGGTCCTGCCTCAGCAGGTGGCTGCCAAGCTGCTGGTCATGTCCAGCTCTGACTGCCCCTGCTGTGTGACTTCAGGCTAGTTGCTTGTCCATCTGTGCCTTTGTCTTCTTGTATGTCCAGAGGGTCTAATGGGTTTGTGACAAGGGTGAAGCTGAGCGCAGCAGCTGCCACGCACCAGGCTGTGGCTCTCACTAAGTCATCCAGGAGTGCTGGCTAGTTAGTGTCATCGTCGCCAAGGACATCTTGAAAGACCCTCAGCTGCTGCGGGGCGGGCACGGGAAGGTCCTGGTGACGGCCGTGGCTTGGGCTGAGAGGAAGCGGACAGCAGTGGGTCAGTGGAGTCCTAGTGTCCCGAGCACCTGAGGGGTGCCCTCTGGCCACCCACCCCTACACCCTCTCCTTGCTCTCTCACTGCCCAAGGGAAGGCTGGCCGCTCAGCACCCCTGCAGGTGCAGCCTTTGGTGCCCACTTGAGGCCCCGGAAGCCTCAGCCAGGTGTGTGACGGGAACCTCTGTGTGGCCAGAACCAGCTTTGGGCCCAACCTCAGGTGCAGACAGCCTCCCCCACTGTCCCCTCACCCATCCCTGGGTCCCTGAGGCTCTGACCGAGCCTCCCGGGCTTGGTCGGCCTCCCCCAGGAACCACCCTCAAGAGCCAGCAAACCCTGGTGCCAGGCAGGAGAGGGACGAGCTGTCCAGAGCGGAGGGGAGCCCATGTGCCCGCTACCGGCCGGCGTCCTGCCTCCCCTGGAGGCCCTGTGCGCACTTGCTGAGGCGCCCTCTAGTGGCGCTCACTGGCATGGCCTGTCCAGGCCCCTGAGAACCAGCCTGAGAAGGGGCTTTGCTGGGTGGCTCCAACATCGCCCACCCTCTGAGCATGGAGAAGAGTAGGACCCCTCCCGGCTGCCCTGTTCTCAGAGCAGCTCTTGATGCACTTTTGCAAAGCCCGGGCCCTGGTCCTGAGGGCGGCCCTGGCCTCACCGGCCCCGGAAAACGTGTGGGCCATCCTCCCGGCAAAGGAGCCGTTCCTGGGTGGGTTTGGCTCAGCAGAGAGGAAGCCCGCTGCATGCAGGCAGGGAGGCTCGCTGGCTGGGTCTCCCGCCCACGGGGAGACAGAGGCCCCTGCCAGCTGCACAGGTGGGCAGAGCTGGCAAGGCTCCCACTGCCAGACAGACCCCGGCAGGGGCTCGGCCAATTCCGCCTCGCGCCTTGCTCCCGTTTCCTTCCCTGCGTCGGGCTGTGCAGGCCGAGCTGGGGTTCCTGGAGGTTTCGGGGTGGCAGGACCCTGCCCCGCCCTGCACACCCCTTCCAAGGGCTGTTCCCCGACTAGACAGGTTGAGGGGTGAAGTGCGCCCTGGGGTCCCTCTGGATCGCATCTCTGTTCACCTGCAGGCACTCTCGCCCCACTCTTGGGGACACGGGCACCGGAGGGCAGAGCTGTGCGCCCCCAGGGTGCAGGGGCCTGGGTTCCTCGGTGAGAGCCACGGGCTGTTCCCTCCCTCTGCCACGTAGACCCAGAAAGGGGGCGGGGGTGAGCCGGGCTGTCCCTTGTCCCCTTGCTCTGACACCTGACCCAGGATGCTAGGGGCACGTCACCCGCACATCAGGAGCAGGGCCCCATGAGGCGCTGGCCCCCTGGCGCGGAGGCGGGACCAGAGGAAGGCTCGCCCGGGGAGCGGTGCCTCCCGCCTGCTGGGGAATCGGGCACGGGCGCCACGCGGGCTGCGCTCGCCTGTCACCCGACCCCCTGCACGGCTGACTCTCAGGGTTTGCTCTCACCTGGGGGCGTGAACGCACAGGAAGGCTGGCCCCTGGTGCAGCAGTGGATGCCCCAGAGACAAGTCAGCCCCAGAGCTGTCGTCAAAGACAGCTAACAGAGCCCCCGGGAGTCAGAGCTCATGCAGGTCACCCCTCCTGGGGTGAGGGGCGCTGCTCCCTGGAGAAAGGGGCCAGCCAGGTGTCGTGGAGAGGCAGGGCATCCCGGGTGGCTGGAGCAGACCGGGGGAAGCTTTCAGGGAAGAGGCGCCTTCCAGGCTGCCCCCATCCCACGGGGGCTCTCGTGCCTGCCCCCTGCTTCCTGGGGCCAGGGTGGCCTTGGAGGTGCAAGCAGGCAGCACCCCAGTGCTGGTGGCCGGGGAGCCCCTGGGGGTGTCGGGCAGTGGCCCCAGCTTCTCTGGAGTCCATGAAAGCCCCCGATGTGCACTCGTGCCCCAGGTCGCGGTGCCCCGGCTAGCAGGATGGGGCGTCCAGTCGTTGTCCATCCCTGCTGCACTCCTCAGGACAGCGTGGGGAGGCCGTGGGGTGTGGGGTATGGGCCCCAGGACCACCCCAGAAGCCCAGGAGGGGCCACGGTGCCCAGGCCACGTGCGGGCCGAGGGCTCTGGCACTTCTTCCTGGCCTGAAGGCGGAGAGGGAGACGATGCTGATGGTACAAGGGGCGGTGTGGGGTCTGAGCTTTTACGCTCCAGACACACTGTCAGCAGGGCCAAGACCAGTGGCTGGAAGCCACTCTCCGCCAGAGCCTCCCACAGGCACCCTCTTGTCCACCCATCCATCCAGTGTGAGCCTGGAACCTGGAAGACACCCTCATTTCTAATTCATCCCAGCACAGAGCGGGGTGCCTGCAGGCAGCCCTGGGATGTGAGGATGTGAGGTCAGGCCTGTATCTCTGTGCCTCAGCCATTATTTCTGGAGCCTCTGTTTTTTTCACCTGTGAAATGGGGCTTCGCAAGGCTCAGATCAACCTGGCGTGGGAAGATGCTTCAGCATCTGTGTGGGACCACACATCACTGCTGGTACCCAGAACCATGGACGCACGCTGATCTTCAAGGACCAACTTCTTCCTGTTCTTAAGCATAGGTTTGCCGGGCTTGAACCGATGCTCCCAGGCTAGAGCTGTCTTTGCTTTGACTTCTCTGCCCAGGGACACGTGCTCTGGAGCCGGCTGAAACCAGCTGGCTGACACTTGCATCTTGTCACCCGCTTCTCAGCTGAAGCAGAGTGGTGATGCCAGGAGTGCTCCTAGACAACTGTGCAGAGCGGTTCCTGCTGACTCACGCTCGGCTCTCACCAGATCATCCTATCTTATCAGATGGGGAAACCGAGACTTCCAGAGGTTAACTGACTTGTTCAGAATCTGATAGTGAGGGATCCACTGGGCCTTTGGCAGGGTTCTTTAGAAATCTGGATGGAAAAGTGGAGAGGTGGTGTTTGTACAAGTGGTAGGAAGGATGGAGGATGGTGAGTGAGTGGATGGATGGATGGGTGGTTGCATGGTTGGTGGATGGGTGGATAGGTGAGTTACTGGATGATGACATGGATAGCTGGATGGATGTGTGGATAGATGAATGGACGGATAGGTTGATGGATGGTTGGGTGCGTGATGGATGGGGTGGGTGGATGGATGGATAGATGAATTGATGGATGATGGATGGATGGATGGATGTGTGGATAGATGAATGGACGGATAGGTACATGGATGATTGGATGCCTGATGGATGGTTGGGTGCGTGATGTATGGGGTGGGTGGATGGATGGATAGATGAGTTGATGGATGCGTGGATGGATGGGTGGAC
>SJYW01048376.1:93616-105053 GCA_006410735.1 Raphicerus campestris | reverse complement strand
CCGCGTCTGTGAGTCTGTGTGTCTGCTTCCGCGTCGCGGGCAGGCTCACCGGGGCCATATTTTAGGTTCCACATGTCAGTGATGTCATGGGACACTGGTCTCGTCTGGCCGACTCCGCTTACCGTGATCATCGTGAGGCCCGTCTGTGCTGCTGCAGTGCAGAATCCCCCTGCAATGCGGGAGACCTGGGTTCGATTCCTGGGTTGGGAAGATTCCCCTGGAAAAGGGAAAGGCTACCCACTCCAGTATTCTGGCCTGGAGAATTCCATGGACTATACGGTTGCCAAGAGTCGGACACGACTGAGCGACCAAAAAAAAAAAGCTGTTGCTGCAGATGGCGTTATTTCGGTCTTTTTTGTGACCGAGTACCGTGTCCTTGTGTGTGTGCACCGCATCCTCTTTACCTGTCCCTTTGTCACTGGACACTTGGGTTTCTCCATGGACCAGGCTTCATCGTGCGTGGTCCTGAGCCTGAGGGAGCTCTCGCATCCGTGGCCACAAGGAGCCCTGGCAGAGCTGAGGATGTGACGAGCCCCGGCCAGGGCAGTGACAGCCCTGCCTGGTGCTGTTCTGTCTGCCCACGAGGCAGGGGTAGGGACGAGAGTGCATCTCAGCAGACTCTGAAACAGCCAGGGCTGGCAACCCCATTCTTGTCCCTTTTCTAGATGGGGAGATAAGGCCAGCAAAGGCCAGACCCAGCGTGAACCCCCAGGCATCTCTGGGGCTCTGGACTCTCCCCATTCTGTCTCCCGTGCCGGCAGGAGGCTGCAGTTCCCCGCACACCCGCACCTTCTTCGCTTGGCCTCCGGCGTTTGTCTGTCCAGGCTGAGACTTCGTGAGGGTGGACTCCTGGCCGGGGCCTCAGTGCTAGTCGGAGCAAGCAAGCAGCACTGTCTCTGACCTTTCAACCCCGCACCTACAGTCTTGCATGGACTCACACGCTGCTCCACACTCCTCGGCTCACCCCGTTGTCCTCCATGGAAGACCCTGCATGGCCATTTCCCAGATGAGAGCACTGAGGCTGGGTCCTGGAGCCAACGCGGATCATGGGAGTTTGTCCTTCTTGAGCTCTGCCCTCACCCTTGGTGGTCCCGTGAGAGCCGGCGCACTGTGTGTTTGGCCTGGCTTGGCGTGTCTGTTGAGGGGCGAGTGCCCGCTTTGGTCCAGCCGTCGGCCCGGTGACCCAGTTCCCCGTCCGCTGCACGCCGTTGAGTCGGGCTTGCCTAGCCTGCCTGCGGTGCCTCTAGCCAGCCGGGGTCCTTCCTGATGCCACACCCCCAGCTCCCATCAGGGATGTTGGGGAGGGGGACCAGGAGTCTGGGTGGAGGGGTCAGTGTCCCTGGCGGTCCTGGGGGATGGCTGATTGCTGTGACCGGGAGCAGCAGGCCAGCTGTCCCAGCCGCGGCTGTGCGGGAGCGGGGAGAGCCTGCCTGTGGGGATCCCAGTTTCCTGGCCCCTCAGCGGGGTCGCAGCCTGGCTTCCCAGCGCCAGTGCCCCCCAGGCACACCGTGACGCTGGGACCCATGCATGCCTCCCCCTGCAGGCTCACTCTCAGACCCGCCCGGGAGCCCTCCTGGCTCTGGTCTAGATTCTCGCTCCGAGTCACCCCAGGGAGAAGCGCCAGGTGCCGGGAGCCGCTTAAAGCTGAATTAAAGGGTTCCCCAGAGGCCTCAAATTCTACTTCACACAGTTAGCCGGAATTATGGCTGTAATTTTAAAGAGAGTGGGTCCCCTTCCTCCAGGACGAAATCTAATGAGATCTTGAAGGCAGGGTGGCCGAGGACTTGCAAAAGCCGCAGAGAAAATAGGGCCGTGGATAGAGGCCAGCATCGCGTGGGGCAGCCCCCGTCCGGCTGTCCCGGCGTCCGTGTGCAGGGTGTGCGTGCGTGTCTGCATTTGCACCCGTGTGCGTCCATGCGTGTGCACTGGTGTGTCTGTGTGTGTGTCACTGTGTGCGTGTGATTGGGTGCCTACATTCCTGTTTGTATCTAGACGCATGTGTGTTTCTGTGTGCGCATTTTCCCCTACTCTCTATGTCTGAGCATGTGCGTGTGTGTGAGATGTGCGTGTGTGTGTGAGGTGTGCGTGTGTGCACACACTTACGTCTCTGGGTGAGCCTTGTGCATGCCTGTGTGTGTTGNCCAGACCCTCTCCGACAGCACAGGGGCCTGCTCACAGCTGCCGAGAAGGAGGGCAGGCAGGCACTGGCTGGACAGCGCCCGAGGCAGGCCCCTGTCCCCTGCCGGCCATCCAGGGCAGCGCTCCCAGATGACCCTCTCATGTCCAAGCTGGGCCCCTGTGGTCTACATCAGCCAGGCTGCACGGAGTGTGAGACCAGCACCAATTTTTGGAGAAAGTGGTCCGAGGGATCACCATCATCCTGGTCCTGTGGGGGGCTTGCCTATCTCATTTGTTTAGGCCATATATTCGAATTATCAGGCAAGGACTTTTAATACTGATATTCTCTGTGCTGTTGACCTTCAAAAGTCATGGGTCCAGGCATCCTCTATCTGCTCTTAGAGATTAAGATGAGATCTGTGGTCATGGTCCCTCCTCCACAGCCTTGGGGCCTGGGGCTCCCAGGTAATTTGCAGAAGCTTCAGACGTGCGGAGATTATACTGACCTCCTGAGGCACAGACGTGCTCTGAGGGAGCCAGGCATTGTTGGGGGCGAGGAGAGCCCCCAGCCCATCATCCCAGGCCTAAGAGACGAAGCCCCTCCCCACCCTCACCACCGAGCTCTTATCTCTGACAACCCAAACATTTGTCCAGGCGGTGCCTGGGCCCTCTTGTCTTTGGATTTGCACTGTTCACCCATGCTCAGCATTGGTCAAGTTTAAAAACAAATATGTTTCATCCTCATCTGAGGCCCTTGCGCACCCAGCGCCAAGCCCAGGGAGGGGGAACCCAGCGCGCTCAGCCCTGCAGGCACAGCAGCTGTGTCTGTCTGGCTGCCCTTCTCCTTTCTTACAGTGGCTCCCTGCTGCTTGTCAGTCAGTCAGTCCAGCCGCTCAGTCGTGTCCGACTCTTTGCAACCCCATGGGCTCAGCGCTCCAGGCCTCCCTGTCCATCACCAACTCCTAGAGCTTGCTCAAACTCATGTCCGTTGAGTTGGTGATGCCATCCAACCATCTCATCCTCTATTGTCCCCTTCTCATCCTGCCTTCAATCTTTCCCAGCATCAGGCTCTTTTCCAGTGAATCGGCTCTTGACATCAGGTGGCCAAAGTGTTGGAGCTTCAGCGTCAGCATCAGTCCTTCCATTGGATATTCAGGACGTGTATATTGCCCCTTGCTGCCGACATAATCCGTTGGTTCTTCATTAAGAAACCAGCTGAAGGCCCGGGCCGCCCGTGTGGGGCACTGGCCAGCCCGCTTCAAGTCCAGATGGTGTCTTGTAGCTGCAGGCAGGCTGCTTCTCCATCTCCTGCTGTGAATTCTGTTTCATCAAACTAACTTAGGACATCCTGTGGGCCTGGACTCTTGTTCCCCTGCCCCCAGCTCGGGACCTCATGATTCCTTTTCTTCATCGGGGTGGCCTGTCCCCTGACTCTGACACTTGAAATAACTGATGATGAGGACTTGGAGGCCCCCAACATCCCATCTCAACTGGGCCTAAGGGACAGGACACAGGGGCCGCATGCCTTGTGCTGCAAGATATGAGGACGCCGGATTGCCCCATGCTTGCATCCTCGCCCCCAGGCCTAACAGGCGGAGGGGCTCAGAGGCTCTGCACTGCCCCTTCCAAGGGACACTTTGCCAGGCCCCTGGTCCCCCGCTGAAGGGCGCGTGGTCAGCCAGCAAATGGACCAGAGNCCCCCAGGCCTAACAGGCAGAGGGGCTCAGAGGCTCCGCACTGCCCCTTCCAAGGGACACTTTGCCAGGCCCCTGGTCCCCCGCTGAAGGGTGCGTGGTCAGCCAGCAAATGGACCAGAGCCGCCCGCCCTTCACGGCCTCATTCCCCCAAGCCCCGCCCACTAACCCCGCCCCTTTCTGTGTGCAGTTCTGAGCATCGGCGAAGGTGGCTTCTGGGAAGGCAGCGCCCGCGGCCACATCGGGTGGTTCCCCGCAGACTGCGTGGAGGAGGTCCATTGCAAGCCCCGGGACAGCCAGGCAGGTAAGCGGACCCTGCCCTCGTGGTCCACCTCTCCCAGGCCTGGGGTCGGCGTCGTTGGCGATGTCCAGTGCGCAGCAGGTACTCGCAGGAGGACATCTATGATCCTCTGAGCGGTGGCCGTCATCCCGCCGGCTTTTGTTCGAACCAGAAACTGGTGCTGCGGGGAGGAGCAGCCTGGAAGCTTGTAGTTAAAACGCCGCTCAGTGCACTTGCCGGGAAACCTGGACCATGCGTTCGAGCTATTGGAAAAAGGCTTTGGGGATTGATTGAATGCTTGAAACTATTCTATTGATCTCTCGCGCCAACTTTCATAACAGGCAGCTTTGCGTTTCCCACCGACTTCTGCTCCCTGAGGACTTGAGGTTTGATGTCTCAATGAAAACTGCTGGAAGGAGGTCGGTGCTCACCGAAGCACATCATTCCAGCCCCTCCCCAAACTCCCAGGTACAGCTCTGACACCGCCCTGAATGCAGCTGCCAAAAGAATGAGTGGATTAAAATGTTAAGAGGACGCCACTTATATAAAACGGTGCTGAGAAAAAATGGATGAGCTTGAGCCACACAGAGCAGCAGTTTCTTGTGAGAGCCTGGTCAGCATGCGCCCTGCCCACTTCTGGTAGAATCCCAGTCTTGGGGCGCATGTGGCACTTTGCTGCGTCCGTGGGCAGTCTGGTCACCCTGACCTATTCTAGGTTCCCAGTCCAGCTCTAGTTGGGCCAGCCTGACCGGGAGATTAGCTGTCCTGAACAGGCGAGCCCGGAAAAGTGGGATGTGTCTCTGGTCTACGGACATGGAGGGCGCCCAGCTGGTTCACTTTTTGAGGATGGGATTCTCTGAGGGTGTCGGTCTGTGCTAAGCTTCCCACAGTCCTGCTCAGGTTAAACCCAGATGGGGATGGTCCCCTTTGCTGTCTTGTAGGGGTGTCGAGGCAAGAGCTGTCACTCACTTGACCCTGAAAGGGAAGACTGGTTTTGCTGGGCCAGGTGGACCGGTGGTCAGCAGGCAGATGGGAGCATGTTTTCATGGGTTTGGCAATGATATTCTGAGCCCCTGGTACAGGCTGGACTTCCTGACCCTTCCAGTGCCCAGCACCCGCTGGCCCACACCTGTGCCCCCCTGTGAGCAGCTGCCCAGCCTCTCTGGTCTGGGCAGGGCAAGGCTGCGGCCCGTGAGCTTGACCTGCCTTTCCACGTTGCTGGACACCTCGCCCCTCCCCTCCTGACCGGGAGGAAGTCCAGCCCCCCTCTCTCCCCCAGTTAACAGCTTCAGCGCCACGGCTTTTCTGCCGCCACGCTTCCACCGGAAGGCTCAGGCATGTTGGTGCCTGGTATTGCTGGCAATTTCACACCTGGACGGAAGAGCCCAGAGCGACCACGTGTGAGGGTCATTTGGGCCTTCCTGCTCCCTGCGTCCTCCAGAAAAATACCAGCTTCCTTGAGGGAGGGAGGGTTGTTGTTCAGCTGCTCAGTTGTCTCCAGCTGTTAGTGACCCCAGGCACAGCAGCATGCCAGGCTCCTCTGTCCTTCACTATCTCCTGGACATTGCTCAAATTTATGTTCATAGCGTCAATGATGCCATCCAACTATCTCATCCTCTGTTGCCCCCTTCTCCTGCCCTCAGTCTTTCCCAGCATCAAGGTTTTTTCCAGTGAGTCAGCTCTTTGCATCAGGTGGCCAAAGTCCTGGAGCTCCAGCTTCGGCAGCAGTCCTTCCAATCCATGACTGGATAACCACGATAGAGTGTGATCCACACTATGGTTAAGGATCTTAGGGGCTGGACATTTTTTCCACGAACGTGGTGGCTTCAAACACGTGTGTGCTATCCTGTGGTTCGGGAGGTCAGGAGTGCGGTGGAGGGGAGGGTGGTGTCGTGGTGTCAGCTGGGCTGTGTCGCTTTGTGAGACCTCTAGGGAACGGTCCGTTTTCTTGCCTTTTCCAGGTTCTGGAGGCCACCGCATCCCTTGACTGGTGGTCCATCCTCCATCCTCAAACCCCCCAGTTGTGGGCCAGGCCTCAGGCTGTTCATCTCTGGCCCTCGCTTTGCCTCCTTTCCTCCACTTTTCAGAACTCAGAGGAGCCTGGTGGGCTGCCGTCCACAGGGTTGCAGAGAGTCAGACGTGGCTGAGGGCTGTCACTTTTCACTTCACTTCGGGTGGGGGAGTCCAGAGCGGCTCCTGTTGGGTTCTCTTTGCCTTAGGCTTTCTGAGATTGCAACTTAGCACCATCTTGTATAAAGGTGATGACTTCCATGCAGTAGAAAATGGCCACGTAGTAGTAGAGTTCAGAGCGTTTGGACAAATGTGTACACCTGTGTCTCCAACTGCAATCAAGAAAACATGTCCTTTGCCCCAAAACAGTCTCCTTGGCTGCTTTCCCGTCACCTACCTGCCAACCAGAGGCAACCCTGGTTCTCATTTTTTCGCCGAACCAAACTTGGGTCCATTCACCCAACATGCAGCAGGGCCAGCCTGCTGACACCGGCTGTGCTGAGGGAAAGTGCAGCGTTTATTGCAAGGCGCCACGAAGCAAGAACGGGCAGCTCAAGTTCAAAAGCCTCACGTGTAAGGGAGAGGGCCGTGGCGGGTGTGGCCAGCCCGTGTGCCGCTCTCTGAGGGGATAGCATGATGTTTCTGGAACCTCAACCATCAACTTTACGGCTTCATTCATGCCTGGGTCTGTGTACGTGTAGGCAGCATGCAGTTAACTTCTTCTGCCTGGTGGGGGTTTTAGTATCTGCAAAACAGCTCAAGAATGTGGCTCAGAATATCATCTATAGCCCTTGAGGAGGAGCTGAAAGTCCTTGACTTTGTTTTACGGCAAAACTATTATTATTCTGTCCGGCTTGGCTGTTTCCCTTTGGTTTTGTATTTATCTGATTAAATTTGCGCTTTGGAACTTGGGGAAGGCCTGGGAAGCTAAAGCTTTCCCACAAACAAGAGGCAAGGTACATGGGGCTGGGGGTCTGTCTCCAGGAAGTCCCCACAGGGTTCTCAGTTTTAGCTTGTCACCAGAGACCAGTGTAGCCTGCGGCTGTTTCAGAGCTGGAACTTCGAGCACGCACTCCTGAGCCCGGCGTGCTTCGCGCTGCTGGATGCCGTTGCAGGGGTGTAAGCCAGGGCTCTGTAAACGCTGCTGTCGGTGAGTGCTCCGTTGTATATTTATGCCCCCGGATGTTCATGCGTGCTCCTGGTAATGGACTTTTGGGTTGCTTCTCAGTCTGGGCTCATGACTGAAGGTGCAACGCACAGTTTTGTACAGGTCTTTCTCCAGACGTCTTTTCCTTTCTCTTGGGGAAGCACCTAGGGCCACAGATGGGAGTGTGTTTAATGTTCTAAGAGACTGCCAAACAGTTGTCCAAACTACTGCGCCGTCTAGTACTCCAGCCAGCCGTGTGTGAGCATTCCAGTGGCTCCGCTTCTCAGCAACATGTGGTAAGGTAATATCAGTCTAATTTCAGCCATTCAGATGGGTGTGGAGAATATCTTACTGTAGGTATAAGTTGCATTGTTCTGATGACTAATGTTACTAAACACCACACAGGTCCATATAGTCAAAGCTATGATTTTTCCAGTAGTTATGTATGGATGTGAGAGTTGGACCATAAAGAAGGCTGAGCAACAAAAAATTGATGCTTTCAAATTGTGGTGTTGGAGAAGACTCTTGAGCATCCCTTGGACTGCCAGGAAATCAAACCAGTCAATCCTGAAGGAAATTAGCCCTAAATATTCACTGGAAGGACTGATGCTGAAGCTCCAATACTTTGGTCATCTGTTGAAAAGTGCCAACTTGTTGGAAAAGACCCTGATGCTAGGAAAGATTGAAGGCAAAAGGAGAAGGGGGCGGCAGAGGATGAGATGGTTAGGTAGCGTCACTGAATCAATGGACATGAATTTGAGCAAACTCTGGGGGATAGTGGAGGACAGAGGAGGCTGCAGGAATGGCGTGCAGCAGTCCAGGGGGTCACAGAGTCGGACACGGCTTAGGGACTGAGCAGCATGTGCTTATGTCCCTTACTCACAGCTTCTCTTGCAAAGTGTCAGTTCACGCGTTCTGTCCATTTTTAGCTGGGCTCTTTTTCTTGCCATCACCGGCTTAGAGGAGTCCTCTACAGATTCCGGGACCAGTCCTTGATCAGGTATCTGCTGCAAAGACTGTTCCCCGTCTGTGACAGCGTTTTTATTTTCCGTGTCTGTTAACAAGTGGAAAGTTCTTTAAAATTTTAAATGAAGTCCAATTTCTCCATTCTTTGCCTTCACAATTAGCACTTTTTATAGCGCCTGTCTTTTAATGTTGAAAATTATGTTGAGTATACATAGACTCCAGAAGACGGGAGAGGATATTTTTTAAATGTTTCCATGCAGCAAGCTGCTTCTGCGCAGAGCTGGCTGGCTTGAGCCCTGAGAAGCTTTCTCTCTGGTGTAAGACCACTCTTATACTGGTCTTCGCTGGTGGTTCAGTGGTGAAGAGCCAGCCTGCCAATGCGGGAGACGTGGGGTGGGAGATCCCCTGGAGGAGGAAATGGCAAACTGCTCCAGTGTTCTTGCCTGGGAAATCCCATGGACAGAGGAGCCTGGTGGGCTACAGTCCACGGGGTCACAAAGAGTCAGACATGACTGAGTGATTAAACAGCAACACTTTTGTATATTGTAAAGCGAACATGTGGCTAGAAATCTCACCCACGTGCACTAAACAAGAGATGAATGTTTCGGGGAAGGAACAGCGTGATGCAGAACCCTACTCAAGGCACTTTTTACCTGTGAGCAGGACCAACTGATTTCTCGTTGCCTAATGACAAAGACCAGAAGCCAGGGGTAGCCAAGGGCAGACTGAAACGGTGGCCTTGGGTCGTTGGGTGGTTTGTTGATATTTAATATAAGCCCCACTCGGTTCCATGAAGAGTTTGGTGGTTTATTTCTCTCACGAGTGACACACTTGCTCGTCTTGACCTTGCTTCTGATGTCTTAGGACCGTGTATGTGTTTCCAGCAGGCTTTTTTCTCCATGGTATCTTGTCTGGGCGGGGGCTGATCCTTTCAGACTTGTAACACTTTGTGCTCCGGCATAGCCCTGCATCGGGCAGCCCCCCATAGGGTGCCCAGCGCAGGATCCCGATGAATCCCCATGTGCGTCCACCTGGAGTGATGGGGACTCGGGGGAGCCCTGGCTCCTTCTCAGTCCCCCTGGCTCCCGGCTGGCTCCTCCCTCAGGGGAGCTTGGTGGCTCTGCGTGGGTTTCTTCACCCAGGAAGGACATGAAGGCTTCAGGTGATGCGTGTGCTACCATCGGAGGGGGAGCAGGGTTGTAGGAGGTCCTGTTTCGATGCGGGAGAGACGGAGGTGTGTCCCGGTTTATACAGATACACCTGTTTGCGTGCATCAGCCCAGAGAGTTGACCACAAGGTGCTTGGGTAGTGACGTTACCGTGCAGTATGCGTGTGGAGGATGGCGATTTGGAGGACATGGACAGTTAATTAGGTACATGCCTGACCCTCACACCCATCACCCATTTATTCTATAGTCAGTGCCCCAGTAGCCATGATGGTGTGCCAAACCCTTCGATGCTCTGGGGGCACGTGGTACTCTGGATGGCGGGAGTGGATCCATATCGTGATGGCTCCCCCCGCTTCCCCCCAGCCCCTGTGGGTCTTGGTCTAACTGCCCCTCCCCCCTGCATTCCAGAGGTGGCCAAGGTGACCACAGGAGGACTGGCCGGCTCTGGGATCCGTGAGGTGCCCCCTCCACCAGAGCTGTAATAAGGCGCCAAAAGCTGGTAGGAAAGAATCGATTCTGTGCTGTTAGCCTTGGCATCGATGGGCTGCTCTTCATCCCATCTGTTTCTACGTGGCACTTACCCTGGTCTCACGGCCCTGAGCCACTGCTGCGGGCACCTCAGAGTCCCCTCACCCTTAGGGGGTTCTCGGGCCGTGGTGCAGACCCATGCCCCGGGTTCTTCTCCAGGGCGGCAGGAGGCCCAGCCCATTGGGGGCTCCTCTGCTGACAGCGAGACCGCTGCTGTTTGACCCCCCACCCGGAAGCTGGACGATCCCTGAGGCAGACGGGGTGTTTGAGCGCTTGTTTCCTTGCTCACAGTAAATGGAAGTCCTGCTCGTGTGTGGTTTCAGCTGCTGTGACCTGGTGGGCATAATGCCAAGGCCGCGGCTGGTCACTGTCAGCGCAGTTGCCCCGGGTGCCCCAGACCCCCGTGATCCTGCCTGCAGAAGGCGTGAGATGGAGCCCCTGGAACCCAACCCCTGGGGCTGCTCTGGACCCCCAGTGCCCTCCAGAGACCTCCCTGTACCCCACCACAGGCCCCAGGCCTGCCCTGGGCTCACCCCAGACTTTCAGCTGCCGTCTTCAAGCCTCCTCAAGTTTGAGGGTGGGATAGTGAGCGGATGTGGGGCCTAGCACCCCTGGCCCAGGTCCCCCCGGAGTCTGTCTTGGCACAGAAGCCCCCTCATGCAGCAGCATGCCCTGAAGTCCTCCCTGCCACGCCATCAGGCCCACAGCCTGGGGCCACCCTGGGGTCTGGGCTGACCTGGGCGGAAACCTGCGTGCCGGCGGTTTTCTTCTCCAGGCAGCTCACCTCTCAGCCTGGTCCTCAGCGCCCTGGGCTCAGTCCTCCTCGGTCCTCGTCCAGCAGAGAGGTTTTGACAGGAGATGGAGTCTCCCTACCTCCCCGGCAAACACCCCAGGCCTGGCCCTGGTTAGGTTGACTTGGGAATCACTCACTGAGGCTGGGGTGGGTGAGTGTGATCGTGTGCCAGGCCTGGGCAGGGCTGAGGAAAAG
The DNA here is from genome assembly GCA_006410735.1 of Raphicerus campestris. Lineage (NCBI taxonomy): Eukaryota > Metazoa > Chordata > Mammalia > Artiodactyla > Bovidae > Raphicerus > Raphicerus campestris. Next base: position 94,154 of record SJYW01048376.1, on the reverse strand, counting down.
GGGATGTGCCCGGGCCAGCTGTGTGCTCCACCAGCCAAGGGGCTTCACGTGCTCAGCCGCAGCCACCCCTTCAGCTGAGAGGCCAGAGCCTCTGGGCTCTCTGACCAGGACAGGAGGCCATGCCATGACCACCTTCCCCAGGAGACGAGGCGGGAGCGGCCCTGGGTGTGGCCCTGGGAGCGGCCCTGGGTGCAGTTCTGGGAGCAGCCATGCAGGCAGGCCCAGCTCAGTCTTGCTTAAACAGACATCCCATTAGTCACGGAGCGTGCGAACCGTCTGCAACACACCACAGTGGGCATGGTTGGCTCCAAAATAGAATGTTTTTGTTATCTTTAGAACATTTAAAAATATAGGCAAATGACTCTATTAGCACAACTGTAATCCAAAATATTAATAAGCGACGAGAGAGCTGGCTTCCAGTTACTAGCTGTTCCCTGACGGAGAATAAAACAGACATGGGGACTCATTGTCCTGGCTGCTGACGCTCGTGTTTTTGTTAAACAACCGTGGCAGAAGCACACAGCCTCCCCCACCCCCC
>SJYW01048376.1:76748-90965 GCA_006410735.1 Raphicerus campestris | reverse complement strand
CCACCCAACCCTTCACCCACATGTCCATTCACCCATCCATCCATCCACTCAAACATTCACCCACCTGTCCATTTACTGCCCCTCCCTCACCTACTCATCCATCCCAGAAGTACTTTCTCAGCACTTGGTCCATTTCAGACCCCACGTCCTATATGGGGAATGCCCATACTTGTATCCTCCTGGTTCTTTGCCCTCGTGGAAGGGTAATACACCTTGGTCAGCTCACCTTACAAATCATATTTACAAACTAACTCACAGGCCCACTCCTTCCATCCCCTTGGCTGGCACCAAGTACACAGATTGTATCTGCCCGAGAGCAGAGGGTGGCCCTGGGAGAGTTCCGAATGCTGGTGGGTCAGCTTGCAACCCGGGCAGGTAACAGTCTCAAGGCAAGTCAGCACATTTGCTGTCCTTAAAACTCAGATAATGGAATGGCCCCACGGGGATGGGCTTGTACAGCAAGAAGGGGAACGGGGAAGGTGTCTGTAGAGAGTCCCACGAGGAGCAGAGCACAGCTCGTGAATACCAGTCTTCACCGTCATCACAGACTGAACGGTGTCCCCAGCCTCACAGGTTGAAGCCCTAATCCTCAATATGAGTGCATTTGGAAACAGAGTCTTTAAGGAGATAATTAGAGTTAAATGAGGTCATAACTGTGGACCCTCGGCCAACAGAATAGGTGTGCTTGTGAGAAGAGGGGGGACACCAGGGATGTGCCAGCATGAAGGCCACGTGAGGACATGGGGAGAAGACGGCCGCCAGCTCGCAGAGGAGAGGAGCCTCGGGAGGAACCCACCCTACCTGCACCCGGCGCTTGGAGTCCCGCCTCCAGAACTCAGGAGGATAAACAGCTGCCGTTTAAGCCACCTTGGGCTGTGGCATTTGCCACAGCAGCCCTTCTCTGCCCACTGCCATCCACACGGGAGGCCCAGGGTGGGAGCAAGAGTTGTCGCCCACCCTGGGTCAGACCCCCGCACCCCCAACCCCAGAAGCCTGGCCTGTAGGGACCACCACCGTGCAAAGAGGCCAAGGGGACTGCGGACAGAGCTGGAGACACCACGTCCTGTGGCGCCAGGAGGGGCCGTGGAGGAGGGCAGGGCTGGTACCCCGTCAGCAGGTTGCCACGGTAAACAAGGGCCGGCCACCACCGCCGTGGGGAGGGGAGAGGGCCTGGGCCCCAGGGTGACACCAAGAACTGAATCCTCCCGATGGAAGCAGGCAGACCTGGCAGAGCTCTATTTTGGGGGTGAGCCTGAGCGTGGAAACTGGTATTTAAAACACAGAGCAGCTGCCCGGAGTCAAGGCGCACACACCCAGGCGGAGAGGCTCCCAGTGTATTTTAATAAAATGGCGTAAAAGGAGGGCGGTGGGGGGTGGGGGAGGCTGTGTGCTTCTGCCACGGTTGTTTAACAAAAACACGAGCGTCAGCAGCCAGGACAATGAGTCCCCATGTCTGTTTTATTCTCCGTCAGGGAACAGCTAGTAACTGGAAGCCAGCTCTCTCGTCGCTTATTAATATTTTGGATTACAGTTGTGCTAATAGAGTCATTTGCCTATATTTTTAAATGTTCTAAAGATAACAAAAACATTCTATTTTGGAGCCAACCATGCCCACTGTGGTGTGTTGCAGACGGTTCGCACGCTCCGTGACTAATGGGATGTCTGTTTAAGCAAGACTGAGCTGGGCCTGCCTGCATGGCTGCTCCCAGAACTGCACCCAGGGCCGCTCCCAGGGCCACACCCAGGGCCGCTCCCGCCTCGTCTCCTGGGGAAGGTGGTCATGGCATGGCCTCCTGTCCTGGTCAGAGAGCCCAGAGGCTCTGGCCTCTCAGCTGAAGGGGTGGCTGCGGCTGAGCACGTGAAGCCCCTTGGCTGGTGGAGCACACAGCTGGCCCGGGCACATCCCCTTTTCCTCAGCCCTGCCCAGGCCTGGCACACGATCACACTCACCCACCCCAGCCTCAGTGAGTGATTCCCAAGTCAACCTAACCAGGGCCAGGCCTGGGGTGTTTGCCGGGGAGGTAGGGAGACTCCATCTCCTGTCAAAACCTCTCTGCTGGACGAGGACCGAGGAGGACTGAGCCCAGGGCGCTGAGGACCAGGCTGAGAGGTGAGCTGCCTGGAGAAGAAAACCGCCGGCACGCAGGTTTCCGCCCAGGTCAGCCCAGACCCCAGGGTGGCCCCAGGCTGTGGGCCTGATGGCGTGGCAGGGAGGACTTCAGGGCATGCTGCTGCATGAGGGGGCTTCTGTGCCAAGACAGACTCCGGGGGGACCTGGGCCAGGGGTGCTAGGCCCCACATCCGCTCACTATCCCACCCTCAAACTTGAGGAGGCTTGAAGACGGCAGCTGAAAGTCTGGGGTGAGCCCAGGGCAGGCCTGGGGCCTGTGGTGGGGTACAGGGAGGTCTCTGGAGGGCACTGGGGGTCCAGAGCAGCCCCAGGGGTTGGGTTCCAGGGGCTCCATCTCACGCCTTCTGCAGGCAGGATCACGGGGGTCTGGGGCACCCGGGGCAACTGCGCTGACAGTGACCAGCCGCGGCCTTGGCATTATGCTCACCAGGTCACAGCAGCTGAAACCAGACACGAGCAGGACTTCCATTTACTGCCAGCAAGGAAACAAACACTCAAACATCCCGTCTGCCTCAGGGATCGTCCGGCTTCTGGGTGGGGGGTCAAAGAGCAGGGGTCTCGCTGTCAGCAGAGGAGCCCCCAGTGGGCTGGGCCTCCTGCCGCCCTGGAGAAGAACCCGGGGCACGGGTCTGCACCATGGCCCGAGAACCCCCTAAGGGTGAGGGGACTCTGAGGTGCCCGCAGCAGTGGCTCAGGGCCGTGAGACCAGGGTAAGTGCCACGTAGAAACAGATGGGNAAAAGATAAATAGATTTTTCCCCAAAAAATATTGCTTAAAAAATAATAGGAGAAGCTATCTGGCGGTGCTTAGCGAACAATAGTTGAAGGTATGGGAGAGATAGGTGGAAGGAGAGATGGATGGGTGGGTGGGATGTTGGGATGATGGACGGGTTAGCAACACCTCTAGAAAGCTGAGTGGGTCCGATGGTGGGAGAATATGCCTGGTGGATCCACAGTGAACAACAGGTGGATGTATGAGGTTGATGAATGGGTGGTTGAAAAGAATGGGTGACGGGTTGGCTAGATGAATAGATGGCGGATGGGTGGATGAATGGACAGGACGGGTAGACAGGTGAACGGATAAAGGACCTCTTAGTGGTTCAGTGGTAAAGGATTCACCTGGGTGAATGGGTTCAGTTCAGGAAACATGGGTTCAATCCCTGGATCGGGAAGATCCTTGGAGAAGTGAATGACAACCCACTCCCAGTATCCTCGCCTGGGAAATCCCATGGACAGAGGAGCCTGGCGGGCTGCAGTCCATGGGGTCGCAAAGAGTCAGACAACAGCAACGCAGATGAACCTCCTCCGCTCCTCTTTACTGCCCATCAGAGCCGCCTTCAGCTGTGACTTTTCAGCTGTGACTTGTCTCCCTGGCCTCTGCGAGAGCGCCACCTGCCCTGGGGCTGCGGGTCGGCGAGGAGCTTTCCCTCAATGGAGGCCCCCCGCCCCCTGCATCTGCCTGATGGAGGCAGACTGGCTCTGGATGCCTGGCGCACCCCGGGGGACCAGCCCCCTCCACCTGCTGCCGCTGGGGTGTTCCAGCTGACGTCTCCTCCAACAGCTCTGCTGTAGGCGGGCCACAGCTCCCAATTAAACTGTTGAAGTGACAAAGGACCCCGGGTGATCAAGTGATTAAAAATAACCGGGGCGGCTGAGGCTGCTGCCCAAGAGCCTACCAGCGCGGGCAGGGGGTGAGGGAGAGGAGAAGAAGGGCTTCAATTCCAGCCCTCTGACGCCATCGCCCCGGGGGAGGGCGCATCTGCCCCTCCCTGTTTACAGCCGCAGGATGTGTGAGACCCAGAAACGACCGGGTTTAACCACTGGGTGTTCTGGGGCACTGGGGGCGGGGAGGGTGGTCCCAGCGTGGAGGACGCCCAGGCCACAGTGACACAGAGCAGAGATCAGGATAGATGAACGCGAGCTCACGGAGCACCTTCTGTGTCCCGAGCCTGGGGTGGGCCCTTTCTTAGGGGCTGTCTTAAAACTTCAGTGCTGCTGCTGCTAAGTTGCTTCAGATGTTAAAGTTTTCATTCATATGAATGTGAGGCCCACAGTCATTTATCCAGCAGGTGTTCAGTGAACATCTAGATGCCAGGTGCTATTCAAGCTGTTGGGGACTGTTGTTCAGCTGCTAAGTCGTGTCCGACTCTGCAACCCCACGGGCTCCAGCACGCCAGTCTTCCCTGTTCTTCACCATCTCCCGGAGCTTGCTCAAACTCATGTCTCCTGAGCTGGTGCCGCCATCCAACCGTCTCATCCGCTGTCACCCCCTTTTCCTCCTGCCTTCAGTCTTTCTCAGTATCAGGATCTTTTCCGGTGAGTAGGCTCTTCACATCAGGTGGCCAGTGTATTGGCGCTTCGGCTTTAGCATCAGTCCTTCCAATGAATATTCAGGACTGATTTCCTTTAGAATTGACTGGTTTGATCTCCTTGCAGTCCAAGGGACTCTTGAGAGTCTTCCCTAATACCACAGTTCGAAAGCATCAGTTCTTCAGTGCTCAGCCTTCTCTATGGCCCAGCTCTACATAACTGCTAGAAAAACCATAGCTTTGACCATCCAGACCTTTGCTGGCAAAGTGGTGTCTCTGCTTTTTGGTATGCTGTCTGGGTTTGTCATAGCTTTCCTTCTAAGGAGAGAGTCTTCATTTCAGGGCCGCAGTTACTGTCCTCAGCGACTTTGGAGCCCAAGAAAATAAAGTCTGTCACTGTTTCCATTTTTTCCCCTTTTACTTGTGATGAAGTGATGGGACCAGATGCCATGATCTTAGGTGGTGATCAGTCAGTGAGCAAATGGAACAACTCCGCCCTCAGGAAGCCCCTCATCTGGCTGGCCCTGTGGTTGATCATCCAGGGTCTCCATCCAGCAAAAAAGGCCAGACTGGGGTCCTGTGCCCTCCCATGGTTTGTTTCGGGCTCATTACCTGAAACACAGCACATCCCCTGGGTACGAGGGGCTCTGTGGTGACAGCCGGCTGCTTNCATCCAGCAAAAAAGGCCAGACTGGAGTCCTGTGCCCTCCCATGGTTTGTTTCGGGCTCATTACCTGAAACACAGCACATCCCCTGGGTACGAGGGGCTCTGTGGTGACAGCCGGCTGCTTCGTTAGGAAGTTGGGGGATCTGTCCTTTCTGTGTCCTTAACCAACTAGGAACAGACACCAGGAACCAAATTGGCTTCAGGTCACAGAATAAAAGTGGAAGGGGGCCTCGTCTGGTCCCGCCTGGCCCCGCCTGGGGCTGCACACGCTCTGGCCGCCCCTGAGTCAGCCGGTCCCTCGGTTCAGCACTGAGCTCACGTGTGTCTCCTGCTGGTCTCCACACGCTGGGCACAACCTCTCTTCCAAGGTCGTGAGCAAAGCACCATTTTCACAGAACAGACCACCGAGTTCATCTTTTAATTATGCTTTATTGAGGTGTTTTTCTTTCTCTAAAAATAGCACATTCCTCATAGAAAATCTAGAAAATATGAAAAAGAAAATTAAAATCACCTACTACCCCACTATTAAGAGACACACATTGTTAACATTTCAGCATATTTTCCCCCACTTTTCCCAACCATTTTTCCCAACCAAATTTTCCCCCATTTTTCCCAACCAAAACATCCCTGTTTCCTTCCACAGCTCCTCATCTAAAAGGGTTGAAAAAGTGAAAGTAAAAGTCACTCAGTCGTGTTCAACTCTTTGCGACCCCATGGACTATACAGTCCATAGAATTCTCCAGGCCAGAATACTGGAGTGGATAGCCGTTCCCTACTCCAGGGGATCTTCCCAACCCAGGGACTGAACCCAAGTCTCCCGCATTGCAGGCAGATTCTTTACCAGCTGAGCCTCCAGGGAAGCCCTCTAAAAGCGTTTCCAGACTTTTAATCATGATGGCAAAAAGCCCAGCACCTCTTGCACCCATTTGGCTGGCCCTTCATCACATGTGGAGGCCACTCAAAGTGAATATGATGTTCCAGATTAGGGCTGAATTACAGGGCATTGTGGTTTTTTGGTTTTTTTTTTTTCCATTGGCAAATATTAAGAGAACTGTAAGATATCTGGGGAGAAGGCAATGGAACCCCACTCCAGTACTCTTGCCTGGAAAATCCCATGGATGGAGGAGCCTGGTAGGCTGCAGTCCATGGGGTCGCGAAGAGTCAGACATGACTGAGTGACTTCACTTTCACTTCTCACTTTCATGCATTGGAGAAGGAAATGGCAACCCACTCCAGTGTTCTTGCCTGGAGAATCCCAGGGACGGGGGAGCCTGGTGGGCTGCCATCCATGGGGTCGCACAGAGTCGGACACCACTGAAGCGACTTAGCAACAGCAGCAGCAGTGGGATATTTGGGAATTCCCTGGCAGTCCAGTGGTTGGGACTCAGCACTGTCTCTGCCAGGGGCCTGGGGTTTCATCTCTGGTCGGGAACTAAGGTGCCAGAGCCACGCGGTGCCATTTTCAAAAGTTACGATTTCGTGTGTGTGTCCATCATGAAAGGATCCTCACACTCGGTTAATTAGCACACCCCTCACCTCACTTATCTCCTACGTGTCTCTTTCTTGGATGACAACATCCGAGTTTATTCTCTTAGCAAATTTCAGTTTTGCAACAGTGTGATCAGCTGTGGTCACCACGCTGTACGTTAGATCGTCAGACCTGATCCATCTCATTACTGGAAGCTGGTACCACTGACCGCATGTCCCATCTCCCCCAGCCTAGTCCCTGGCAACCGCCATTCTCCTCTCTGTTTCTATGAGGTTGTTTTTTTTTTTTTAGATTCCACATATCAGTGAGATCTTGTGGCATTTGTCTTTCTTTGGCTTATCTCACTTAGCAGGATGTCCTCCAGGCTCCTCCGTGCTGTCGCAGGTGGCGGGCTTTCCTTCTGCTCTTGGCTGGTTACTATCCTGCCACGCCTGCGCAGCGCTTCTTTGTTCATCCATCCATCCATGGATGTTTCGGTCGTTTCCATACCTTGGCCATTGTGAAAATTCACTGATGAACTTGGGAGTGCAGTTCTCTCTTTGAGATAGTGATTTCATTTATTTTGGGTGGTTTTTCCAGTGGTCATGTATGGATGTGAGAGTTGGACTGTGAAGAAAGCTGAGCGCCAAAGAATTGATGCTTTTGAACTGTGGTGTTGGAGAAGACTCTTGAGAGTCCCTTGGACTGCAAGGAGATCCAAGCAGTCCATTCTAAGGGAGATCAGCCCTGGGTGTTCTTTAGAAGGAATGATGCTAAAGCTGAAACTCCAGTACTTTGGCCACTTCGTGCAAAGAGTTGACTCATTGGAAAAGACTCTGATGCTGGGAGGGACTGGGGGCAGGAGGAGAAGGGGATGACAGAGGATGAGATGGCTGGATGGCATCACTGACTCGATGGATGTGAGTCTGAGTGAACTCTGGGAGTTGGTGATGGACAGGGAGGCCTGGCATGCTGCGGTTCATGGGGTCGCAAAGAGTCAGACATGACTGAGCGACTGAACTGAACTGAACTGAACCCAGCAGTGGGATTGCTGGGTGATAACAGTAGTTCTCATTTTAATTTTCAGGAGAATCTCCATACTGTTTTCCATCGTGGCTGCACTGGTTTGCCTCCCCACTGACAGTACACAGAGTTGAAAGGGAACATTTCTGGGGCACTGAGAAAATCAGGGTGTTGTGCCAGGGTCCAGCCCCGGTGGATCCAGGGTGATTCGAAGGTGAGACGGAGCCGGCGTCCTAGGAAAAAACTTATTTAATTACAGATATAGAGAGAGATTAGAAACGGATAGTGTAGTGGGAAATATTAGTGGAGAAAAAGAGGCTGAATGACTTAGTTTACGTGGAATATACAATCACCACCTACGCAGGCCACAGGCATCTTTCCTTTCTCCCAAAGGAGAGGAGGTACTGAGGCCTCCCCGGTCCGATCTTAGAAGCCCAGGCAAAATTAGCAGGCTTGGTGAGTACCTACATTCCAGATGGAAATTCAGCCAGAAAAAGGGGAAGCAAGAAAGAAACGACATGGAGGGAATCAGTCTTTCCAAACTGATCCGAATTTTTTATTTTTAGGTTTGCTTATATATCTTTTGTTATACATAGGGATGAATACAGAGTCATGCGGGGGTCAGCAGTCCTGACCTTTATCAAAATCAGGTGCTTCACATAATAAAAAAAAAGGTCTTAGGGTTTTACATCATCTTCTGGCCATGAGGCCTGCTGACATTTATGACCCTTTCTTTCTGATAACGAAAAAACTTATTTTTGCCAAGGGTGTTTTTTCTTAAACCAGGCACCACCCTCCAAATAAAGTTGCATTCCTATAGGATGAGGGTGTAGTGAATTACAGTCAAGAAAGGAATTTATTTAACCCAAGGTTAAATTAACATGATTAATCTTAAATGTTAAAACTTATTTCTTCTATATGCTAGTTATATTCAATATAAGGGCAGGGAATATGGAGATTTATCAGCAAACATCAGCCCAATAAATGAAAACCCTTCACCAGTGTTCCCCTTAAGATCTATTTAGTCTTAAGATAGCGATAAAGTTACATTTTTACATAGCAGGGACACAATGATTTATAACAAAGTACAGTGATCTATAATAAAAGAGAAAATTCATTAACTCAAAAAGTCTAGTATTGCCAACATCAAAAACTACTCCATTTCCTTTTCTATATTCCAAATACATTGATTAATATATTCCCAGGTGCCTAAGGATATGGAGGTCTGGCGGCAATTATTGACTCAACAATGAGAAAAGCCCTATGCTAATTAAGACTCTCAAAATACTCCAAGCTCTCTGTGCTGTTTATGGTTGAGAGGTAGTAAACAATCATGTTCATATGGCAGGAGTATGGATAATCCTGTCACACAAGCTAGTTTGCCACCAGAGAGGTTTGACCTGAGACACCCTTGTCCCACCCAGGGCAGGGAATTAGCAGCAATTATTGGCACAACAAATGAAAAACCCTTCACCAATATAATTCCTAACCAACCCACCATACTAATAATTTCTAACTTCCCCAAAGAATCTGCCTTTAGTAAGTCTAAAACATCTCGTGCCTCTCACGGTTGGGAGGCTGTAAACAATCACATGTGGCCGGACGAACCTGTACAGGCAGGCTAGATAACCTTCAGAGGAGTTCGTAAGTTGAAACACTCTTGTCACGCCCAGGAATTTTTATTAACTTGGAGCTGCAAGTTAACTCCTTCTCCGAGAGAAATGATGATTGGGGAGAACCCCCTGTAAAGTCAGAGGTGTAAGTGAGAGCATAAAACAGACTCTGGTTTGGGGAGTAGATGCTCGGGAACAGGGGGTTTCCTGAGGCCTGATCATGCCTTTGCGTATGCCANTGATGATTGGGGAGAACCCCCTGTAAAGTCAGAGGTGTAAGTGAGAGCATAAAACAGACTCTGGTTTGGGGAGTAGATGCTCGGGAACAGGGGGTTTCCTGAGGCCTGATCATGCCTTTGCGTATGCCAAGCCTCCTTCCTCATGACCTTTGCCATGGGCGGAGTTCCTCACGCTGGCTGCCGGCACCGTTAAACTTGAAAGACCAGGGACTATGTGATACCACAGACCTGGGTCTCCACCCTGGTTCCCTTGATGTGTGATCCCTGGGCTCTAGGTTCAACTGTCTGTAAAATGGGGGTTATCATGCTTCTTTGAAAGAATGTCAGGAGGCAAACAGGATTGTATGCAGAGTGCTTGCTGCCTGGTGTGTGCAGGTCAATGATTAGAATAGTAGCTAAAAAATGAAAGTAAACCAGTGGGCTTCGAGGCCCAGGGCAACCTTACTAGGAAAGCTGGGTGGAGGGGGCGAGCGGGGCTCTGCCCCAGTCCCCTCAGGCTGCCAGTGCGGAATCTCACAGTTGATGTTCAGTCACTCAGTCATGTCCAACTCTTTGCAAACCCTTGGACTGCAGCACTCCAGGCTTCCCTGTCCTCCGCCATCTTTCGGAGTTTGCCAAAATTCATATCCATCGAGTAAGTGATACCATCCAACCATGTCATCCTCTGCCACCCTTTCCCCTTTCCCCTTCAACAGACAGGGGAGCTTAAGCAGCGTGTGTTTATTTTCTCCCAGTCCTGGGGGCCGGGAGCCTGAGATCAGAGTGTGGGCAGCTGTGGTCCCTCCAGAGACCTCTCTGCCTGGCTTGTGATGCCACCTCCCTGACATGTCCTCACGTGGTCATTCTTCTGTACCCGTGCATCCCTGATCACCCTCTGCGTGTCCAGAATTCCTCTTCTTGTTGACCTCAGTCCTACTGGATTAGACCCCTACGTAGGACCGTGTTTAACCTTTATCTCCTCTTTGAAGGCCCCGTCTCCCAACCCAGGCACATTCTGGGATGCTGAGAACTTGGCGTATGCATTCTGTGCTGGCATGCATGCATGCTTAGTCGTTCANGTGAGCAAGCTAGGGTGAAGTCCCCGCTTGCCCTTTTCAGGCCTCTCCCCTCTGCACGGGGTGGGCACCATCCCATATGAGGAAAGCAGGGCGTGGGGAGGCTGACCGGCTCGCCCAAAGCCTCAGAGCCATCCATGGCAGAGCAGGACCGGAACTGAGGCCCAGGGCTGAGGCACCCATGTGATCGAATCCTTAAAAAAATTATTTATTTGGCTGTACTGGCTCAGACAGTAAAGTGTCTGCCTACAGTGCAGGAGACCCGAGTTCAATCCCCGGGTCGGGAAGATCCCCTGGAGAATGAAATGGTAACCCACTCCAGTATTCTCACCTGGGAAATCCCATGGACAGAGGAGCCTCCTAGGCTGCAATCCGTGGGGTCACAAAGAGTCGGACACGACTGAGTGACTTCACTTCACTTCACTGGGTCTTAGTTGCAGCATGTGGGATCTAGTTCCCCAACCAGGGATTGAACCCAGGCCCCCTGCACTGGGAGCTTGCAATCTTAACCACCGGACCCCCGGGAAAGTCCCTCTGTTACTTTTCTGTAACAGTTTATTGAGATGTCCTTCAAATACTGTAATGACCGCACTTTGAATGCATGCATGCCAGGTCACTTCAGTAACATCTGACTCCTTGTGACCCCGTGGACGGTAGCCTGCCAGGTTCCTCTGTCCCCAGGGATCTCCAGGGAAGAAAACAGGAGCGGGCTGCCATTTCCTCTTCCAGGGCATCTTCCCGACCCAGGGCTCAAACCGGCATCTCCTGTCTCCTGCGTCGGCCAGCGAGTTCCTGACCCCCGGCTCCCCTCTTTGAAAGTGCAGTATTCATGGCAGCTGGCACCACCGTCACGCTGTCCAGTTGCAGGGCGTTCTCATCACCCCAGAAGAGAGCCTAGACCCTAGCAGTCTCTCCCGTCGCCCTCACCTCCAGCCCCTGGCAATACCAGCTGGCTTCCTGCCTCTGGGTTTACCTGCCCTGCACTTGTCATGCCAGCGCAGCCGTGTGTCTGGAGGGCACTGCCTCCCTCAGTGAGCATCGTGTTCCATCAGAGAGTGTGCATGGGGTGGCGTGTCAGTGTAATTGGAAGTGTTTCGTTCAGTTCAGTTCAGTTGCTGAGTCGTGTCCGACTCTTTGCAGCCCCATGGACTGCAGCACGCTAGGCTTCCCTGTCCATCACCAACTCCAGGAGTTTATCCAAATTCATGTCCATTGCGTCGGTGATGCCATCCAACCATCTCATCCTCTGTCGTCCCCTTCTCCTCCCCCCTTCGATCTTTCCCAGCATCAGGGTCTTTTCCAATGAGTCAGTTCTTCACATCAAGTGGCCCAAACACTGGAGTTTCAGCATCAGTCCTTCCAGTGAATACTCAGGACTGATTTCCTTTAGGATGGACTGGTTGGATCTCCTTGCAGTCCAAGGAGCTCTCTAGAGTCTTCTCTTGGAACTTGTTTTTGCTTAACAAGGGCCACAGAGCAGCTGCATTACCCAAATGCTCATTTGCTCTGGTCTTAATGTGTTTGCAGACAGCTGTGTCGATCGGGTAGAAATTCATTTTCTCGGCCCCTCAAGCTAACAAGCCCAACCCGGTTCTGCCCGGGCGACCTGGAGTCCTGGTTTTCATGCTGGGTTCTTTGGAGCCCTGGGCATTGACTCTACTTTTGCTGACAACTTGTCCGAGTCTATGTGGTGAACAGGCCGGGGGCAGGCTGCCAGTTTGTCTTGAGTTAATTGGCAGTCAGGAGGGGCTGCCTTCTACCAGATGAATTCTGTGTGATCGCTTCAGCGACGCCGTGCCTCGGACCGGCGCGCTGGCTCAGGACGGATCGGTCCCCTTCTCCCCCAGGGGAAGGCTGAGTGATGCTCTGAGCATCCCGCCAAGTCCCATCTGCGATTGTGGAGGCGTGCGGCTCTCCAGTGTCCTCAGCGAGCAGATGGAGTGGCCTGGGCACTGGCTGGGTACCGAGCCGAGAGCATCGTTCCCCGAGTTGGCTACCAGGCGCTGCCCTCTCTCTCCCAGCTCTGTCGCTATGGCAATAGTAAACAGTGAGCGGGAGGGAGGTGTGGGCTCCACCCGCACCTGCCCGTTCTTGCCCTGATGTGGAGTGCTCGTGCCGTCCTCTGTTCTTTTTATTTAATGCATTCGTGGCACAGAACAGGAAACACAGTGAGAGACTTCGTCAAGCCCCGAAATAAATAACTCTTGAAAAATGTCAGCCAACAAAATGGTCAGAAAACCTCTCTGCCTGCTTCCCCCACAAGAAGAGCATCACCCTGTTGCTTTGTAGGGTTCCTTTCGTTCACATCACTGTTCACGCACAGAAGTGGAGACCAGCCCACGGCCTGCAGGGGATGGTGTGGTGGAAAAGACGCCTGCTTTGGCCGGGCTTCCAGCTGAATGGGTGTCTGTGGGCCCGGCTGGGCTTCTTAGGACCTCGGGAGGCCACGTACGGGGAGTCCGAAGTCAGAGTGGTCCTGAGTGCTGGCCTGGGTTTTCTCATCTTGTTATACCTGTCCTGTGTGGGGTGCAGGGCTGGGAGGGTGGCATGCATTTTACAGGTGAGGAAACATCTTAGCAAGGGGAATACTCTCCCCCGAGGACGTAAATTATGAAGCACTCTGATTCTGCCTACAGAGCCGGAATCTAACACCTTCTCCATGACTCCAGCTCCCAGGCTGGGCGCTGCTCTGCCTCGGTGCCTCCTCCATCATAAACACATAACCCACCACCTTAGCAACCAGAAAGCATTGGAAACTCCCCAGAAGTCAGTGAAGACTCAGCATCCCCACAGCAGGCCCCGCAGGGGGCTCTGCCATTCTCTGGAAAAAGACAGAGAATGTTGCAGTGTGTACATGAGGCATAGCCAACCACCCACCCTGCGTTTTCCAGGCCCGCCCTTCTTTATTTATTTATTTTTTTGGTCTGTGCCACACAGTTTGTGGAATCTCAGTTCCCTGATCAGGAATTGAATCCAGGCCTTCGTTGGGGAGAGTGCAGAATCCTAACCACTGCACCACCAGGAAGCTTCCCAGACTGTCCTTCTGATGCTAATGCTTCTCCCCTTGGTTGTCTTGCCCTTTAAAATCTGCAGTGTGCTTAAAACAGCTCCCTGAAAGGGGCGCAACTTGGCATCCCCAATGAGGTGGTGAAAGCACCTCCAGGTGATGGAGTGCGACGTCAGGTAACTAGTGTAGCAGTCAGCGGCGGCTGCGTAAGGAGCTGCCCCCGTCTGGGTGGCTTGAAACAGTATCCACGCATGTTATGACTGTAAGTCGGCAAGTTGGGCTGGGCTCTGCTGAGAGCCTCGGCTGTCATCACTAGATGCGCCTCGTGTCTGTAGTGGCAGTTGGCAAACAGCAAGCAAGCTGGCAGGCATGCGGGGGCACTAGTCTCGTGGCCTGGCGGTCCAGCCCAAGCTTCTCGACCTGGCCGCAGGGCAGCATTTGGGACAGGCAGAGAAGGCACAGCCTCTGGAAATCTGGAGTCAGAATTGGTACAGCATCACCAACACTGTATTCTGTTGATCAAGGTTGTGGGAGCAGCCGGGATTCATGGTCTGGGAAAATAAACCTTGACTTTCGTGGCAGGAGTTCAAAGTCACATTGCAAATGGGTGTAGATACACAAAGGGAATAATTGCAGCTATTTCTGTGAACAGTCTACCACAGCCGCCCGCCACCTGCCTTCCAGGGTGATCTTCATCTCTTCTTCA
>SJYW01048376.1:51792-75207 GCA_006410735.1 Raphicerus campestris | reverse complement strand
CTGAGTGATGCTCTGAGCATCCCGCCAAGTCCCATCTGCGATTGTGGAGGCGTGCGGCTCTCCAGTGTCCTCAGCGAGCAGATGGAGTGGCCTGGGCACTGGCTGGGTACCGAGCCGAGAGCATCGTTCCCCGAGTTGGCTACCAGGCGCTGCCCTCTCTCTCCCAGCTCTGTCGCTATGGCAATAGTAAACAGTGAGCGGGAGGGAGGTGTGGGCTCCACCCGCACCTGCCCGTTCTTGCCCTGATGTGGAGTGCTCGTGCCGTCCTCTGTTCTTTTTATTTAACGCATTCGTGGCACAGAACAGGAAACACAGCAAGAGGCTTCGTCAAGCCCCGAAATAAATAACTCTTGAAAAATGTCAGCCAACAAAATGGTCAGAAAACCTCTCTGCCTGCTTCCCCCACAAGAAGAGCATCACCCTGTTGCTTTGTAGGGTTCCTTTCGTTCACATCACTGTTCACGCACAGAAGTGGAGACCAGCCCACGGCCTGCAGGGGATGGTGTGGTGGAAAAGACGCCTGCTTTGGCCGGGCTTCCAGCTGAATGGGTGTCTGTGGGCCCGGCTGGGCTTCTTAGGACCTCGGGAGGCCACGTACGGGGAGTCCGAAGTCAGAGTGGTCCTGAGTGCTGGCCTGGGTTTTCTCATCTTGTTATACCTGTCCTGTGTGGGGTGCAGGGCTGGGAGGGTGGCATGCATTTTACAGGTGAGGAAACATCTTAGCAAGGGGAATACTCTCCCCCGAGGACGTAAATTATGAAGCACTCTGATTCTGCCTACAGAGCCGGAATCTAACACCTCCATGACTCCAGCTCCCAGGCTGGGCGCTGCTCTGCCTCGGTGCCTCCTCCATCATAAACACATAACCCACCACCTTAGCAACCAGAAAGCATTGGAAACTCCCCAGAAGTCAGTGAAGACTCAGCATCCCCACAGCAGGCCCCGCAGGGGGCTCTGCCATTCTCTGGAAAAAGACAGAGAATGTTGCAGTGTGTACATGAGGCATAGCCAACCACCCACCCTGCGTTTTCCAGGCCCGCCCTTCTTTATTTATTTATTTTTTTGGTCTGTGCCACACAGTTTGTGGAATCTCAGTTCCCTGATCAGGAATTGAACCCACGCCTTCGTTGGGGAGAGTGCAGAGTCCTAACCACTGCACCACCAGGAAGCTTCCCAGACTGTCCTTCTGATGCTAATGCTTCTCCCCTTGGTTGTCTTGCCCTTTAAAATCTGCAGTGTGCTTAAAACAGCTCCCTGAAAGGGGCGCAACTTGGCATCCCCAATGAGGTGGTGAAAGCACCTCCAGGTGATGGAGTGCGACGTCAGGTAACTAGTGTAGCAGTCAGCGGCGGCTGCGTAAGGAGCTGCCCCCGTCTGGGTGGCTTGAAACAGTATCCACGCATGTTATGACTGTAAGTCGGCAAGTTGGGCTGGGCTCTGCTGAGAGCCTCGGCTGTCATCACTAGATGCGCCTCGTGTCTGTAGTGGCAGTTGGCAAACAGCAAGCAAGCTGGCAGGCATGCGGGGGCACTAGTCTCGTGGCCTGGCGGTCCAGCCCAAGCTTCTCGACCTGGCCGCAGGGCAGCATTTGGGACAGGCAGAGAAGGCACAGCCTCTGGAAATCTGGAGTCAGAATTGGTACAGCATCACCAACACTGTATTCTGTTGATCAAGGTTGTGGGAGCAGCCGGGATTCATGGTCTGGGAAAATAAACCTTGACTTTCGTGGCAGGAGTTCAAAGTCACATTGCAAATGGGTGTAGATACACAAAGGGAATAATTGCAGCTATTTCTGTGAACAGTCTACCACAGCCGCCCGCCACCTGCCTTCCAGGGTGATCTTCATCTCTTCTTCCGTGAAAACCTCCCATGAGCCTCACAGACAGAGACACTTGCTCCTGCCTGGTGGTTCTCGTTGGCTTTGCTCACACCTCCGTTCGATCTCTAATCCCAGAAGAGTCTGATTTTACCTGCCTACCAAGCCAGATGGCAGCTGCTCCATGGCCAAGACCCTGCGTCTCCCACCCCTGCCTAAAGCCTAGCCACACGGGGCTCCACGGAGGTCTGGCAGGTAGATGTGGTTGACCACAGGGATCTGGGCCTCGGGTCTGATAGCTGGACCTCTGCCCTCCCAGCCTCTGAGACAGCCGCAGGCCCCATCCCCAGCTTCCACATTGGCCCCAGGAAGCCTAGGGCCCCTCGGGATGTCAGTGGGAGTTAAGCAGGCTTCCACCTCCACTTGCTCTGTGCGTTAGAAGCTAGGATTTCACTGATCACAGCAGTCTTGGAAGGAGATTTAAAAGTCCCCCATGAACTTGAAAGAAGTACAGTTCCAAGTTGCTCAGGCGAGCCTGGGGAAAAACACATGAGGCTGAGACCAGCATGTCTGAGTTGGGTCTCAGCCCTGCAGCTGCCAGGCACCTTCACACCCACTCATATGGGCATGCAGCCCTTGGAGGTGGCCACATCAACCGTCAGACGGGACTAGTTATCAGAATGAGCCCGCCTTGGGTGAAGCTGAGCATGGATGCCACAGCTCAGGAGAGCCCTGCATCTTCCCTACATCCCTGCTCTTCCTCGGTGTCTTTTCATTCACTTCAGTTGTCTGCAAAGGATGATGGGAGAATCTGTGAAGATGGGGAATTCAGTACAGAGGGCTCCTGCCGTGTGCTACTAGGAGGTGGGCCTCAGGAATGCCCTGCACTCCCTGTTGTCATTGGTACTGAGTCGTTTAAGTGGATCCTGACATGTCTCGCCCTCGTGGGACAGTGGCCTGCATCGGGGTGAGGTGGTGTGAGCATGCCCACAGGTCTGAGTGATTCAGCATGAAATGAGCCTTTTCAGGCGTCCGACCCTCACTCTGACCCCAGTTGCTCGAAGCTCTAGCCAGCTGGTGGCAGGGGCGATGATGCGTCTGGCGAAGGCTTGGAGGGATGTCATTCCGGGCCACTGCTTGCTGGCAAGCTCTCGGCTCTCTCTCATGTTACCCTGATATCCGACGAAACTCCTCCTGCGAACTCCGCTTTTAATAGTCCCCAAATGTTGCAATATGATTCACGTTAAATATGGCACAGAACCAGCTGCAGATAAGTTAAATGTTGCTGGTTTGGGGTGTTAGTGGCATTTATGAATTTTGTAGGAAAACATTTACTCACTGAAATTAAAAAAAAAAAAAAAACCACTCCCCTTAGTACATCCTACAACACTCCTTTTTGCCTGTGTTTTGAGGCTAATGACAGTCTTCAAATGAGATTCAAGATTTTTCTCCCCCAAAGAATCTCACTTTAAAGCACCGTCTTCCCAAATCATAATATTTTCTTTTACTTTCTTTTTTTTTTTTTAATTTATTTATTTATTGGCCACGCTGTGCGGCATGTGGGATCTTACTTCCCTGATCAGGGATTGAACCTGGGTCCCCTGCATTGCAAGCCCAGAGTCCTAACCACCGGACCACCAGGGAAGCCCCCTTCTTTTACTTTCTTACCTAGGAAAGCTCACGACACATGGTGAAACCGATCAATCACCAGACCAGCTTTTCTCAGTAACCAACCCCAGCATGTTCCTCACCCCTTGCTTAAATAAAACCTTCAGTCTCCTGAACCTTCCCTGAATTTCAGAAAGTCTGGCCCAAGGGTTAACGATCAGAGGAGAGAGACCACGCAGAGACAAAGAACAGCAGTCCAGCGGGAGAGCTTGTAACAATTTAAACGCTAGATCAGCCAAATAGCAGAGCTGCAGGACCTATAGTTTCTTCCTGAAAGACCTGGAAACCAGTGTCTGATGCACATTCTTCAGCTGTTTTTGCAGAAACCAGACTCCCACCAGATGGAAACTGCTATCCACCAGCATGTAGACCCCAGACCAGTTGGAACCAGAAGCCTGGTGACTAAGATTCCTGAATCTCTGCTGTTACCTCACCATCAACCGTCAACCAGTCAGAAAATTGAATACGAGCTGACTGTGCACCCGGAATCTTCTCCCTCACCTTGTCCTTAAAACTATTTCCCCAACGCCAGCAGGGGGTTCAGGTCCTTTGAGCCTGAGCTGCCCGTTCTCCTTGCTGGGCGCCTGCAATAAACGCTGCCCTTTCCTTTACTGCAACCTGCCGTCAGCAGATCAGCTTTATTTCACGTAGTCGAGCAGATTCGAGTTTGGTTCAGTTGGCTCAGTGTTAACAGCTGGCACTCAGCGAGCGTCGGTTTCCTTGCCTTCAGACTGAGTCTTGTCTTGAGTCTGGTTTCAATGATCACGGAGCCTGTTGCTGTCTCCTAATTCATCCCCTCTGAGCTGCCCCCCCGTGAGGGTACGTGGACACCAATGCACAAGCCACCCACTCCTAACTGGTGCTGCTGGCCACCTGATCGGCTCCTTAGACCTTGAGAGATCACCATTCCCAAATACCGAGCATGTGGGTTCTCTGAACCCAGAATTAGCCTGGCTTCTGGCTCCCCTGCTGGGCTTCACTTAGCCGGGTAGCCAGGCTGTATCCTCATCCAGAAACTAGTCTGGGGAGGGGTTTCCAGCCATCTTGGGTTGTCAGCAGAACTGAGTCTCCTGGGTTTGTAAGGCTGAATGCCTCCGTTTCTTGCCAGCTGGAGGCTCCAAGCCCCTCTACAGGCAGAGGCCACCCCCGGCTCCTCCCAGGTGGCATTCCCCCAAGACGGTCACCTGCTCCATCCCCTGGGCAAGAGAGAGGCTCCAGCAAGAAAAGTGCAGCCGTCTCCTCGCCGACAAACGTGCTCAGATGCAGCCTGTCCCCTTTGCCATGCTCTGCTGGTGAGAGGCACGTTGCAGGTCCCACGCTCACGGGGTGGGGAACCTCACTGGGAGGTGGGGTCCTCAGGGCTGCTTACCGGCCTACCTGCCACAGAGATGGTCAGCGCATTTGTCAGCCCCCAACTGGGTCTGGTGGTGCTGGGTAGAGCATCCTGCACGAGAAGGAAAGTAGGGACCCAACAGAAGAGTGTGAGCCAGGGCTCTCCCGCACCAGCTGGGGGGTGTTCTCTACCTGGGGCCCCTCGGGAAGCTTTGGTTATTCCAAACCTGTGCGTTGGAGGCTTCGAGTCTTCCAGAGCCCATTGTTCCCTGCTGCCACTTTTCCTGTCATCGGTCCTGCTTTTGAGCTGAGAGATTCTTTGAAAAGCTCTCCAGGTAAAAGCTCCGTGAGCCTTTGAGGTATGGCAGGGTGGGAGGTGAGGTTCTGACTCCTATTTCCAGCTCGGTTCCTCTCAGTTCTTTAGGAGACCATCTCTCGCTGCGGTCTGAGAGTCCCCAGCTCTGAGCAGCACGATGCACCCATTTTTAAAAGCAATTATGTGCGAGGATCCCTTTCTCTTTCAATGAAATTCTTACATTAAAAACTCAGAATACACCTCATTCCAAAAAAATTCACATCACACCCTTTATCAGCCAATGCCCAGTTAGGAGCAAACACACATCTCGGCAGGCGCTTCAGACAGAGAGGGTGGAATACAGGGAATTTTTTAAGAGATTTTTATTTTGACACGGACAGTCTTTAAAGTCTTTGTTGAGTTTGTTACAATATTGCTCTGCTTTATGTCTTGGTTTATTGGCCACAAGACCAGAGACGGAAGCCACAGCCCCCTCCCCGGAAGGCAGAGGCTCAGCCGCTGGCCCAGCAGGGCAGTCCCTGGAATGCAGGAGATTGATTTCAAAAGTATTGCTGGAGAATCCAGTGTGTTTCTGTGACAAGACTGTAGGAAGGGCGAGAGAAAGAGAAGGGGGTAGGTGACGCCACCCAGAGACAGGTCACCCCTGCCCCTGAGTTAGGGCAGCAGAAAGACCCCAGAGGCGTTCCTCAGGGTGTGTGGGACACTCCCACCAGGGACGTGCAAAGCAGTGGTGCCTCCCTGCCGCCCTGCACAGGGGTCTCCTCTCCAGAACCTGGGTGCTGCCCCAGCCAAGGCGTCTGGGAAATGCAGTGTCCACCGACACTCCCCACCAGGGTGCAGAGGGTGGTAGGGGGGCCGGGCACCAAGGGGGCCACACGTCACCCCTGGAGTGGCACGGAGTGTGAAACAGGCCGTGACAGTGCAGGGTTATTTCAGAGTGTGCACGCTCAGGGGGCGCCTGACCGGAAGACAGTAGACAGATGCTCCTGCTCAGGGAGGTGCCATCATCACCCCAGATGTCCCCTGAAATGCTCACACCCCCTGAGAGTCCTTGCCACCAGGGGTGTGGCTTGGGGGCTCAGATAAGCATCATCAAAAAGCTGCAGATGAACAGAGGATATTCTTCTCTTGATGCTGAAGGCACTGGCGTTTCCGGAGAGTCCTTTGTGTTTGTCTGTGCCAAGAGTGTAGGATCTGAGCTCGGAGGGTTATGAGGTCTTCCATCCACCTGGAGGCTGCTAAGGACTGACCATACTCGGTCCTGCCAGCACTTGCTCATAGTACCTTCCAGCACCGGGACCACGGCCCTCCAGAGCCCTGGACACAGGGCTGCCCGCCGTGAGAGCGCTGCCAGGGGCCCTGCAACCTGCAGAGTGGTGCCTGGGGCCTGATTCCGCCTGCAGCTGCTTTCAGAGAAAGATCAGCGCTTCCCTGGAAGTCAGGATCTGCTCATTGCTGGGATCCTGTCGACCTCAGACCCCACCTCTCCCTGCTGTCTGACGTCTGCTCCTTGATGCATGGCCTGCCTGGAGGCGTTTGGATCTGTGGCTCCTGCTTATGACTTTGGTTTGTGTATCAAGCCCAGGGGACAGCATCTAACTCGTTGAGAACCGAGCCCGTGCCAGATGCCAGGGACGAAGTGTCAGAGATGGGGAATGCTGTGAGTGCCTGTGAGCAGCTCACACTCCAGGAAAACCCCACACGCCCCAACATGTACAACTGTTGGCTGTGACACCCGCGAATGGGACTTGAGAGGGAAGCTGGGCCCCCCGGGAATGAACATAGAACCTGCCTGGGAGACGGAGTCTGCACACGACGAGAAGGGCATCGCGATGTCCTGGGCAGTAACTGNTAGACAGATGCTCCTGCTCAGGGAGGTGCCATCATCACCCCAGATGTCCCCTGAAATGCTCACACCCCCTGAGAGTCCTTGCCACCAGGGATGTGGCTTGGGGGCTCAGATAAGCATCATCAAAAAGCTGCAGATGAACAGAGGATATTCTTCTCTTGATGCTGAAGGCACTGGCGTTTCCGGAGAGTCCTTTGTGTTTGTCTGTGCCAAGAGTGTAGGATCTGAGCTCGGAGGGTTATGAGGTCTTCCATCCACCTGGAGGCTGCTAAGGACTGACCATACTCGGTCCTGCCAGCACTTGCTCATAGTACCTTCCAGCACCGGGACCACGGCCCTCCAGAGCCCTGGACACAGGGCTGCCCGCCGTGAGAGCGCTGCCAGGGGCCCTGCAACCTGCAGAGTGGTGCCTGGGGCCTGATTCCGCCTGCAGCTGCTTTCAGAGAAAGATCAGCGCTTCCCTGGAAGTCAGGATCTGCTCATTGCTGGGATCCTGTCGACCTCAGACCCCACCTCTCCCTGCTGTCTGACGTCTGCTCCTTGATGCATGGCCTGCCTGGAGGCGTTTGGATCTGTGGCTCCTGCTTATGACTTTGGTTTGTGTATCAAGCCCAGGGGACAGCATCTAACTCGTTGAGAACCGAGCCCGTGCCAGATGCCAGGGACGAAGTGTCAGAGATGGGGAATGCTGTGAGTGCCTGTGAGCAGCTCACACTCCAGGAAAACCCCACACGCCCCAACATGTACAACTGTTGGCTGTGACACCCGCGAATGGGACTTGAGAGGGAAGCTGGGCCCCCCGGGAATGAACATAGAACCTGCCTGGGAGACGGAGTCTGCACACGACGAGAAGGGCATCGCGATGTCCTGGGCAGTAACTGGAGCCAGGGAGACACCAGGCAGGGTCCAGGGAGGCGTTGATCTCCGTCCTGCCTGGAAGAGGGGCCCTGACGTCCCAGGAGCGTGCGCTGAGCTCCTCTGGGTTCTGGAAAGCAGCTTTGAGCTTTAGGTCTCCTCGGCAAGTAGATGAATTCCTGTGCTCTGTCCCCCGCACAGTGCGTGTGTGCATGTGTGAGTGTGAATGTGTGTGTGCACACGCACGCACCTGAGCCTCAAGAACGCATGACCGTCAGGCCTGCCGGGTTCTAAGTCATCAGAGGCAGGTGTTTGCCTGAGAGCCGTGGACACGTCTCAGGGTCGTCTCCCGGCCGGGAGTGGGTGTGAGGGGTGCAGGTCTGCCACCCTCTTCATGGTGCAGTGAGCGAGTGCTTGGTGCTGCGGGCCCACCCCCCGGGCCCCTCTCCATCCCCCAAGTCAGCACCTTGTCCGTCCCCACCTCCCCGACGCAGGAACATGCTTCTCTCATCTGCTGGGGCCGCACTGACTGGGGCTCACACACGGCAGACGTTTGCTCCTCACGGTGCCGGAGGCCAAAGCCCAAGGTCAAGGCGCCAGGTAAGCCCCTGGAGAGGGCTCTTTTCTTGGTCTGTAGGCGGCCGCTTTCTCCTGGGCCCTCGCAGGCTGGAGGGAGCCAGCTCTGTCTCTGGCCTCTCCTTGAAAGTGAAAGTCACTCAGTCGTGTCCGTTTCTGCGACTTGGGGCTTGTGGCCTCACCCACCGAGGCCCATGTGATCACACAGGGTAGAGAAAATCCTTTGTCAGGGGCTTGTGACCTCACCCACCGAGGCCCTTGTGACCACATAGGGTGGAGTCATCTCTGGAGTCCTGGGCAGACAAACCACGTCTGTGCGTATGTGTGCGACGCACAAGCCACATCCACCTCTGTGATGGGCCGGTTGGACAGGTGATGACCCAGCACGACACTTTACAGTTTCTGCCGAGTGTTCATGTGTGCGGTGGGTACACGGGGCGTCTGTGGGCCACAGGCCTGGGGACGCAGGGGCGTCCGGGTCGGACCCACCTCTGCCTCTGGGAGCCAACCCCCCGAGCCGACTCGTGATTTTCAGGTAGCCCTTCATGAGGACGTGTTCTTGCGTGCCCTTTCTTCCTAAAGCTGAATCTCAGAGAGGACGAGAAATTTGCAGAAGGTCGCAGATGAGAAAGGGCCAGCCCTGCCCTCAGGGCCCGGTCTGCCCGCCGAATCGGTCATCAACCTGGCAGGAGTTGCAACCATGAGCGGCTCACCCCCCGAGAGGGACGGGGCGCCTGCAAGGACACGAGGCTTCGAGCTGGCGGGGGGGAGGGGATGTGGAGCTGAAGCCGTGTGAGTGGCGTGGCGCGCGGAGAAGGGGCTGGGCTGTGGAGGGAAACCCACGCTGTTTCTACACTCCTGTCTCCACTGCTTCCTCCCACGGGGTCTCCCCCAGGGAGTGGCAGCCGCGGCCCCTGGGCCTCCAGTGTGACAGGCACGGGCTGTTTCTCTGACCCACTGCTTTGCCTAGAGACCAGTCGGAATGCCAGTGGAGGGACAGGGCCCTGGAGAAGCAAGAATCCACTTAGGTCTGAGCCCCAGGGGGGCAGGATTGGGAACCAGCATCTCTTCCTGGACACCCAGCTGGGGACATCCCTAGCTGGGGTGAGGGAGGAAACCCCCCTTGGTCTTCATCCCCACTGGTCAGCTGAGAGCCCTGCGTCCCTGGGGGTGAGCGGCAGGAGGTAGGGATGCCCAGCAGGCGCAGGGCTGGGTCGAGAGGTTCCAGGCTCCCCTTTAGCTGCTGGGTGCCCTTAGGCCACTCACTCAACTTCTCTGGGCCAGTGTCCTCATCTCTGAGTCTTCATGGGGCATCTGCTCCAACACGGCTGGGTGGACAGGACTCTGAGGGCGAGTTACACCTCGAACCAGGCGGCATCCAGCCTCAGGTCTATAGGGAGCAGAGGGTTTGTGCTCTTCATGTTGGCTCTGAAACAAAATCATTCACAACCCTAACATCCCATTTTAAGATGTATGTATTAATTGTTAAATTAAGTAATAAGTAACTGGTTTAATTCATTGATAATTAGCTTTAGATAATTCATTGTCATCACCCCATCTGACAAATAAGAGGCTGGACCTGGGCCATGCAGCTGGCGGGTGTGGGACCTGGCTCCTGCTTGTCCGCTGGCCACGTGACCTGCCTCTCAGAATCCAAAGGACGTTGACTGAGAGTCACCAGCCCTTCAGACCCATGGGAATCCTGCAGCTCAGAGGTGAGGGGTCCTGTCCAGGACCACTCCATGAACTCGTGGCAGCTGTTTAAGGGAAGAAGTTGATGACACAGGAGAAAAAGGATCTAGAGCCTGGCCTCTACCCCGCTGAGCCTTCCCAAGCAGGAGCCATGAGGTGAGAGGGCATCGCTAGGAAGGAGGCAGGCTCAGCCGCCTGCCCGACAGCAAGCCCTGCCTGCAGCCTGCTCCCCACCAGCCTTCATGCTGAGTGTGCAGGGTGCATGCATGTCCCCTCAATCCCTCCAGACACCTGAAGACCCCTCCCCTCCTCCAGGGATGCAGGGACCAGCGGAAGGCCCACGGGATGCCTTCAGCCAAGACCTGCTTCACTGACATCCTGTCCCTTTCTTTGACCTTGGCTCCGCTGGGCGGCGCGGTCAGAGTGGATTTCTCCACCCGGCCGTCCACCCCACAGCACACAGGGCTCAGAAACCGCTGGGACCAAGAAAACCCTGTGTGACAAAATGAGAAAGCGATTCCTCAGGGCAAGGACGACAGCAGGCTCCAAGTGTTACCTCGGCCCTGTGCTAATCGCGGGGTTGAATCATTTTCCTCTCCCCGCTAATGGCATGCGTAATTGCACTGGTTTTCCAGGCGTCCTTCACCCGTACTTATTTAGACTAGTGACTGATGCGTTGCCATGGAAACCAGCACTAGGGGGAAAAAAAAAAAACCATCCCCAGTACAGTGGGAAGTGAAAGGATGCGGGCTCCAATCTGGAGCTTACAACTTGTGTCAAAGAACCGAATTTTCCACCGATCCCGACGTGCGGTCTCCCAAAGTCAAATCTGAAAACCTCTCTGTGGATTAAATACTTGGAGCCATCTTTCTTCTTCCTCTGTTTTTTCTCCCCTTTTGTTCCGCAATTCTGACCGCGGAGGGCTGCAACTTTTTTCCTCTTGGATTAACAGACAATAGTAGATGAGGCGGGCCTTGTGGATGCGGGCTCCGCATGGACCCGGACCAGCAGTGGGACCAGCCTGAGTGAGATGGTCACACCCAGGTTAGAGACGATGGCTGAGAACTCCCGGTTCAAGAAGAAAGTTCATTTCGGAGGTACGATGCGGCCGCGTGCGAGTCTTTGTTCCTGACCCGCCAGGGTGGCGCTGGGCGAGTCGGGGTGGCTGGTTGTGGAGGCGATGGCTCTGTGCAGGGTGTGTTTGAGAATTTGTGTATTTCTGGTGGTGGTGTTTCACCAGGGAAGGCTATTGTTTCCCTAACGGCTTTCTAGTGCTCCCAAGATAGAAGAGAAAAATCAAGGTAGCAGTCAAATCACCCCGGCAGACTTGAGCATCTTGGGTACCGTTAGTGTCCCAGGGGCCTGATTCTCCAAAGTCCTTTCAAGCTGCCATGGGGGTGGGGGCGGGGGAAGGTGCAAGGAGTTAGGACCAACTGGAGCCTCTATTCCTGTGAGCGCTGCGGTTAAGCTCCAAGGGCGGACGACTGCACTGTGAATCGCCGTGACTTAAAGGCAGAGATGTGTCCAGGGTTCCTGTGTGCTCCCCTGACCAGCTGCATGGCGCGTCTCCCCAAACTGGACAGAGGGGCAGCGTGCCTCCCGACCCATCCAGCTTGCCCTTCTGCAGAGAAAGCGCGGCTGCTGTGCTGTTTAGTTCTCTGTGTGTGTATGTGGGTGTGTGCGTTTTAAATCAAGTGAACTGGGTGCTTCTCCGGTATGGGAGCCTCTGAGACAAGAAAACACCATCTGTATTTTCAGCCTGCATCGCCTTCCTCAACTTCTACAGTAGGCTGCCGGTTGTTGCCAACTGCACCTTCTCGCTCCCAGAAGCGAGGACCGGGGATGCAGCTAGCTTGCAAGGGCTCCGGCTGGGGAGCTCGGCGATCCTTGAAGGACCACCCTTCCCCCCGCCGCCTCCCAGGGTTCCCCTTGAGGTTGTACAAGGAGACATTGAGCCATGAATGGCTGAGGCTCCGGCAACGCCTGCCCCCCCCCCCCCCAAGTCTCACCTGCTGGTCCTCACCCCCTGACAGCCTCAGTGTCTGTCACAGACCTGTAGCATCTTTGAAGGACAGGTTGGTGGGTTTCAGGGACTGCGCACCCAAGAGGCGGGTGCCGTTTGTGAGGTCCCCATCGGGGTGGGCCTTTCGTGCTGTTAGTGATGCCTAACCCTGGATCCTCCTGAGCCTCCCAGACTCCCTGGTCCTTGCCGGGGTGAATCCAGTTACTCTCTTGGTCCTGAACGGTGCCGCATCCAAGGTGTGCCTACGTCGAGGCCGAGCCGGGACGTCTCAGCGACCTGCCCACACGATCAGGGCGGTTTCCTGGAGCTCAACAGGTCCCATTTTTCTCCATGTCCTATTTCCTAAGCCTCAGCTGCCAGGGCCCCTAAAAAAGATTTTAAGGAACTAAAAAGAGTCCTTCCGCCCCCGGTCGGTTCCTGGGTTTAAATCCAGCTCTGCTCCTCACACCTTGTGTGTCCTTGGGCCTCTCGCGTCACCTTTCCGGGCCCCTCCGGCGTGGGGGGGAACGGGGCCGAGAACCCTGCCTCGAGGGAGGGGCGTCGTCAGGATGGGGAGGGGGCTCCACAGTGGGGGCTCCCCTGCACCTCGGTTCTGCACCAGGCTCTGCGATTGGCAGGGAAAGGCTGCAGTCAAGTGGGACCCAGGAGGAGGTGTTCCCCTGGGAGGGAGGGGTCTTGGTGGTGGAGGCCACAGATGGAGGGAGCACAGAGGGGGTCGGTCCAGGCATCCTGGTGGGACGGAGGGAGGAGGGCTGCTGCCCCCCAGGGCCCGGCTGCCGGCTTCGGTGCCAGGAGGCTCCCAGGTCCTGGCGTGTTTTCAAGCACCCTGCCCCTCCGCATGGTCACGGCAGCCCCAGCTGCTGGGCCAGGGCAGCTCGGTCTCCGCCAGCCCCCCGAGTGCTCCCCGTGATGGAGAGAGATGAGGACAGGCTCCTTGGCATGGACGCTCCCGCCAAGCGTAGCAACAACATGCAATCAGGCTCCGAGTCCTCCATTTACTGTAATTTCCACTTAAACTGCCTGTCTGGCTCCATGGATCGGTATAAATGCTTCCACTGAGCCGCCTGGGCTGATTTTTTTTTTTTTAAGCCTTCTAATTACTGTAGAGTAGAGAGCGACTCATTGACAGCCAGCAGCTTTATTCATTTGTCCAGACAATTTGGGAGGGTGGAGACGGGGAAATGTGCCTCCCCCGAGTGGAGCCCAGCCTCCCTTGGCCCAAGGGCGACAAGACGGGGAGAGAAGCAGGTAAAGCAGAGCCTCAGACCTCCAGCCACAGCGCCGGGCGCCTGGGTGGGAGGCCTCCGCTCGAGTGTCCCCGTGCCCTGCCCTTGAATGGGGCAGGTCCCACGCATCCTCAGACGGGGCTCCTGAATCTGAAAGCCCGGAGTCTGGGTTTCCTGCATTCCCTGGTGATTTTCAAAGTGCAGCATCGTAAAGCATCTCCCGCAGGGAATGACTCATCTAGAAGGCTTGTCCTGTACAAACGTGATGCAGGGGACTCAAGTGTGAGCCATGCCCTTGAGCCGGGCGAGGGTCCCAGCTCTGCCACCTGCAAGCTGAGCGCCTTGAAAACGGTCCAGTCATGTCTGGCCTTCTGGCAGAGCCTCGTGGAGCTGCGGGCAGCGACGGCAGAGGCATGCAGAGAGCAGCCTAACAGCCCATCCGGCCGCCCCTTGAGAGCTGTGAGACTTGGGATTGTCGCCTAACCTCTCAGTGCTTCGATTTTTCTGCCCCCAGAACAACAGCATCTGGTTCATGGTGCAGTGGTTGATTAAACCAGAGAAGGCGTGTCCCTCGGAACCGCTACCCTAATGCACAGGGCTTTCCTTGTCCCACCCAACAGGAAGGCGGGGCCAGACCTGGCTTCTTCCGCCTCCTGGGAAGGGGCGGTGCGGCTTTCCCATCACAGTGCAGATAGGAAAGGGAACGTGCCCTGGGGGGACCTGGTCTGGGGAAAGGAAGCCCCTCTCAGCAGATGCCGGCTCCCGCCTCAATGGCCAAGACCCGGTCACACGGCCTCCCCTGGGAGGAGCCTGGGGACGACTGTTGTTGGCCACCCCAGTCCTTTGGAGGGAAAGGAACCGGGAAGTGGGTGTCGAGTGGCCAAGAGAGAGAGCTGGTGGGGAGGAAGGCCATCTCAGCAAGGGGCAGAGCATGCCAGGCAGGGCAGGGCGGTGGATGAGACGACCAGCCTTTCCCTGCGATTCCCCTCGATGGGCAGGGAAAGGCTGCATGCAGTCAAGTGGGACCCAAGAGCAGGTGCTCCCCCTGGAGGGAGGGGTCTTGATGTTGGAGGGACTGGTGATGTGTGGAGGCCGCCAACTGGGGGAGCCAGAGGGGTCCACCTGCCTCACAGTTCCTAATGGGGATTCGAGGTGGTAACGCCAGCTGCTGCTCAGCCTCGCCTGCACGGGCGCAGAGCGGGCACCACGGCTGAGGGCATGGTGGCTGGAGCACCGCAGCAGAGAGCGCATGCATTTTGCACTTCGTGCGCGGCCCTGTGGGTCACCTGTGATGGTGATGGTGGGTGACGGATGTCCGCACAGATCCGGACCCTGACAGTGGCAAGGGCACCCCTGAGAACCTCACCGCCCCCCCGACACCCCATCCTCGAGCGCTACTCTGGAAGTCCAGCCTCCTTGCCGCTTTAAAGCCCTCTTGCCCGTACACCGAGCATCCTGGCTCAGCCACAGCCACAGCCCCCACCCGCCTTTGGCTCCCCGGCGCGTGGCTCATCTCTCCCGAGGCGGAGCAGGTGAATCTGGCCCCACGAGCCCAGCTACCACCAAGTTCCGTGCGGGCTTCGCAGCTATGCCTGGTGTGGGGCAGGAAGACCGCTTCCTGAGGTCACAGCCGCATGAGCAGCCCCACCTTCCCTCAGCCAAGCGGCTGCTGCCCATCCTGCAGGTGTTTCTGTCGTGTTACCGGTGGCAGCGGGCCGGGATGACCATCGAGAAACAGGCGCGCTGCGTCCGGTCCCCTGCAGTGCTCTCTGTTCCTCCTGGAGCTCGAGACCAGCGCTGTCCTTTCCTTTGGGTTTTGGCGTCTGGAGGTCTGACTCTCGCGTGGTGCCAGCACGTTTTGAGGACTGGTGATGGCTGGCACTCCCCGTGCCCCCCTGCCCACACCCGCTCAAAAGTGAGTTCATGGCAAGTTTTTGGAAACTTCCGATGGCCCTTGCCGCTCAGTGCTTACCCAGCTGGATGAGCCCGGAGCCGGTCTTCCCAGGGCTGAGAGGGAGAGCGGAGCTAACGACACACGGCACACACGTGCACTCTGAGGTGCTCCAGGGAGCTGAGTTAAGAGAACCAGTGGCTCGGGTGTGTGTTGGTGCCAGAGCCCACTGTGGAGGCGGCCTGGACCGCTGAAACCAAGACGCTTCAGGGGTAGAGCCCCTGAGCCCGGCGAAAGTGGGGCCGCAGGCCTCAGAGGGAAGGGTTGCTGTTTGTCCAGAGACTGGTTCTGTTCACCGAAGGGACCTCAGGCACAGGTCAAACCGTTTATCTCCCTTTACATATTAAAAGCAGAGACATCACTTTGCCAACATAGTTCCATATGATCAAAGCTGTGGTTTTCCCGGTAGTCATGTACAGGTGTGAGTTGAACCATAAAGAAGGCTGAGCGCCGAAGCACTGATGCTTTGAAACTGTGGAGAAGACGCTTGAGGGTACCTTGGACTGCACGGAGATCAAACCAGTCCATCCTAAAGGAAATCAATTCTGAATATTCATTGGAAGGACTGATGCTGAAGGTCCAATACTTTGGCCACCTGATGTGAAGAACCAACCCATTGGAAAAGACTCTGATGCTGCGAAATATTGAAGGCAGGAGAAGAGGGCGACAGAGGATGAGATGGTTGGAGGGCATCACTGACTCAATGGACATGAGTTTGAACAAGCTCTGTCTTGTGCCTGCAAACAGAGAAATGCGCTTGCCGGAGAAGCATTGCGCTTTCTCCTGGGGAGCTTTTGACCTGAGAGCGGGATTCTGAGTTCCTTAGCTGAGGAGTTTAAACAGTGTTCTGAGCAAGTCGGGCCCCACTGTGCTGTCCTGCAGGGATGATCTCGCCGTGATCACGGAGGGTGGGTGATGGCCACAGGCGTCTGTGTCCTGATCCCTGGAACCGGTGACTGTGTCCGGATACGTGGCCAAGGGCAAGGAAGGTCACACGTGGAGAGAAGGTTGCTAGTCGACTGACTTAAATTGTAAGAGAGACACAGACTTCAGAATCAGAGTGATGGGGATTAGAGGGTTTGACCCACAGTGCCAGCTTGGGAGGTGGAGGAAGGGGTCACAACCGAGGAATGGGGAAGCCTCTAGAAGCCAGAAAAGGCAAAGGGACGGGCTCATCCCAGGAGCCCCCCTCAGGCAGCAGCCCTGCCCACACCTTGATCTTAGCTCCTGAGACCCCCAGCGGGTCCTGACCTACAGAATCATAAGGTCATAGACTTCTGGGCCAGTAAGCTTGGGGGTCACTCGTTACGGCAGCCACGGGGAGCTGATCTGCTCTCCATGGTGGGGACGTGGTATGAAGTCCAGCTGTCTGTGAAGAGCAGGGTCCCTATTTTCCCTCCCCTGCCTCACAAGGCCCATATCAAGCTCCCAGAAGATGCTGGGTCCGTGGTCTGCCGCTGATGAAGTGACTGAGTGAGTGAGCCAAGCTGTCGTGGTGTGGACGTGAGAAGCGGCTTTGGGTCAAAGTTGCGTTCCTCAGCCAGTGGTCCTCGGAGGTGAGGCTTTGACCTCCGTGCCCAGCGGTGGGGTGGGCACCTGTCAGCCCAGTGTGGTGACCGTGGTGGTGGAGCTGGGCACTGAGGTCCCTGGGCCCCCGCCCCGTGCAGGCTCACTAGCCCTTCACACTGGTTGCCCCTTTCGTGAGTCCTGGGGTCTGGCCCCAGTGGGACGTGATGTTGAACTCGAGATCCTGCCCGCCCCTCCACACCTGCCTCCAGCTGACCCACCTGTGCCCACTGAGGCTTCTTCCCACACTCCTGTCTCTCTGGTCCTCCACTGCATGGAGCCCGTGGGCATCGTCAGTTTTAAAACAGAGAAGTTATTTCTGTCTCCATCCCTGGTGGTAATTTCTTTCCTCCTTGTGGTTCGGAGCCTGGCCTTGGCTCACCAGCCTGGGTGTAGCCTGTATGGTGTCTGATTTAAAACATGCTGGAGATGGCAGGAGCCTCATGGGCAGGAGGTGTGTGAATGCTGGGGGCCCCACGGCCTGACTCCAGGCAGGAAGCGCCACCTCATGGGCTGGCTGGAGGCCGCTTGGTAAGGGTGTAGGGCCCCCACGTGCTGGGGTCCCCTCAGTCCTTTTTGCCTCTTTGGGGTGAGGGGCTGACAGTAACAGCCAAAAAGACGTGGAGTCCAGGGGAGGGCCTGGAACAGCGGGAGGCAGGGGGGAGGCGTGGCGGTCCGCAAAGACCCCTTCCTCTTCTCGCTCTGTCTCCGGAGCGCGGCCTCTCTGTGCGTCCGTCTCTCCCTGCGTGTGTCTCTCTGTCTCTGCAGGTGTCTCTCCCGACCACTCACCGTCTCTGTCTCTCTGTGCGTCTCTCTCCCCCTCCGTCTCTGTCTATCTCTGGGTCACTGTGCATCGCTGTCTCTGTCTGTGGACGTCTGTCTGCCTCTCTGTCCCTGCCTCTGGCTGACTCCCCTTTTGCTGGGCTTGAGGCTCATCTCCAAGGGTCACACCCAGACAGGACTCTAAAGGCAGCGGAGGTCCCCGTCTCTGAGCTTCTGTCCTGCACAGCGAGCGAGTGCTGCCGCTTGTCAGCGCACAGGCCTGCGGGGCAGCCGTGCGGGTGGGCACGCCTGGGTCTGTGCTCCCCTCCCTTGGACTCCGTGCTGCTGTCTCAGGCGCCCGGGGTCAGAGTGTCACTGGGCTGGGCCACAGCTGGAGGCCCTGGGGAGCACACTGAGGTGGGAGGGGGCATGAATTGGGCATGGGCCACAGCTGGAGGCCCTGGGGAGCACACTGAGGTGGGGGCAGGGCACGAACTGGACAGCGTGACCTGGAGATGTCGCCTCATCTCTGCGCTCAGTCTGCCGTCCATGGCCGGCCTCGACTCTCTCATGGAGCGGGAAAGCGTCTGGACCTCCCCATCGCCAGTGGCCTCCCTCTGGTTGTGCTGGCCCAGGGACGCCTGCCTGGGGCCAGGTTGGAGTTCTCCCTGAGGGTGTGGTGCCCCTGGGGCTGTTAGGAACCCCGTAGTTATCACAGTCAACACAGAGCGTAGGACCTGGAAGTAGGTGTCCACGGCTGCCCCGGCCAGCTGCACCACTGTGGTGGACCCGCCACCCATCCGGAATCCTGGGTGAAATCCGGAGATGCTGCTTCGGTCCACCTGGGTGACAAGAGTTTCTGTCCAGAACAAGAGAGGAGCTGGAAGACAGGGAGGACTCTTGCAGTTCAAGAGACGTAAAACCCATGTGAGCCGGGTCAAAGGAGGAAAGCTCCCCGCGCCATCCCGTAGGGACACAGCAGCCTCTCCTGCACCCCGAGGCGGAACGCGTGGCCCAGCGGGTCCCAGAAGCAGGTNCAGTTCAAGAGACGTAAAACCCATGTGAGCCGGGTCAAAGGAGGAAAGCTCCCCGCGCCATCCCGTAGGGACACAGCAGCCTCTCCTGCACCCCGAGGCGGAACGCGTGGCCCAGCGGGTCCCAGAAGCAGGTTCTGGAGGCAGGATGTGGGGGCTTTTGGGAGCCAAGCCAGCTCGGGCGTCTCCTAGGCCTACACATGTCACCACTGCCCTGAGCCTCTTGCCTCAACGTCCCTTCTTTTGTGCCCCCGACGAGGTGAGCCCAGTGACAGCCTCGGNCTCAGTGTCCTGAAACCACGAAGGGTTCTTTCCCGCTCACACCACCTGTTTGTTATGCATCCCAGGGGGCACACACGGGGACCCAGATTCTTATAACAATCATCATCTCAGATATTTTGATTGCCATGCCCATGGGCAAAGAAACAGTATGGAGGTGAAGGGGGATGGGGGCGGGGGAATCTCAGGAAGTGACATGAGTCAGTTTTGGGAAAACTCATTTTCAAAGCCAGTTTTGATGATCCATCCCAGCTCATACCCAGAGGGAATAAAGCCAGAAATCCTGAGTGAGTAGCCTTCATGACCACCAGAAGCAAAAATCCAGGGATTCTCAGCAACAGGCCCATGTGTCCCTCTGTCCCCGGGCCCAGCTCTTGGCCCCGCCTCCCATTGTGTGCGGACTCCATGGACAGGCTGGTTCTCCCCGTGAGGTGCTGTGACACCCACTGGCTGCCCACAGCCTGTGTCCTCCCACCTCATGGCCAAGATCGCCTTCCTTAGCATCCAGACCTCAGAACATCTCAGAAAAAGGCCATTGCCCCTCTGTGGGTCATGGATGGGTTGCTAGTGAAGTTTGCCTCCTCCCAGGGACCCAAGCAGATGCTGACCCACGAGGCTGTGACTTGTAGTGGCTTGGGTGACCTCAGGAAGCTCACTCAACCTCTCTGAGCCTCACCTACCTCACTTGTCAACCAGGAGCAGTAACAATATTGAGTTCATGCAAATAAAGCACGTAGAATACGTGTGGATGTTTGGAAGCACAGTAGATGTCGGCAGCTGTCAGCCAGGCTCCAGAGGCACAGCGGGGGGTCTGCGCTCACAGGGCGGGTGCCCTTGGGCCTCCTTGAGGAGCAGAGGAGGACCCTAACCCGACATGCACAGGAGGGACCAGATGACAGAGCGCTTCCCGCTCCCAAGCCCTGCTGCAGCTCTTTCCAGGTATTAATTCATCCGCTCCTCAACCACATCCCTGTGAGTAGGAACTGTTATTATCCCCACTTTACAAATGAAGAGCCTGGCGACCTGCAGCCAGTCAGCAGCAGAGCCAGGCTCTGAATTCAGGCCAGTGTGGTCCCAGAGCCCACATCCCTCGTCATGGCGCCCTGCTACTTCTGCAAAACAGCAGCAAGAAATCCACTTAGCCCTGGCTGCTGCAGGAAGACCAAATAAAGTGAAAGACTTCATTTACTAAAAAAAAAAACTGGTTTAGTAGAGCCGCAGTGATGACAGTAATGATGGGAATGATGTTAACAGTGATGTTAGCAGGGATATAGTGATTGATGGTGGTGATGAAGATTAGGCTGTGATGAAGATGACGATCAGAGTAATGGTGGTGATGGTAAAGATGGTGTGGCCATGGTGATGCTGGTGGGGGTGGGGATGGTGGTGATGATGGTGGTGAAGGTGGTGGTGTGGTCCTGATGGTCATGATGGTGGTGATGGTAAAGATGATGTGATGAACGTACGATGATGGGGGGTGACAATGGGATGAAGATGTGGTGGTGATGATGACGGTGGTGTGGTCTGGATGATCATGATGATGGTGGTGGTAAAGATGCTGCTGCTGCTGTGAGGAGGCCGATGGTGGGAGCACTGGTGATGGTAATGGTGGTGATGGTGATGGACCCCTTTGCTGTCCCTCGGGGCCGTATCTCAGAGCGGAAGTCTCACTGTGTCCAGAATCCAGAGGGCAGGGCATGTCCATGCAGTGGGAGTTTTTCACAAAGCAGTCAGAGAGAATATGATCCCCAAAGCTCCCCTTTCTCTCATAAAACTATTGTGGGAGCGGAAGGGAACCCATTGTTTTTAAGGCCAGATTAAAAACTTGGCAAATCTCATGCTAGTCTACATCCTTCTCTCTTTTGTCTAAAGTTTTCTTGGTCCACAGAACCCCAAACTCTGAGAACCCCTGGCTAGCAGATCTAGAAACGGTCTCTTTCTAGAACATTTGTTTCCNATCCCCAAAGCTCCCCTTTCTCTCATAAAACTATTGTGGGAGCGGAAGGGAACCCATTGTTTTTAAGGCCAGATTAAAAACTTGGCAAATCTCATGCTAGTCTACATCCTTCTCTCTTTTGTCTAAAGTTTTCTTGGTCCACAGAACCCCAAACTCTGAGAACCCCTGGCTAGCAGATCTAGAAACGGTCTCTTTCTAGAACATTTGTTTCCTCCAGTAAACACGTGGACATGTACACACACACACAACACACACACACACACACACACACACACACACACACACACACACACGTTGACTACACGCTCTGCTTCTGCGACCTGGAACCTCTGACCCCAGCCAGCAGCCGGCACCAGTCAGCTCTCAGAGCCCAGCAGTTCCCTAGACAACCAGCACAGAGCCTGCACGTGGGGCTTAAGCAACAGGAAATAAGCGATTGTAATAATAGTTAACAGCCCATCCCCACAGTCGTTCAGTGGTTTCCTGAGCTTCGTTGCTTAACCCCACAAATGGGTTCCAATCCCACTTATCCTCCAGGGCCTGGGGAGTGTGTTGCCCCACTCGGATGTCACAGGGATGCCCTGGCCAGATGCTCTGCCTGAACCTCATGCTCCCTGCTCCGCTACACAGTTATCTGACTCCTGGGGCCCTCAGCCCGGCCAGCATCCCCACCCCACCCCCAAGATCCTGAGCCCCAGAGAGCAGAGGCCCCACCCTCCCTGAGTCCTTCTAACCCCACATGTGGGGCACAGGGCCTGGCCTCCAGGTGGCCCTGATGAGTGGCGACTAGATGTGAGCACGTGTATGGTGCAGCATGCCAGGGAGGAGGACGGGGAGCACCTGGGCACTTGCGGTCTGGCTGCCAAGCACAGCAGATGTGCGCGCAGCCCAGCTGGACCAGTGCCCCCGGGTCCCTCCGGCTGCGAGCAGTGTGCTTCTATTTGCTGATTTCCAGTGGACTGTTGGGATTAGCTCCGCCAGCTTCAACATCACATGTCTGCCAAGAGTTAGACACCAGAGGTGATACAGAGAGAACTAAGATCCAGATCCCTGCCTTTAAGCACTAAGAGGGCACTCAGCCCTCGCCAGGGACCCCCGTTGGTGTGGTCTGCTGGTTCTCTCACCCTGGCCCTGGAGCCCGTCTTCTGGCCGAGGACCCATCCCAGCCCTGCTATTTGGCAGTTGTGTGCCTTGGCCTCGGCAGTCCTCTGCAGACCCATCTGTAAAATGGGTCCAGCAGTCTTACCTCCCTCACCAGGCTTCTGTGACCACCAAGTGGGAGCCTGGATGGGCACAAATCGTGACCCAGGGGAGGGACTCAATACATGTTAGTGAGGACAGAGATGTTACAGACCCAGGTTCTTGGACTCTTTAATCAACAGAAATGGATAAAGAGGCCAGATGAGGATCAGGCCAGGCGTTACTAGGACACATGCTGCCCCACGAGGGGCAGAGAACCGGAAGCTCGCTCCTTTGCTGCGCTCCAGGGGAGCAAGCTGGTTCCTTAAATGGGGTGAGCGTAGGGGCGGGTCGGTGGGTTGGGCCAGAGGAGTGACTGAGGTGGTCTGCTCACCCCCTCGGTGGTGCCGTGTGCAGAGATCTCGCGTGGTACCCGTTTTTGCTCCCTGTTCCTCGGAAGGGGCTGTTGGGCTTTTTGATCTTTTTGTATCTTGTCCAGAATCTGCCCCAACTGCACGTGCACGCGTTTGTTTTCAGTTCCTGGGAGTTTCTATCTGTCGCTGGAGGAGATGTTTGTCCGGGTGCAAACACTGCAGTGAGCCGTCCCACATCCCAGCCTGTCCCAAAGACAGACGCCAAGCAGAGGCGAGTGGCTCTCTCCACGGCGAAGACACACGGGGATAGGAAGGGGGGCATGAGATGGACCAAAAGCAGGGGAGCCACCCTTGGCTGGACTTGGCGGGACCTGCAGAGTGGCACACGTACCCCCTCCCCAGGGGCCACGACGGGCAGACGAGTGGGTACAGGAGCAGCACTTGGAACAGGGCCTGGGAGCCGCCAGCGCTCAGCATCAGGGGCCACAGTGGGGACGCAGCCGTTACCGAGATTCAGGGAATTTTAACTTTCGTATCATTGGAGCCTCAGGCGGAGTGAAGGGAGAGGCCCAGGGAGCCAAGTCCCAGAGAACCTTTAAGGCAGTGTTAGCTGCTGTGACACGCAGGTCTCTCGAGTGTAGCACAGGCAGGACAAGTGTGCGGCCCACTTTAACAGCTAACACACAGCGACCCAGGCATTGCTAGGAATCCTTGAGGATCCCATCATCCTCTCGGGCCTGGGAGTCCTAGCTTTGAGCTGGGAGAAGCAGCAAGAGAGGGTATGGAGAGCTCCCTGGCCTCCATAGAAGCCAAGCTTAGAAGGGACACACACACACACACACCCCTCTCCCCACCCCTCCTGTAGTGGCGTGTGCTCAAGTTCCATTGGTGAGAGCTGGTCATGTGGCCATGCCTGGCTGCAGGGGGTGCTGGGAAATGTAGTCCTAAGCTGGCCACCTG
>SJYW01048376.1:25540-48455 GCA_006410735.1 Raphicerus campestris | reverse complement strand
ACACACACACACACACACACACACACACACACACACACACACACGTTGACTACACGCTCTGCTTCTGCGACCTGGAACCTCTGACCCCAGCCAGCAGCCGGCACCAGTCAGCTCTCAGAGCCCAGCAGTTCCCTAGACAACCAGCACAGAGCCTGCACGTGGGGCTTAAGCAACAGGAAATAAGCGATTGTAATAATAGTTAACAGCCCATCCCCACAGTCGTTCAGTGGTTTCCTGAGCTTCGTTGCTTAACCCCACAAATGGGTTCCAATCCCACTTATCCTCCAGGGCCTGGGGAGTGTGTTGCCCCACTCGGATGTCACAGGGATGCCCTGGCCAGATGCTCTGCCTGAACCTCATGCTCCCTGCTCCGCTACACAGTTATCTGACTCCTGGGGCCCTCAGCCCGGCCAGCATCCCCACCCCACCCCCAAGATCCTGAGCCCCAGAGAGCAGAGGCCCCACCCTCCCTGAGTCCTTCTAACCCCACATGTGGGGCACAGGGCCTGGCCTCCAGGTGGCCCTGATGAGTGGCGACTAGATGTGAGCACGTGTATGGTGCAGCATGCCAGGGAGGAGGACGGGGAGCACCTGGGCACTTGCGGTCTGGCTGCCAAGCACAGCAGATGTGCGCGCAGCCCAGCTGGACCAGTGCCCCCGGGTCCCTCCGGCTGCGAGCAGTGTGCTTCTATTTGCTGATTTCCAGTGGACTGTTGGGATTAGCTCCGCCAGCTTCAACATCACATGTCTGCCAAGAGTTAGACACCAGAGGTGATACAGAGAGAACTAAGATCCAGATCCCTGCCTTTAAGCACTAAGAGGGCACTCAGCCCTCGCCAGGGACCCCCGTTGGTGTGGTCTGCTGGTTCTCTCACCCTGGCCCTGGAGCCCGTCTTCTGGCCGAGGACCCATCCCAGCCCTGCTGTTTGGCAGTTGTGTGCCTTGGCCTCGGCAGTCCTCTGCAGACCCATCTGTAAAATGGGTCCAGCAGTCTTACCTCCCTCACCAGGCTTCTGTGACCACCAAGTGGGAGCCTGGATGGGCACAAATCGTGACCCAGGGGAGGGACTCAATACATGTTAGTGAGGACAGAGATGTTACAGACCCAGGTTCTTGGACTCTTTAATCAACAGAAATGGATAAAGAGGCCAGATGAGGATCAGGCCAGGCGTTACTAGGACACATGCTGCCCCACGAGGGGCAGAGAACCGGAAGCTCGCTCCTTTGCTGCGCTCCAGGGGAGCAAGCTGGTTCCTTAAATGGGGTGAGCGTAGGGGCGGGTCGGTGGGTTGGGCCAGAGGAGTGACTGAGGTGGTCTGCTCACCCCCTCGGTGGTGCCGTGTGCAGAGATCTCGCGTGGTACCCGTTTTTGCTCCCTGTTCCTCGGAAGGGGCCGTTGGGCTTTTTGATCTTTTTGTATCTTGTCCAGAATCTGCCCCAACTGCACGTGCACGCGTTTGTTTTCAGTTCCTGGGAGTTTCTATCTGTCGCTGGAGGAGATGTTTGTCCGGGTGCAAACACTGCAGTGAGCCGTCCCACATCCCAGCCTGTCCCAAAGACAGACGCCAAGCAGAGGCGAGTGGCTCTCTCCACGGCGAAGACACACGGGGATAGGAAGGGGGGCATGAGATGGACCAAAAGCAGGGGAGCCACCCTTGGCTGGACTTGGCGGGACCTGCAGAGTGGCACACGTACCCCCTCCCCAGGGGCCACGACGGGCAGACGAGTGGGTACAGGAGCAGCACTTGGAACAGGGCCTGGGAGCCGCCAGCGCTCAGCATCAGGGACCACAATGGGGACGCAGCTGTTACCGAGATTCAGGGAATTTTAACTTTCGTATCATTGGAGCCTCAGGTGGAGTGAAGGGAGAGGCCCAGGGAGCCAAGTCCCAGAGAACCTTTAAGGCAGTGTTAGCTGCTGTGACACGCAGGTCTCTCGAGTGTAGCACAGGCAGGACAAGTGTGCGGCCCACTTTAACAGCTAACACACAGCGACCCAGGCATTGCTAGGAATCCTTGAGGATCCCATCATCCTCTCGGGCCTGGGAGTCCTAGCTTTGAGCTGGGAGAAGCAGCAAGAGAGGGTATGGAGAGCTCCCTGGCCTCCATAGAAGCCAAGCTTAGAAGGGACACACACACACACACACCCCTCTCCCCACCCCTCCTGTAGTGGCGTGTGCTCAAGTTCCATTGGTGAGAGCTGGTCATGTGGCCATGCCTGGCTGCAGGGGGTGCTGGGAAATGTAGTCCTAAGCTAGCCACCTGGTCCTCTAGCCCCACCCCCACCCCCAAAGGCAACAGCACACTTTATATTAATAGAAGGGGGTGTGTATTTTTGCTGCATCAGCTGCCTCTGAGCCTGAAAGGAGTCAACTGTTATCAGGCGTACCCTTGAAATTGTTCACGTTTCCACTGAAAATGTGCTTCTGGGTTTGGATAAAATTACATTTGCTTTGAAACGTGGGGTCAGGGAGACGGACAACAGTTACAAGGGTTTACGTGAGACTTGAGCGATCCTCCTGAGGCCAACCACAAAGTTTCTCTGTATTTTCCCCAGGGTTTGGGAAAGAGGGTATGCAGGGCGTTTGTGGGGGAAATATCTGAACAATGAGTCAGAAGCAGCCGCATTTCTTGCATTTGTGCTGCTGAGCGTTTTCTCCCCACAGCTCTGAGCTGTCAATTAAGTCTAACTACACCATTCAGATAATCT
The DNA here is from genome assembly GCA_006410735.1 of Raphicerus campestris. Lineage (NCBI taxonomy): Eukaryota > Metazoa > Chordata > Mammalia > Artiodactyla > Bovidae > Raphicerus > Raphicerus campestris. Next base: position 45,746 of record SJYW01048376.1, on the reverse strand, counting down.
CCCATGAAGTCTACCTCGAAATCTGCTGAGTGACAGAAGTAAGCAGGGGACTTAATTAGGACCTTAGTCTTGTTTGTTTGGTTTTTGTTTGTTTTAGGAGAAAGTAATGATAATCAGGGGCTTCCTAGGGGGCACAGTGGTTAAGAATCCACCTGCCAATGAAGGAGACGCAGGAGATGCGAGTTCGATCCCTGGCTTGGGAAGATCCCCTGGAGAAGGAAATGGCAACCCACTCCAGTATTCTTGCCTGGGAGATCCCATGCACAGAGGAGCCTGGGGGGAGCTACAGTCCGTGGAGACGCAAAGAGTTGGACACGACTGAGTGACTGAGCACATACACACTAATCAGCAAAATAGCGATAAACATTCTTTTTTCCCCAAAGCAGTCATCCACAGGCTCTCACGTCTGCTGAGTGGCTGGGCGGCATCACTTGAGAATACCGTTCTAGCGGATTCCATGTGCCTCGTGGGCACAGGACCTGCACGGCCCTGTCTTCTTTGCAGAGCTCATCCTCTACCACCTGGGGACCCTGGGACTCAGCCTCCACTGGGGACTGGAGTGCAGGACTCTCCAGCGTCATCCTTGGCGTTCATCGGCATCCCCCACAGTTTGCAGAGTTAGGCCACAGAGCAGGGCCTCATCCCTCTCCCAGATCTCTCCCCAGGAGAACCGGGTCCCACACTTCCGAGGTCAGACAACCGCAGGGGCCCGGCCAGCCTCTCGTGGTCTCAGCGTTTGGGGACCGTGACTTTCTAACTGGTGTCTCTCCNGATTCAGAATGACCTCTCCTCAATCCTTCCCCTGGCTACTTCTGCAAAGACCCCGTTTCCAAGCAGGGCACATTCCGAGTTTGGGGAGGATATGAATTTTGGGGGGGGATGCTGGGTCAGTGGTAAAGAATCCACTTGCCAGTGCAGGAGACCTGGGCTCAGTCCCTGGGTGGGGAAGAGCCCCTGGAGCAGGGAACGGCTACCCTCTGCAGTATTCTGGCCTAGAGAAGTCCATGGACAGAGGAGCCTGGCGGGCTGCCGTCCACGGGGTCACAAAGGGTCTGACACGGCTGAGCGACTTCCACCGCCCAGTCTCTGTGCCCTGTGGCATGTCTTTCCTTGGGCACGCATGTGCCCCAGGCAAGTGTCCAGAACTGGGACTCGCTGACCCTCACCCTCCCCTCTTCTGGCCCCTTGTGCTAAAGCCTGGGTCGCTGTTCCCACGGGGCTCTGGGTGGGGCCTGTGCACCCCCCAGAGATGAAGCTCACACCCTGGGTGGGGCCTGGGGGTTTGGAAGGGGGTCACCATGCGTGTTGGTGGATGGACAGCCAGGGACCATAGGGCGCTGGGCGGGTGGCGGGCAGTGGGCCAGGAAAGGCCTGGGGCCAGGCCTGGGCTCCGGGGGCATCAGTGAGGTCACATGTAGATGCCACCTCCTCGTGCCCTGTGTGTGGAGACCCCCCAGGCTGTCAGAGAGCAGGGCCGGCAGGAGGGACAACGCCTCGATCTCGCCCAGTGCCTGGGCAGTTGGGGGCTCCAGGGTTGTGGGGACGGTCCTCAGTGCCATGGAGTGATGGGAGCAGGCCGGGGGCATGGGGCAGGCGGCCGGGAGGGGCTGGGAGTGGGGGACTTTCCAGGGAGGAGACATTAAAGCTGGACCTGCAGGGGGCCTGCGGGCCCCTCGCAGCTCCCTCTCTGTTCCTGGCCTGAGGCTCTGGTCCCTCAGCAGCCCCGTGCGATGGTCCTGGGGAGACAGGAAGTGGACCCCAGCTCTGAGTTCTGCAGGCCCTGAGGGAGCCACCCCGCATGTCCCAGAGAGGGTGCCGGGGGCCGGGGAGCAGCTCTGGTCTCCGTCCGCCAGCCAAGGGGGCTCTGCAGCCCAGACCCTCCACTCGATGCCCAGCTCAGCACCCACGGAGGCTGTGTGACCTCGAGCTAGTGACTGCACCTCTCTGAGCCACACCATCCTCTCTGGAAAAGTTGGGGGAGGGGGAAACCGGTGCCTCCCTCTCCTGTGAGAGACAGGATGAGTGTAGCGGCTTCCGCAGACCCAGCGGGTAGCGAGCAAGGCTGTGGCCGCCACGAATGGACTGTGTATCGTCTGCAGTCACGCTGACAGACCCTGGGGTCACCTGTGGCCGGTCCGTCTCCCTGCTCTCAGTAACGTGGGAGGGGGGAGGGTGGTCTCCCTGAGTACTCTGGGCTATGCCTGCTCAGGCAGTCGTGTCCGACTCTGCGACACCGTGGACTGTAGCCCTCCAGACTCCTCTGTCCGGCGGATTCTCCAGGCAAGAATGCCGGAGTGGGTTGCCGTTTCCTATTCTAGGGGATCTTCCCAACCCAGGGATCCAACCCACGTTGGCAGGTGGATTCTTTACCACCGAGCCACCTGGGAAGCCCCTTGTAAGTATATTTCAGCGGAAAGCTGTCTCGATAAACTCAGACAGCCTAGGATCCTCTGATGGATGCGTGTGAGTGATCTGAAGGGAGGAGGAGAAGGGGAGGAGAAGGGAGAGTCAGTGGAGAAGGCGCCAGGGTGGCCATCTTTCAGAAGACAAGCAGGAAGGGAGGAAGGAAGGAAAACGAATATAGACGCCGCCTGGCCTGGCAGACGGGCGCCAGCAGGTCGCAGTCAGAAAAATGTCTGTTTGGGGCAAACTAGAAACAAGCAAATCATCACTAGACCTCGGGGAGGAGAGGTGAGCTGCCCCTGCGCAAGGGAACAGCAAGACGGATGGGCCGGCGCATGGCAGCCATGCGGCGGGACTCCGGCTTTAATAAAGAATAATGAGGAAAATAAGCGAGAATTAGGAGATCTTAGAGACAGGAACGGGGAAGGGAAGGCACCAGCTGGGGCTGGAGCCCTGGGAGGTTGAAACCATCGACAGCCTGGGGACCTGGAGGCCCAGCCAGTTCTCCGTCTGCATCCCACGATGGGTGGGGTGGGAGGTCCTGCCCAGCTGGGGACAGCACCTCCGTCGTGAGACAGTGTCTTCTGTAGGGAGATGTGTGCAGATGGCAGGTGCTTGGGAAGGAGTGTGAACAGCGGCTCGGCTCACAGGGGGACCAGCCAGGGCATTTCCCCTACAGGAGCCATGCCAGGGGGTGTCTCTCCAGCTCAGAAGGAGCCTGACTTCTGGAGCTCCATCCATGTCAACCCTGAAGGTCAGAGGGCACATGGGATTTGATTCGATTAAGTGCGAGATCTTCCACCATTGTGGGTGGCTGTCACGTGGGAAGTGCCAGCACCAGGAGTCCTGGGGATGCTTGGAGGAGAGAGAAGGTAGAGAGTCACCTGCTGATTTCAGAAAAAGAAGCGGCACTGCTCCACTGGACCAGCTGGACCACGGAGACTCTTCATGGGCGTCAGGCATCACTCTTCCAGAATGGAAACCCCGCGTGTTGCTGAGCTCAGTGGTGGAGGCGGGGCTGAGTCGGAGGACGCAGAGTCCCGGCCCCTCCGATGACTCTTGCCAGGTCCAGACCTCGGCCCTCAGCTTCCCCTTCCGTAAGACAAAGGGTCCGGTCCACACCATCGCCAAGTGCCTGTGGACGTCTGCTATCGTTCAGTCACGTGCGACTCTTTGCAGCCCCATGGACTGCAGCACACGAGGCTTCTCTGTCCTTCACTATCTCCTGGAGTTTGCTCAGACCCATGTCCATTGAGTTCATGATGCCGTCCAACCATCTCATCCTCTGTTGCCCTCTTCTCCTGCCTGCAATCTTTCCCAGCATCAGGGTCTTTTCCAGTGAGTCAGCTCTTCAGTTCCCGTGGCCAGAGTACTGGAGCTTTAGCTTCAGCATCAGGTCTTCCTATGAGTATTCAGAGTTGATTTCCTTTAGGATTGACTGGTTTGGTCTCTTTGCTGTCCAAGGGACTCTCAAGAGTCTTTTTCAGCACCAGAGTTCCAAGCATCAGTTCTTCAGTGCTCAGCTTTCTTCATGATCCAACTCTCACTTCTGTTAAGTCTAAAATCCATCATTCTTTGCTTTGATTCACTTTTTGGACGTTCCCCAGCTCTGCCATTTCTTTTGTCCCTGCCATATAATGCCCTTGTTGTTGCCACTGTACTTTTTAAAACGTATCTGTTTCTTTGACTGCACCGGATCGTAGCTGTGCCGTGCAAACTGTTAGCTGCAGCTCGTGCGGTCTAGTTCCCTGACCAGGGATCAAACCCAAGCCCTCTGGGACCTGGAGTGGGGATTCCTGGCCAGTAGACCAGCAGGAAGTCCCTGCTGCTGTACTTTGGATCAGCCAGCATGTTTAAGGGAGTCAGTGTTGTAATTACTGGGAAATTAGTCTTGGCTAAGACCAAGAAAATCACTTTTATTTTGCTCTCCACTTCTGAACTGAGTCCGCCTGAGACACAGACCTTGGGAATTGAAGGTTGGGCAGGACTTGAGGTCTGTGTCACCAGGGCTCCTGAGTTCTCATGGCCAACCAGCAGTGTGCAGAGGAGTGGGGCCCAGACTCTTTCTCAGCCCAGAACATAAGTTGAAGGCTACTGGGTTAATCAGGAGGTCTTGGCATCCTGATATCTACACATGGTCTATATCCTATAACCTAATCCACCTCCCTCCTTTCCTCTCCAGCCTCTAAAAGCATGAAAGCATTAGTTTGCTCTGTCATATCCGATTCTTTGTGACCCCATGGACTGTACCCTGTAGCCTGTCAGGCTCCTCAGTCCATTGAATTCTCCAGGCAAGAATATTGGAATGGATAGCCTTCCCTTCTCCAGGGGATCTTCCCAACTCAGGGATCAAACCTGAGTCTCCTGCATTGCAGGCAGATTCTTTACCATCTGAGCCACCAGGGAAGCCCCTCTCCAACTTTTAGATGTCTATTAAGAAGCTGCAAATAATAAAAAGCCCACGAATGCTGGCTGAGACCACCTGGATGAGTCTGGAGGAAGGTGTGGCTGGGGTTTGTCCCCAGGGACAGTGGCGTCTCTGCAGGCCTCCTGGCCTTTCCCTCAGGGCTGTAGGTGGTTCCCACAGCTCCACGTGTCATGTTCTCAGAGCAGATCTCATGCAGGAACATAGGGAAGGGACTTCCCTGATGATCCAGCGGTTAAGACTCCACGCTTCCCCTGGATGGGGCACGGGTTCCATCCCTACTTGGGAAACTAAGGTCCCATGCGCCATAGGGCATGGCCAAATAAGTAAAAATAAAAATGGATGCAAAAAAAATCCATCATGAACAGAAAATCCAAATTTAAAAAAAAAGAGTATATAGAAAGCATCAGGAAGCACTCTTCTCATCTCTCTTCACGCACAAGTAAAATATTCTCTGCAGGGCCCCAGGAGACTCACCCTCAGGACTTATTGGCCAAAACTGTGTCCGCTGACCATCCATAATTGCAGTGGAGGCTGGGAAAGCAAGGATCTCACTTTTCCCACCTTGAGAGTAGAAAGCAGGCTGGGGGAAGGAGCTGGGTACGTGAGGGCCAAGGCTGAGTGCCTTGCCTCTAAGCAACAAGATTGCTGTAAAAGTGATGGCTGTGGAAGCGGGTTTTGAAGGATGAATAGGAGTCTGGCATATAGTGACAGCAAGCCTACAGAGTGTGTTCTGGGCAGAAGTGAAAGAATGAGCCCGAGAACAGCACACTTGTCAACCGGCAAGACCTCATTTGGCGGATGGCCCGTTCGTCGCAATGGGGAATTTGTAAGGCACGGCACCTTCGTAATTAAACACGATGTTTCAACACTGAACCTTCACCACACAGGTGTTCCCACGCCACTTTTCACGTCGCGCCTCCCTTTGCCTTTCGCTGCGCTCGCACCACTGTGTTCCTCCTTGCTTGTGTTCAGCGGTGTGTGGACACCAGTTCTGGCTCTCGCCCTTTTGGTGTAGAGCAGGACGTGCCAGCAGAATCTTCCCAGGGCACCCCTGGGGGCTGTCTGTTCAGCTCAGGAATTGACAGGAAGTCCAAGACGCCTTCTCCAGAACGTGCTGCTAGAACCAGCCCTCCCCCACCCCCCGGGTCCTTCCCAACCTGGCCAGCGACCCCTGCCCCGAGCTGTTTGGTGTCCGGCCATCCTAGGACACAGTGCCAGCCCCAGACTGCCCAGCTTTGCCTCCAGCTGTGTGTTCTCATGCAGGTCACTCAACCTCTCTGTGCCTCACTCGCCACATCCAGAGAGTGGGGGCAAGCGCAGCACCTCCTTCCTGGGGTCGGCGTGAGGGCTCAGGACAGGGAGCACCGGCCACCAAGCGTGCCTAAGACTGGGCGAGGCAGTTACGGCATCTGCAGCCTTTGTGGAAAAAGTGGACGTGTTGACCGCTCAGCCGTGTTTGATTCTTTGCGACCTCATGGACCGTAGCCCGCCAGGCTCCTCTGTCCATGGGATTTCCCAGCAAGAATACTGGAGCGGGACGCCATGTCCTCCTCCAGGGGATCTTCCCAACCCAGGGGTCGAATCCAGGTCTCCTGTTTTGCAGGCGGATTCCCTACCATCTGAGCCACCTTGCTCCTTATCCATTATTACTAATGAAGCCAGAATTCAGGCCTCCTCCCACTTGGACCCAACAAAGCGCAAAAGCCTAGACGCAGTTGGGGGCGGAGGGTGGCTCTGCATTTCAGAAAGGTTTCTCTGTATGATCCTTCTGAAACTTTCTAGGGCATCTCACAGATGACCCCATTTCTAAAGAGGGGTGTTTTTTTTTTTTNGACCCGTGTCCATTGAGTTGATGATGCCGTCCAACCATCTCATCCTCTGTTGCCCTCTCCTGCCTGCAATCTTTCCCAGCATCAGGGTCTTTTCCAGTGAGTCAGCTCTTCAGTTCCCGTGGCCAGAGTACTGGAGCTTTAGCTTCAGCATCAGTTCTTCCTATGAGTGTTCAGAGTTGATTTCCTTTAGGATTGACTGGTTTGGTCTCTTTGCTGTCCAAGGGACTCTCGAGAGTCTTTTTCAGCACCAGAGTTCCCAAGCATCAGTTCTTCAGTGCTCAGCTTTCTTCATGATCCAACTCTCACTTCTGTTAAATCTAAAATCCATCATTCTTTGCTTTGATTCACTTTTTGGACGTTCCCCAGCTCTGCCATTTCTTTTGTCCCTGCCATATAATGCCCTTGTTGTTGCCACTGTACTTTTTAAAACGTATCTGTTTCTTTGACTGCACCGGATCGTAGCTGTGCCGTGCAAACTGTTAGCTGCAGCTCGTGCGGTCTAGTTCCCTGACCAGGGATCAAACCCAAGCCCTCTGGGACCTGGAGTGGGGATTCCTGGCCAGTAGACCAGCAGGAAGTCCCTGCTGCTGTACTTTGGATCAGCCAGCATGTTTAAGGGAGTCAGTGTTGTAATTACTGGGAAATTAGTCTTGGCTAAGACCAAGAAAATCACTTTTATTTTGCTCTCCACTTCTGAACTGAGTCCGCCTGAGACACGGACCTTGGGAATTGAAGATTGGGCAGGACTTGAGGTCTGTGTCACCAGGGCTCCTGAGTTCTCATGGCCAACCAGCAGTGTGCAGAGGAGTGGGGCCCAGACTCTTTCTCAGCCCAGAACATAAGTTGAAGGCTACTGGGTTAATCAGGAGGTCTTGGCATCCTGATATCTACACATGGTCTATATCCTATAACCTAATCCACCTCCCTCCTTTCCTCTCCAGCCTCTAAAAGCATGAAAGCATTAGTTTGCTCTGTCATATCCGATTCTTTGTGACCCCATGGACTGTACCCTGTAGCCTGTCAGGCTCCTCAGTCCATTGAATTCTCCAGGCAAGAATATTGGAATGGATAGCCTTCCCTTCTCCAGGGGATCTTCCCAACTCAGGGATCAAACCTGAGTCTCCTGCATTGCAGGCAGATTCTTTACCATCTGAGCCACCAGGGAAGCCCCTCTCCAACTTTTAGATGTCTATTAAGAAGCTGCAAATAATAAAAAGCCCACGAATGCTGGCTGAGACCACCCGGATGAGTCTGGAGGAAGGTGTGGCTGGGGTTTGTCCCCAGGGACAGTGGCGTCTCTGCAGGCCTCCTGGCCTTTCCCTCAGGGCTGTAGGTGGTTCCCACAGCTCCACATGTCATGTTCTCAGAGCAGATCTCATGCAGGAACATAGGGAAGGGACTTCCCTGATGATCCAGCGGTTAAGACTCCACGCTTCCCCTGGACGGGGCACGGGTTCCATCCCTACTTGGGAAACTAAGGTCCCATGCGCCATAGGGCATGGCCAAATAAGTAAAAATAAAAATGGATGCAAAAAAAATCCATCATGAACAGAAAATCCAAATTTAAAAAAAAAGAGTATATAGAAAGCATCAGGAAGCACTCTTCTCATCTCTCTTCACGCACAAGTAAAATATTCTCTGCAGGGCCCCAGGAGACTCACCCTCAGGACTTATTGGCCAAAACTGTGTCCGCTGACCATCCATAATTGCAGTGGAGGCTGGGAAAGCAAGGATCTCACTTTTCCCACCTTGAGAGTAGAAAGCAGGCTGGGGGAAGGAGCTGGGTATGTGAGGGCCAAGGCTGAGTGCCTTGCCTCTAAGCAACAAGATTGCTGTAAAAGTGATGGCTGTGGAAGCAGGTTTTGAAGGATGAATAGGAGTCTGGCATATAGTGACAGCAAGCCTACAGAGTGTGTTCTGGGCAGAAGTGAAAGAATGAGCCCGAGAACAGCACACTTGTCAACCGGCAAGACCTCATTTGGCGGATGGCCCGTTCGTCGCAATGGGGAATTTGTAAGGCACGGCACCTTCGTAATTAAACACGATGTTTCAACACTGAACCTTCACCACACAGGTGTTCCCACGCCACTTTTCACGTCGCGCCTCCCTTTGCCTTTCGCTGCGCTCGCACCACCGTGTTCCTCCTTGCTTGTGTTCAGCGGTGTGTGGACACCAGTTCTGGCTCTCGCCCTTTTGGTGTAGAGCAGGACGTGCCAGCAGAATCTTCCCAGGGCACCCCTGGGGGCTGTCTGTTCAGCTCAGGAATTGACAGGAAGTCCAAGACGCCTTCTCCAGAACGTGCTGCTAGAACCAGCCCTCCCCCACCCCCCGGGTCCTTCCCAACCTGGCCAGCGACCCCTGCCCTGAGCTGTTTGGTGTCCGGCCATCCTAGGACACAGTGCCAGCCCCAGACTGCCCAGCTTTGCCTCCAGCTGTGTGTTCTCATGCAGGTCACTCAACCTCTCTGTGCCTCACTCGCCACATCCAGAGAGTGGGGGCAAGCGCAGCACCTCCTTCCTGGGGTCGGCGTGAGGGCTCAGGACAGGGAGCACCGGCCACCAAGCGTGCCTAAGACTGGGCGAGGCAGTTACGGCATCTGCAGCCTTTGTGGAAAAAGTGGACGTGTTGACCGCTCAGCCGTGTTTGATTCTTTGCGACCTCATGGACCGTAGCCCGCCAGGCTCCTCTGTCCATGGGATTTCCCAGCAAGAATACTGGAGCGGGACGCCATGTCCTCCTCCAGGGGATCTTCCCAACCCAGGGGTCGAATCCAGGTCTCCTGTTTTGCAGGCGGATTCCCTACCATCTGAGCCACCTTGCTCCTTATCCATTATTACTAATGAAGCCAGAATTCAGGCCTCCTCCCACTTGGACCCAACAAAGCGCAAAAGCCTAGACGCAGTTGGGGGCGGAGGGTGGCTCTGCANCCGAGCTGTTTGGTGTCCGGCCATCCTAGGACACAGTGCCGGCCCCAGACTGCCCAGCTTTGCCTCCAGCTGTGTGTTCTCATGCAGGTCACTCAACCTCTCTGTGCCTCCCTCGCCACATCCAGAGAGTGGGGGCAAGCGCAGCACCTCCTTCCTGGGGTAGGCGTGAGGGCTCAGGACAGGGAGCACCGGCCACCAAGCGTGCCTAAGACACGAGGCAGTTATGGCATCTGCAGCCTTTGTGGAAAAAGTGGACGTGTTGACCGCTCAGCCGTGTTTGATTCTTTGCGACCTCGTGGACCGTAGCCCGCCAGGCTCCTCTGTCCATGGGATTTCCCAGCAAGAATACTGGAGCGGGACGCCATGTCCTCCTCCAGGGGATCTTCCCAACCCAGGGGTCGAATCCAGGTCTCCTGTTTTGCAGGCGGATTCCCTACCATCTGAGCCACCTTGCTCCTTATCCATTATTACTAATGAAGCCAGAATTCAGGCCTCCTCCCACTTGGACCCAACAAAGCGCAAAAGCCTAGACGCAGTTGGGGGCGGAGGGTGGCTCTGCATTTCAGAAAGGTTTCTCTGTATGATCCTTCTGAAACTTTCTAGGGCATCTCACAGATGACCCCATTTCTAAAGAGGGGTGTTTTTTTTTTTTTCCGTTTTAGAAGAAAAGCTCAGATGTTGTATCAAACCAGGCACCTGTGTGCGGTCATATAAGTGTTGCTTGTGTAGGAGAATTAAGACTTTTCTTAGCTTTTATTATATGTATGTGCATGTGGTTATCTTGAGATAGTCACAGGCATGTATTATTTGTGTCAATTCGAATGTCTCTAGGACACTTAGAACAGGTCTTTATAACCAACAGCCCACAGACCCCCATCGGGCCCACCAGTTCTGATGGGAAGCCGTTTTTATTTTCACTGGGACTCAGCCCCGCCCAGGCTGTTACATAGCCTTTCAGCCACAACCAGCAGAATGAATAGCTGCCACAGGAACCGTGTGGCCCAGAAAACCCGAACTCTCTACTCTCTGGCCTGTCATAGATGGAGTCTGGCAACCTCTGATCTAGAACGTTTGCCGAGCTCCTTGCAAAGGGGCTCCATCCACCTGAAAATGTGCCTCCTTCCCCTTTTGAGACTTTTAGAAAAAAACTTCCCCTTCAGTGATCTCATCTCAGCCTCAGCACTTCGAACAAAAAAAAAATGTCCCTGTGGCGGGAGGCTGGTGGTCTGGGGTGGACGGGAGCGGTGGCCGACCCTCCCCTCCAGCCAGGCCTGACCTCAGGAGTCAGTGCCCTCCCGGTCGGGCGGGTGAGCCTGACACAGGGGGCTGTGAGCTCAGGGTGAATCCCCCACCCCCTCGCCCCCCGGGGCTCCACCTCCTCTCCAGAGCCAAGGTCACCGAGCGACACCCACGCTCAGTCTGATTTGGTGGCTTTGTCACTGTGGACAGCGCCCACCTCACACAGAGGGACTCAGGGGCTGGCCTTGCCAACCAAGCTCAGCGTCTGTCCCTCGGCCCACTCAGTGTGCTCTTTGGGGCCAAACTCAAGGCCGACAGATGGGCACCCGGCCTGTCATTGGGCTCACCAGAGGAAGAGGCGTCACGGCTGCCCCTTNCCCACAGAGGGACTCAGGGGCTGGCCTTGCCAACCAAGCTCAGCGTCTGTCCCTCGGCCCACTCAGTGTGCTCTTTGGGGGCAAACTCAAGGCCGACAGAGGGGCGCCCGGCCTGTCATTGGGCTCAGCAGAGGAAGAGGCGTCACGGCTGCCCCTTTCTGCACTCCCAGAGAAACGCCAGGCCCCCAAGCTGTTCCCCTGGCGCTGGTTCTTCATGCCTTTGGTTGTTTTGTCTTCTTTGAAGAACATTCAGTTCCGGGTCAAAGGCCAAGGTTGATGAGTTGGCCAGCCCCGAAGCCCNTCACTCCTATTCACGCGTTGGTCTTCCTCCTACAGGAAGTCCTCCTGCCCTGTTCGGGTTCACACAGCACCGTATCCTGCCCATTTGTGTCATGGCTAGACTCATATGTGACTTCCCACTTTCTCCGTGTGTGAGTTTCCTGATGCTGCTGTAAAATGACCGCAGACTCAGAAGCTCCAGATAGCAGAAATGTATTCTCTCCCAGTTCTGGGGCGGGAAGTCCAAGATCAAGGTGTCAGGCTCCACGGAGGCCCTGTCCTCCTCTCTTCCAGCTTCTAGTGTTTGCCAGCGGTCTTGGTGCTTCTTGGCTTGTGGCTGCGTCCTGCCTGCCTCTGCCTGTCTTCACACCGCCTTTTCTCCCCTGAGTCTTTCTCCCATCTCTCTCTCTTTTCTAAGTCCCAGTTGTCGGATTTAGGGCCCTCACTAAATGATCTCATCTTGAGATCCTTAACTCATTGCATCTGTAAAGACCTCATTCCCAAATGAAGTTCACAGATGAGGGAGCTGGACTTCACATGATTTGGGGGTCTACCGCTCAACCAGTCCACTACTCTTGACATGTCTACAAAGGTTAGACTAGGTCTGGCTTGTTCCCTCCAAAAAATGCCAAATAACCAGCCTGTTGCCTGACCCTTAGTAGGTATTCAGGAAGGAATGAAGGTGTCAGTCACTCAATTGTGTCTGACTCTCTGTGACCCCATGGACTGTAGCCCACCAAGTTCTGTCTGTGAAATTCTCCAGGCAAGAATACTAGAGTGGGCTTCTACCCCCTTCTCCAGGGGATCTTCTTGACCCAGGGATCGAACCTGGGTCTCCTGTGTTGCAGGTAGATTATTTGCCATCTGAACCACCATAAAGAATGACTGCGTGGATTAACGAATTAACATGGTAGCTTACCCTTGGCCCCAACTGTTTCTGAGCTTTAACTCAAGACCAAAGCTTAATCCCAGCAGGGCAGGGAAGGAAGGGAGCCGTTTGATTTGTCCGGACGAGGCCATCTGGTCTACCCCAGCCATCCTTGTGTTCAAAATCCAAGTGCCCACAATGAGCCACCCCACGTGGGGCAGGGCCCACAGAGCCGCTCCAGGGCACACCTGCTCACACATCTCGGCCTCCGGGGCTTGGCTTCCTGTGGCTTCAGGTTTACACCTCCTCCAGGACCAGACACCACTGCCAAGGGAGCGTGTTCAGTGACTGACAAATCCTAAATGCCAGCTGTCATCACTGGCATCTCTACCATCTGGACCCAAGCGAAGCGCAGCCTTCCCTTCGTGGAGCCACAGTTAAGGCCACTTGAGGCCCGGGCACCTGCAGTCTTGCAAGGCAGATGCCAGGGGGGTCTTCAGGCCTGCTGGTGGGGTGGGGACCCTGAGGCCCTCTGTGTGGCCGACCGTACTCCCCCCTCACTCCAGGTGTATGCGGCACTCTCTCCTGCCACGTGCAGGACTGTCGGGGGTAGAAACACGAAAAGCTGGCACAGCCTCTGCCATGTGGCTCCCAGGAGCCTTAAGGCACAGGGCCGTGTCTCCCGGTGCTGATGTGGTTCTATGAGGCCACCTCCTGCCTCCACGGCAGCCCATCCCCCAAGGTAGACATGCGTCTATGGATACTGCGCACATTCTGCGCATCTGTGGCCTCTAATCCATCTCTGCATGAACTTGAAAAAGGCGCCTGCCCCTTTCTCAAGACCCTTTACTTGCAGCTGAGAGCCGAAATCACCACCATAAAGATATGGCTCTGTGACGGCCGTGATTGGATGGGAGCCTCGGTACTTGTTCTGTGCGCAACCTGCACAACTGTCCTTGGCGGGGCTGAATGCCCACCACCTTTGCCTTCCACGGCTCCCACTGCAAGAAGCTTCCAAAGGAAGGTCCATTTGGGGTACCTTAAAGTGCTCTCCTGCCCTGTTCAGAAAACATGTTTGAAGAGAGCACAGCTGGAGTACAGAATTTTTTCATCACACAGAATCTTACCAAGAGTACATGGTGTGCCCTGTAGGGAGATTCAGAGAGAATGGGCATGATGTTTGGCCCTGAGGAGCCCACAGGTGACGGCTTTGCAGGTGAGAGGGACCCCACCAGAGGCTTAGGCGAGGCTGGAGGGGACCCCCTTGTACAGACTGTGGGGGGGCCCCTTGTTAGGAGGATTTGGAAGGAAAGAGACTCTCATTTGGGTAAGGCTTCTTCTTGAGGCCCGGGGTGTGGGGTTTCCCANTGAGGCTGAGATGATGCCGCTCCGTGGGCAGGGCTCCCGAGAGCCGGGAGCCGTGTCCCTGCGAGTGAACTGGCCACCTTTGTCATCACAGAGCAGCCGTGTACCACCCCCCTCTTAGAGCACCAAGGTGGCCTGGGCTTCCTTCCTGTCCCCTGGGAATTGAGGAGCACCAAGCGCCTTCCAACCAGGATGTAGGAAGCAAGATTCAGGGAGAGTGGCGTGTGTGGCCACAAGCTGAGAGGTGCCCCTTTGGAGGTGAGTGACAGGTGACTGAGGGACCCTTCGCACCCTCTCACGACCCGCTCACCCTTCCCAAGGACTGGGACATGGCCCCGCCTGCCCATGGAGCCATCCCTCTGGGTCACCCCACCTCCAGGGAGCCAGGCTGCCCGCCCACGCCTGGCGTCTCTGCCCAGCTGGGCCACCTGTTGAGGTCCCAGGCATCCCCCTCGGAAGAGCTGACGGGCTGTGTAGCCTCATCTTCTCCCTGATTGGCAGAGCCCAGAAATTTCTAGGACAGCCACTGCCATTCAGTCCCCGGAGGCCCCTCTTTCTAACAGTGTCCCAGTTCCCAGCTCCATCAGCCTCTGTCACCGGAATGCATTTCCACGGGGAGTGATGTAGACACAGCTTCTCTCCGGCTCGGCTTCCCTGCCGTGGAGGGGGCCCCGCCCCCCAACAGCTGCTCCAGGAAGGAGCTTTCGGAGATGATACACATCCCACCTCTCTCCCAGGCTCTCCCCAGGCACAGCTGCCCCCACAGCCTCCGCCACTTCCAAAAGACCACTCCACCCACCCGCCGGGGCCCTGCACACTGCATTCCGGATGGTCAGCCCAGATCTAACCAGCTGTGTTCATCACACACAGCCCACCTTCAGCGTACCTTCTTAGCACACGCACACGAATGCTGAAATGATCTTGGCAGTTCTGCCTCTGGACCCATCTTCCCGTGAGTCAGTCATTGCAGGAAGACCCCCCAGTGGCTTCTGGGGTTTTGTCACCTTGAGCCACCTCTCTGAGAAGTCTCTCCCGGTGAGAAAATCTGTCTCGAAGGTTGTTTTCACGTGCGAGGATGTGTGACAGATACGAAACTTCACGCGTAATGACGTTGACCTCATGTTCGATTTCAGAGACACTTCATTACACACAGACTCATTTCCTTGTTGTTTGCTGTTTGGATTTGGGGGTAAGTGGGTTTTCCTTTCCAGCTTGCAGACATGTTTGTGGGGTCCTCAGAGCTTGGAGGCTGCTGGGGACTGGGCTGTAGGGCCCAGTGGCCGAAACCACCCTTCTGCCTGCAAAGCTGAAGGGGGTCAGCGCTTCTCACTGAGGCCCCCGCATCAGAGCATGTGCCTGTCCAATGTCCTCTTCAGCCACAGGGCTCGGGCCATCCTCACACCCTATAGCTTCTCCTGCTGGTGCCTGGGGAGAGCTGTGACGTCAACTACAGCAGACCTTTGTGTGTGACGCACTGAGCAGGAAGCATGGCTGTGGGACACGTTTAAGCCGAGCTTGGGTCATCCCAGCAGGATTCAGGCCTGGCTGGGAAAAGGCTAGCTTGGAAGTAGTGGATCAGCTGCTTGCTATCATTTTGACCTTAGGTCATACGGGGGGGAAGCAGGCGCTTTTCTGGTTCTGCCTGAAGCTGAATTGCAGCCTCAGGCCACCCCTGGACCTTGTCCACCCCTCAGCCACGGCCCGGTGTGATCAGCCCCTTCTGCCTCGCAGGTGGGCCTCAGGACCTTTGTCCCCGAGGTTCTCTCTCTGTCTCGAATGTGCTTCTCTTTCTTTGTCCCCTTCCAGCCTCCAGCCCACTCACTCCTATTCACGCGTTGGTCTTCCTCCTACAGGAAGTCCTCCTGCCCTGTTCGGGTTCACACAGCACCGTATCCTGCCCATTTGTGTCATGGCTAGACTCATATGTGACTTCCCACTTTCTCCGTGTGTGAGTTTCCTGATGCTGCTGTAAAATGACCGCAGACTCAGAAGCTCCAGATAGCAGAAATGTATTCTCTCCCAGTTCTGGGGCGGGAAGTCCAAGATCAAGGTGTCAGGCTCCACGGAGGCCCTGTCCTCCTCTCTTCCAGCTTCTAGTGTTTGCCAGCGGTCTTGGTGCTTCTTGGCTTGTGGCTGCGTCCTGCCTGCCTCTGCCTGTCTTCACACCGCCTTTTCTCCCCTGAGTCTTTCTCCCATCTCTCTCTCTTTTCTAAGGACCAGTTGTCGGATTTAGGGCCCTCACTAAATGATCTCATCTTGAGATCCTTAACTCATTGCATCTGTAAAGACCTCATTCCCAAATGAAGTTCACAGATGAGGGAGCTGGACTTCACATGATTTGGGGGTCTACCGCTCAACCAGTCCACTACTCTTGACATGTCTACAAAGGTTAGACTAGGTCTGGCTTGTTCCCTCCAAAAAATGCCAAATAACCAGCCTGTTGCCTGACCCTTAGTAGGTATTCAGGAAGGAATGAAGGTGTCAGTCACTCAATTGTGTCTGACTCTCTGTGACCCCATGGACTGTAGCCCACCAAGTTCTGTCTGTGAAATTCTCCAGGCAAGAATACTAGAGTGGGCTTCTACCCCCTTCTCCAGGGGATCTTCTTGACCCAGGGATCGAACCTGGGTCTCCTGTGTTGCAGGTAGATTATTTGCCATCTGAACCACCATAAAGAATGACTGCGTGGATTAACGAATTAACATGGTAGCTTACCCTTGGCCCCAACTGTTTCTGAGCTTTAACTCAAGACCAAAGCTTAATCCCAGCAGGGCAGGGAAGGAAGGGAGCCGTTTGATTTGTCCGGACGAGGCCATCTGGTCTACCCCAGCCATCCTTGTGTTCAAAATCCAAGTGCCCACAATGAGCCACCCCACGTGGGGCAGGGCCCACAGAGCCGCTCCAGGGCACACCTGCTCACACATCTCGGCCGCCGGGGCTTGGCTTCCTGTGGCTTCAGGTTTACACCTCCTCCAGGACCAGACACCACTGCCAAGGGAGCGTGTTCAGTGACTGACAAATCCTAAATGCCAGCTGTCATCACTGGCATCTCTACCATCTGGACCCAAGCGAAGCGCAGCCTTCCCTTCGTGGAGCCACAGTTAAGGCCACTTGAGGCCCGGCCACCTGCAGTCTTGCAAGGCAGATGCCAGGGGGGTCTTCAGGCCTGCTGGTGGGGTGGGGACCCTGAGGCCCTCTGTGTGGCCGACCGTACTCCCCCCTCACTCCAGGTGTATGCGGCACTCTCTCCTGCCACGTGCAGGACTGTCGGGGGTAGAAACACGAAAAGCTGGCACAGCCTCTGCCATGTGGCTCCCAGGAGCCTTAAGGCACAGGGCCGTGTCTCCCGGTGCTGATGTGGTTCTATGAGGCCACCTCCTGCCTCCACGGCAGCCCATCCCCCAAGGTAGACATGCGTCTATGGATACTGCGCACATTCTGCGCATCTGTGGCCTCTAATCCATCTCTGCATGAACTTGAAAAAGGCGCCTGCCCCTTTCTCAAGACCCTTTACTTGCAGCTGAGAGCCGAAATCACCACCATAAAGATATGGCTCTGTGACGGCCGTGATTGGATGGGAGCCTCGGTACTTGTTCTGTGCGCAACCTGCACAACTGTCCTTGGCGGGGCTGAATGCCCACCACCTTTGCCTTCCACGGCTCCCACTGCAAGAAGCTTCCAAAGGAAGGTCCATTTGGGGTACCTTAAAGTGCTCTCCTGCCCTGTTCAGAAAACATGTTTGAAGAGAGCACAGCTGGAGTACAGAATTTTTTCATCACACAGAATCTTACCAAGAGTACATGGTGTGCCCTGTAGGGAGATTCAGAGAGAATGGGCATGATGTTTGGCCCTGAGGAGCCCACAGGTGACGGCTTTGCGGGTGAGAGGGACCCCACCAGAGGCTTAGGCGAGGCTGGAGGGGACCCCCTTGTACAGACTGTGGGGGGGCCCCTTGTTAGGAGGATTTGGAAGGAAAGAGACTCTCATTTGGGGAAGGCTTCTTCTTGAGGCCTGGGGTGTGGGGTTTCCCAGTCGGAGCCCATGCCTGGCGATTGTGCTGTTCAGACAAAATCGGAATGTGCACTTGTTTTAAGGGAATGGCTCTTGCGTTGGAGTTTCTATTGCTTTTCACAGATTGCTACTGAGATTGCAGGTTTCCATCAGCCTGAGCCTGCCTCTCCACTTCCTAGGCCTAGCTAGCTGCATACAGTAGGCACTCCACAGTGCTGAACTGCCCTGCCCTCTGTGGATAATGGAGACTGACCCGAAGACCTCTTCACTCAAAACCCTGTAGTCTCCCTTCAGCCCCTGATGCTGCCACCCCTGTTCTCCACGCTGTGTTCCTTGCCCATTTTGCTCCATTCCACGTGGCACCATGCTGGGTAACCCCCAGGATGCAGTCACGGTCTCCTGGGGAGATCCGCGTGTGGCAATGCTGATGAGAGCACTTCTCCCTGTGGTAGGGGGGCACTGCCCTCACCTGCTCCGCAGAGTCCCTGCAAGGAAGGTATGAGTGCTCCCAGTTTGCAGATGGGAAAAGTGAGGCTCTGAGAAGCTGAGCCGGTAAGTGCCTGGGTCAGGATTCAAACCCAGGTCTGTTTGTGAATGAAATTGAGATGGGTTGTGATGGGCAGGGAGCCAGGGGCTGTTCAGTTCCTGAACTAATGCAGGAAAGAAAAGTTCAGACCGTCCCTCATATCGGAAACGAAGGAGTCTGGTGTTTCCTCAGCAAGCAGGATGACATAGACACACAGGTCGGGGCAGCCTCAAGTGAGTCAGGAGTTGTTCAGTGACTTCGGAACTGCTGAGAGGCTTAAGAGGGAACCATCAGGCCTGAAGGGGGGGGGGTGCCTTACAGGAGGAGGGGGTGGGCACATGCAAATGACCCTTCCTTAGGATGGTTGGTGTTAACGAGGTGCTGCCTACCTGGGCTCAGGTAGGGTCTTTGCTAATCCCCCCTGAAGTCCACAAGGCATGCCTTGCTATTATTCCCACTTTGCCAAGCGGGACCCTGAGGTTTCAAAGGTCGGAGCGCCCTTGTGGTCAGAGCAGCGCCAGGATCTGAGCTGGGCCCTGTGTGACACCACCCACCACGCCCGATGCCCCCGCCCTGTGCGGCCAGTGGGGAGAGTGCCAGCGGCACCCAGGCAGCCACACTGTCCCCAACAAGCTCCCCCAGCATGGGGGACAGCTGAAAGGCTGTCAGGGGGTGCCGTCTGTGCAGTGGGCAGAGAAGCTGGCCCACCCTAGGTCCTCATGATGGAGAGTGGAACAGGTTTGCCTTGGAGCCAGGCAGAGATGGGTGTCAGGGGCCACATGGGTCCCCAGGGAACCGCAGGGCTCTGGCCCCTCAGAGTGGGCATCATTGTGGCAGGGTTTCGAGGGGCTCCTGCAGGGGGACGAGCAGGGGCAGAAGGCAAGTCTGCAGCAGCCTGGGGAAGCGGCCAGAGCCGGTGGCGGGCTTGTACCCGAGGAATCCTCCAGCTTGAGGAGTTCAGGGGTGGGCGGGAGACAGTTGCATCTGTGTTCTGGTTGGGGAAGGCACGGGATGGAAAGTGGAGAGGCTAGTGGGGGGTCCGCTCCCTCGAAGCACCGGGTGCCCAGCTCTGCCTCACCCCCTCCTGCGGATCCCAGGTGCTGGCTCCCCGCCAAGTGGATGGCGGTTAACCCAATAGCTCCCTGGGGCTCTCGGTCCCACCGCAGGCTGTGGGCATCCTCCAGTCTGACCTCACGGGAGTCCCGGGAGGCCTGCGGCTTGTTCTCAGCATGCTGTGGTGTGAGGGGGCCTGAGGCTCAGAGAGCCGGGTCTCTGACTGAGGCCAGGCCAGCACGTGACCTGCCCACAGGCTCCCAGGCCTGGACTCCTGGCCGTGTTCAGCCCTCGTCTGGTGAGCCGCGGGGGCTGAGCTCCCGGGCCTAGGGCTCCTGTACTGACCCGGCAGGCTGACCCCAGGGTGGGAAGCAGAGCCAGTGCCCAGGGACTCAGCCCCTCCTCCTAAGTTCCTAGACCACCCTGGACTGCGGCCATCCGGGATGGTGTGGTCTGCCACACTGGCCCTTTCCTGGAGGATAGGGTCACACCCGTGAGTTCCTTCGTGCAGCCTCCGTGTGTGGGCCGAGGGCTCAGGAATGGGGCAGGACACCTGTGTGTCCTGGGGCTGCGGCCCCCCACCTCTAGGGAGCTCCCAGGCTCCTTCATCCCTGCAAGGCGATGTTCTCCGTTATTGCCCAGCGCTGGGTCCCAGCAGCCCTGTCCCTCCTCCTTCTGACTGCCCACCCGGGCTGCTCCCGCAAAGCTGAGGCTGACCCCTTCCTGCAGGTGGCAGACCCAGCGCTGGGCAGAGCTGACCTTCAGTCCTAGGACCTGGAGCCCCATCCAAGCTATCGCAGTCGGCATCCTGGGCCTCTCCCTCGGGGCCGGGGCCCTTCCCCCTCACCCTGCCCTCCCACCAGCCAGCCCCTAAGGACCCTGGAGAAAGCCTCCTTTC
>SJYW01048364.1:1883-15953 GCA_006410735.1 Raphicerus campestris | reverse complement strand
GAAGGAATGATGCTGAAGCTGAAACTCCAGTACTTTGGCCACCTCATGTGAAGAGTTGACTCATTGAAAAAGACTCTGAGGCTGGGAGGGATTGGGGGCAGGAGGAGAAGGGGACGACTGAGGATGAGATGGCTGGATGACATCACTGACTCGATGGGTATGAGTCTGAGTGAACTCTGGGAGTTGGTGATGGAAAGGGAGGCCTGGCGTGCTACGATTCATGTGGTTGCAAACAGCTGGCCACAACTGAGCGAATGAACTGAACTGAAATAAATCACTGGGCTTCCCTGATAGCTCAGTCGGTAAAGAATCTGCCCACAATGCAGGAGACCCTGGTTTGATTCCTAGGTTGGGACGATCCGCTGGAGAAGGGATAGGCTACCCACTTCAGTATTCTTAGACTTCCCTTGTGGATTAGCTGATAAAGAATCTGCTTGCAGTNGGGAAACTGAGGAGAGATGTGTATAAGAGACAGGGTTGGGACGATCCGCTGGAGAAGGGATAGGCTACCCACTTCAGTATTCTTAGACTTCCCTTGTGGATTAGCTGATAAAGAATCTGCTTGCAGTGGGTTCAGTCTCTGGGTTGGGAAGATCCCCTGGAGAAGGGAAAGGCTACCCACTCCAGTATTCTGGCCTGGAGAATTCCATGGACTCTGTAGTCCATGGAGTCACAAAGAGTTGCACATGACTGAGCAACTTTCACTTTCACGAATCATTTTTTACTCATTTTGGTTTTTGGTAATTGGTAATGTCCTTCCAAATATTTTCTCATTTTGAGTGCGCTCTTAATGATGAAGTTTACTCAGTGGGGCAAACTAGTGCAGATATTTATTAGGGGGTAGAGTGGTTTTGTGGCACCCTTGGTCATGGCTAGCTACTTTACCTGTGAGTAGAAATCACTTTGATTATATTAATGCCAATCCTATATTTGTATATGTGCTTGTACGTGTACGTGTGTGTGTGTGTGTGTGTGCGCGCGCACGCGTGCGCGCGCAGAAAGGAGAGAAAGAAAAAGGAAGTGAATGGGTGAGGAATATACACAGTTCCTCTGCCTACTATTTGCTGCCGTGGCAGAGATCTTGATTTAGTTCTGTTTTCCTGCCATGGCAGCTAAAGGAAACACAAGCCTCAAGTCCTGAGGACGCAAGCTGTGCAGGTGGAATGACTCAGAAGTCCACGAGCAGCTCACCAGAAACCACATGAGAATAGACCATCTGTCACTGCTGATCTGGAGATCAGATGTGAACCTAAAGCATTGGGTGGAAACTAAAATAAAACCATTTCCTGCATCCAACAATAGCTAGCTCTTTGATTTAAAATTATTCTAGTTCAATCTACTGTTCCCTGTACTCAAGGAGGTGAGCTGGCCTGTGGGTTATATATTTGTAAAGGAGGACAAATGCTAACTGTAAGGGACATACACAGTGCTGACCATGTCTTCATTCCTTTCCCCTGTGCTGTTCCTTACCCAGAATCAGCATAAGGCAAGCACTGGTCTGCCTCTAGAAGCCTGCCCATTAGTTAGTGTATTTAAAGCTTTGCAGGCATTTCACTTCACACATTAGATCCATTGACAGTGTACTGTGTAAACAATCGCTAGGAATAGATCCTGAGACTAAGCCTTTTCAGTGTGATTCCTGAAAGAACCACTATGAAACAGGATCATGTTTTTCTGCTAAATGGTACAGTGGATTTTTAGCTTACTGTATAAGGGATTCCTGACAAAGCCACATTATCCAACTTTCTGCAAAAGGAATTAGTTTTCTTTTACCTAATCTTCCTCTATGAATCCAGGCAGATGATATAATATAACTTGGAGATGACTTTATAAATGAAATATATCAATATACAGATATAGATAAAAACTCATAATAAATATATTTATAAATTTATGCATAAATAAATGTTTATTTTATGTTTATATAACAAATATTTATAAACTTGGCAAATATATAAAATTACCTCTAAAACTAATGGTTTAAAATAAATTTTAAATTTTCATGGAAGATAAAATATTTTAGTCTTTTAAAAGATAATACAATTGATCATATCTGTCCTATGATGCCTTTGATACATGTTGATTTATAAAACATTTTAGTCAAAAGAAAATTTTGTAAAACATGTTTTAAACCTTATTGTTTAATTTGTTTATAAGAATGAGTAAAAGAAAACCTTGGTTTGACTCTATTAAAGGCTGACATTCATTTTGGAATGCAGTTGTATAAATATTTATACTTATATAAACTAAACCACCAAACATGATTTTCAAAACCAACTTTTGAAAAAAACAACTTGTAAACATTTGAATATGAATTATCTTTAAACTGGGTAAAAGAGAAAATTTCATGAATTATATTTCTTATGCACTTAGGAATTTGCAGAATCAAATGATTTATAAATTGTACTAAATTAATGTAGTAGAGAAATGATCTAGCTAAAGTGTTGAAAAAGACTGTGCTTACCTCTCTAGTCACAAAGCATTCAATCGGGTATGTCAAAATGACAGTGACTCCATAGCAAAACCTTCCAAATGTTACCAAGTCATCATTTCTGCAATAATTTTCAAACAAGTCTCCTAGAGAACAATATAAAATAGATTTACTTAATAGATACTGGATATTTGAGATAAATACCTAATAAATGAGATATTGTATATTTATTATATAACTAAAGGTATATAAACATCATTTAATTTAATTAATACAATAGACAGCTAAGTCTAAATACAAATTTTGCATTCAAAAGCTACATAATTACTGCTGGGTATTAAAACTAGCACATGCTCCACTTGAAAGTAAATTTATCACTAATGGTTTTTCTCTTACTCGCATTGTTTGTTTTTAGAAGATTAGCCTTAAATTTGTATCAACGTCTGAAAAATACTTTTATCCATTGTCTTCTTATAGCAGAATCAACTCCCTAAATTCTTGGGCACTGATTTTATAAACTTGCTTCTGGTCTTTGTTTCTAGTAAGTAAGTGACTTCATTATTAAAAAAAAAAAAAAAAGTCTGTTAAAATAAACAAATTTCCTTTGAAATGTTATTCTTAGATCAAGGACAATCCTGAAAGGAACAGTAGACTAGTACACGTAAGGAGCTGAATTTCCTGTATATCACTCTATAGAGTTTAATCACAAACTCAGGGCTACAGCAAGGAATTGCACACACACTATCTTTCATGGTATCTGAGGAACCCAAGTATAAATGCACTGATTGAAAATGGTGAAAATATGGTTAGTTCCCAGGCAAAGTATTATATTTAATTAGTTCCAAACTAAATGATGGGCCATATATACTTTGAACCAATTCTTATTTAGAGACTATGTTCTTAGACACATGTGAAGAAATACAGGATCTAATGAGAACACAGATCATGTCAACAAAAAGTTTCCCAATATAGAAAAAAATATTTGGGGCTGTTTATTTCCTAAATAAAATACTTACATTTTAAAATGTTTGTCACAGTTTTCAGTTAAACTGAATAGAAAATTAGATAAAAGTCACACACTGCTACACTGTTTATATATTTTAAAATTAATAATAATCCTCTGTATACTTATTTTTCATTAAAAGACTAAATGACTTGCTTCTTCCCAAGACTTATTTAAGTGACTCTTTTCCTGTCGTTCCTTTTATTTTTTATTTTTTTACTTTACAATACTGTATTGGTTTTGCCATACATTGACATGAATCCACCACAGGTGTACATGAGTTCCCAAGCCTGAACTCCCCTTCCACCACCCTCCCCATATCATCTCTCTGGGTCATCCCAGTGCCCCCCACTTCCTTTTAACTGGAGTAAACATACATTATTTTCTAGTGTCCCTTTTGGGCTGAAGGAGATAAATCACAAAGCAAGAGCTGCAGTAGTGGTTGGTTCAAGGTTGACAGAAAAGATTCCAACACTCTAGGAAAAAGGACTCAAGCTCCCTGTTCTCTAACTTCCGCTAAAATATGGGCTCTGCCTCTTTTCAAAAGTCACTGGAAAATTCAAGAACAATGGAGAGTTCTCACTGCCTCACAAGCTGGGGTATGTGAAATGAAAGAGAAAAGAAGCCTGCCGTGTGCACAAACAAGACTGGATTTGCCTAAGGCAAAATGGCCTAAAGAAACAATGTCAGCTTATTCTAGCTTGACTGTAAGTGTATTTTAGGGAATTATAGCTAGAAAGGGGAAAAAAAAAAAAGACCAAAATCAAATCAACCTGTCAGCTTTGTTATGTAAAGACTTAATTATATCTGAACAATTACTACTGATAAAAAACACCAGGAAGGTGTGACTAAGAGAAAGGGTTTCTGTCTTAGAGAAAAGGCATTTTGAAGCCAAGATTCTGTGGAGATTGGAGCCTAAAGGCCATTTGTCTTTCAAACTGTGCAGCTTTAGTGATATATGGCAATGTTTTGAAACAGTTTTTATCAAGACTTTCAAGGTCACTTCATTATACTCTAATGGCACACACAGGTATTATATTTTTGATAGCATTGGGATTATGGTATTAATCACTCTTTTGGGAAGTCATCTTTCTTTGTTTCTTGAGAACTCTCTCCTTATAGTCACCTGTAACCTAAATTTAGAACAATGCACCATTCACCCAAGAGTACCTCAATGTCATCTGAAAAGTAAGCCAAGAACTAGAGGCTAAGAGACAGCTATTAATGGGTCATATGTGACCAAAATGGGGTAGAGAGCAAGACGGAATGAAGAGAAAATGGGACTGAAAGTCAGGAGCCATGTTTCCACTTTGTCACCAGCCAGCTTGGGCAAGTTACTCTGCCTCTTTGTGTTCTAAGCAGGGGATAAAACTAGTTATTCCACTTACCTTCCTAGGGTTGTCTGAAGGTCAAATGCAGTAATAGCCCTGCAGAAGCCAGGGAATGCATGAATCACGGCATTTAGCAGGCTGTCAGGCTACCCTAACTAGCACACTACATAGATGAGTAAGGTGAGAGGCAAGGACGGAGAAGAGATGATCACTCAGTTGTTGGAAGAACAAGAAAGAAGTGAATTCAGTGTCCTGGGGTGAGAGTGGAGGTGGGGAGGAAATGGGCTGGTTTTGTGGGAAAGGTGATATTTTGCATTTCAAGCAAGAGTACAACAAACAACTAAGCAGAAATGTGCTTGGATGTTGTATGAACAGAAGAAAAGAAGGAGAGGAGATTGGATTTGAAAGCAAAGTGGAAGCACTCAGAGGAAAATAAAATACAGGAAGGGAGTGAATGATGATATGGTTGGGCTCTTTTCTCTATGGGGAGTCCTCAGAACTGTTAAGTAATTCAGAGAGGTCCATGAGAATCAGAACCGAGAAGACTGTTAGCCTTGACGAGTTGAGAGGATACTGCCGTCTTTGAAAGTGAAACTGCAGTGGACTAGTAGAGAGGAAAGCCAGAATTCATGTGCTTTGAAGTGAAACCATCAAAGGAGGGAGAATGGACTACAGAAAAAGCTTAGCAGTTTAAAAAGGGGAAGATTAGGAAAATTAGGAAAGGGAGGAAGGTAGAGGAGAGAATGTGTTCTACTTTGAAGTAAAGCATGAGGTATAATACTTAAAATGAGAAGTGATGGCACCACTCCATATGAACACCAAAATATGTTAAGATAGAATTTCTCTTTTTACCTTGGGTGTAGCCAGTAAATGTCAGGTATCCACACGTAGCAAAGAGAATACTGATAAATACAGAAATCGAGGTAGACACATGGATGATGTGAGACCACTTAGCTACTGTAGGTTCTTCCAAAGAACTATAAACTAAGAAGCAGTTATGGTGGCAAATAAATGCTGTAATACAAGGTGGGGGGGGGGGAAGAATTATTAAAGCAAATCACATAGTTCTCCTTTTCCCTTAGAAAATTCAGAGACATATGCTACTTTGAAAGACTAATGAATTGAAGTTCAAATATACTAATTTACCAGAAATGCCAGGAATAATCTAACAGCTGTAGGAATGAGAAATTTCTTGTATTAGGCTTATGTGATCTTTTCATGTCACTCTTGATATAAACCAGGCCTATCCAACTTTCTCTCCCACTTCCTAGTGGCCTTTCCAATCTTAAAGGAAATCTAAACAACACCATATTTTCAGCCCAGGGCTTCCTTTCCCATCTGGGATATAACAGAGTCACTCTAGACTCCTGGCCAATTCACAATACTTTGTGTGCAAGGAAGGAGTCTGTTAACACTTGCTAGATTTTCAAGTTAAGAAACAAGACTTTAATGAGTTTTCTGCATGAGGAAAAGACTTGTTAAAACTGAAGCAAATTTTAGTGATGAGTGAGAATGGTTTGCACCTAATTTTATGCTGGCACAAACTGGATCATACGCTGCTAACAGGAAGTCTAAAACTTAGGACATCTGCTTTTCAGACACAAATACGAGGCAAAGCACTTTTTCATGGTACAGAAGACCCCACACTGACAAAGGACCCTGGAAACCATGTACTCACCAAATGNACCTCTCTAGTCACAAAGCATTCAATCGGGTATGTCAAAATGACAGTGACTCCATAGCAAAACCTTCCAAATGTTACCAAGTCATCATTTCTGCAATAATTTTCAAACAAGTCTCCTAGAGAACAATATAAAATAGATTTACTTAATAGATACTGGATATTTGAGATAAATACCTAATAAATGAGATATTGTATATTTATTATATAACTAAAGGTATATAAACATCATTTAATTTAATTAATACAATAGACAGCTAAGTCTAAATACAAATTTTGCATTCAAAAGCTACATAATTACTGCTGGGTATTAAAACTAGCACATGCTCCACTTGAAAGTAAATTTATCACTAATGGTTTTTCTCTTACTCGCATTGTTTGTTTTTAGAAGATTAGCCTTAAATTTGTATCAACGTCTGAAAAATACTTTTATCCATTGTCTTCTTATAGCAGAATCAACTCCCTAAATTCTTGGGCACTGATTTTATAAACTTGCTTCTGGTCTTTGTTTCTAGTAAGTAAGTGACTTCATTATTAAAAAAAAAAAAAAAAAGTCTGTTAAAATAAACAAATTTCCTTTGAAATGTTATTCTTAGATCAAGGACAATCCTGAAAGGAACAGTAGACTAGTACACGTAAGGAGCTGAATTTCCTGTATATCACTCTATAGAGTTTAATCACAAACTCAGGGCTACAGCAAGGAATTGCACACACACTATCTTTCATGGTATCTGAGGAACCCAAGTATAAATGCACTGATTGAAAATGGTGAAAATATGGTTAGTTCCCAGGCAAAGTATTATATTTAATTAGTTCCAAACTAAATGATGGGCCATATATACTTTGAACCAATTCTTATTTAGAGACTATGTTCTTAGACACATGTGAAGAAATACAGGATCTAATGAGAACACAGATCATGTCAACAAAAAGTTTCCCAATATAGAAAAAAATATTTGGGGCTGTTTATTTCCTAAATAAAATACTTACATTTTAAAATGTTTGTCACAGTTTTCAGTTAAACTGAATAGAAAATTAGATAAAAGTCACACACTGCTACACTGTTTATATATTTTAAAATTAATAATAATCCTCTGTATACTTATTTTTCATTAAAAGACTAAATGACTTGCTTCTTCCCAAGACTTATTTAAGTGACTCTTTTCCTGTCGTTCCTTTTATTTTTTATTTTTTTACTTTACAATACTGTATTGGTTTTGCCATACATTGACATGAATCCACCACAGGTGTACATGAGTTCCCAAGCCTGAACTCCCCTTCCACCACCCTCCCCATATCATCTCTCTGGGTCATCCCAGTGCCCCCCACTTCCTTTTAACTGGAGTAAACATACATTATTTTCTAGTGTCCCTTTTGGGCTGAAGGAGATAAATCACAA
This sequence comes from Raphicerus campestris, assembly GCA_006410735.1. Classification (NCBI taxonomy): domain Eukaryota; kingdom Metazoa; phylum Chordata; class Mammalia; order Artiodactyla; family Bovidae; genus Raphicerus; species Raphicerus campestris. The sequence continues at coordinate 8,108 of SJYW01048364.1, read as the reverse complement.
AGCAAGAGCTGCAGTAGTGGTTGGTTCAAGGTTGACAGAAAAGATTCCAACACTCTAGGAAAAAGGACTCAAGCTCCCTGTTCTCTAACTTCCGCTAAAATATGGGCTCTGCCTCTTTTCAAAAGTCACTGGAAAATTCAAGAACAATGGAGAGTTCTCACTGCCTCACAAGCTGGGGTATGTGAAATGAAAGAGAAAAGAAGCCTGCCGTGTGCACAAACAAGACTGGATTTGCCTAAGGCAAAATGGCCTAAAGAAACAATGTCAGCTTATTCTAGCTTGACTGTAAGTGTATTTTAGGGAATTATAGCTAGAAAGGGGAAAAAAAAAAAAGACCAAAATCAAATCAACCTGTCAGCTTTGTTATGTAAAGACTTAATTATATCTGAACAATTACTACTGATAAAAAACACCAGGAAGGTGTGACTAAGAGAAAGGGTTTCTGTCTTAGAGAAAAGGCATTTTGAAGCCAAGATTCTGTGGAGATTGGAGCCTAAAGGCCATTTGTCTTTCAAACTGTGCAGCTTTAGTGATATATGGCAATGTTTTGAAACAGTTTTTATCAAGACTTTCAAGGTCACTTCATTATACTCTAATGGCACACACAGGTATTATATTTTTGATAGCATTGGGATTATGGTATTAATCACTCTTTTGGGAAGTCATCTTTCTTTGTTTCTTGAGAACTCTCTCCTTATAGTCACCTGTAACCTAAATTTAGAACAATGCACCATTCACCCAAGAGTACCTCAATGTCATCTGAAAAGTAAGCCAAGAACTAGAGGCTAAGAGACAGCTATTAATGGGTCATATGTGACCAAAATGGGGTAGAGAGCAAGACGGAATGAAGAGAAAATGGGACTGAAAGTCAGGAGCCATGTTTCCACTTTGTCACCAGCCAGCTTCGGCAAGTTACTCTGCCTCTTTGTGTTCTAAGCAGGGGATAAAACTAGTTATTCCACTTACCTTCCTAGGGTTGTCTGAAGGTCAAATGCAGTAATAGCCCTGCAGAAGCCAGGGAATGCATGAATCACGGCATTTAGCAGGCTGTCAGGCTACCCTAACTAGCACACTACATAGATGAGTAAGGTGAGAGGCAAGGACGGAGAAGAGATGATCACTCAGTTGTTGGAAGAACAAGAAAGAAGTGAATTCAGTGTCCTGGGGTGAGAGTGGAGGTGGGGAGGAAATGGGCTGGTTTTGTGGGAAAGGTGATATTTTGCATTTCAAGCAAGAGTACAACAAACAACTAAGCAGAAATGTGCTTGGATGTTGTATGAACAGAAGAAAAGAAGGAGAGGAGATTGGATTTGAAAGCAAAGTGGAAGCACTCAGAGGAAAATAAAATACAGGAAGGGAGTGAATGATGATATGGTTGGGCTCTTTTCTCTATGGGGAGTCCTCAGAACTGTTAAGTAATTCAGAGAGGTCCATGAGAATCAGAACCGAGAAGACTGTTAGCCTTGACGAGTTGAGAGGATACTGCCGTCTTTGAAAGTGAAACTGCAGTGGACTAGTAGAGAGGAAAGCCAGAATTCATGTGCTTTGAAGTGAAACCATCAAAGGAGGGAGAATGGACTACAGAAAAAGCTTAGCAGTTTAAAAAGGGGAAGATTAGGAAAATTAGGAAAGGGAGGAAGGTAGAGGAGAGAATGTGTTCTACTTTGAAGTAAAGCATGAGGTATAATACTTAAAATGAGAAGTGATGGCACCACTCCATATGAACACCAAAATATGTTAAGATAGAATTTCTCTTTTTACCTTGGGTGTAGCCAGTAAATGTCAGGTATCCACACGTAGCAAAGAGAATACTGATAAATACAGAAATCGAGGTAGACACATGGATGATGTGAGACCACTTAGCTACTGTAGGTTCTTCCAAAGAACTATAAACTAAGAAGCAGTTATGGTGGCAAATAAATGCTGTAATACAAGGTGGGGGGGGGGAAGCATTATTAAAGCAAATCACATAGTTCTCCTTTTCCCTTAGAAAATTCAGAGACATATGCTACTTTGAAATACTAATGAATTGAAGTTCAAATATACTAATTTACCAGAAATGCCAGGAATAATCTAACAGCTGTAGGAATGAGAAATTTCTTGTATTAGGCTTATGTGATCTTTTCATGTCACTCTTGATATAAACCAGGCCTATCCAACTTTCTCTCCCACTTCCTAGTGGCCTTTCCAATCTTAAAGGAAATCTAAACAACACCATATTTTCAGCCCAGGGCTTCCTTTCCCATCTGGGATATAACAGAGTCACTCTAGACTCCTGGCCAATTCACAATACTTTGTGTGCAAGGAAGGAGTCTGTTAACACTTGCTAGATTTTCAAGTTAAGAAACAAGACTTTAATGAGTTTTCTGCATGAGGAAAAGACTTGTTAAAACTGAAGCAAATTTTAGTGATGAGTGAGAATGGTTTGCACCTAATTTTATGCTGGCACAAACTGGATCATACACTGCTAATAGGAAGTCTAAAACTTAGGACATCTGCTTTTCAGACACAAATACGAGGCAAAGCACTTTTTCATGGTACAGAAGACCCCACACTGAGAAAGGACCCTGGAAACCATGTACTCACCAAATGACATCACACCAACAGCCTGAATGGCATTGGGCTTTGCAAATATCCAAGCATCTTCTGTTTTTTGTCTAGAAGAGAATCAGTTAATTTGAAGAATGATTAAACAAATACAGGCATAAGCATACAAGAAAACAAGAAATGATGTCATGCTATAAACTGAGTATCTTTAAGTCAGAAATTTATAAGGAGTCTTCATTCATCTTTTTAAATTGTAAATAAATTCTCCAGGAATAATCTGTTAACCTTGCTCCTTGAAAATGTATGTCAAATATACTTAGAATCTAGTTTCATATATTTAAAATAGATTACTTAATACTGTCACTTTATTTGCTTGTCAATTTAATAAGAAACATTTGTTGTGTATATTTGAGATACTCAATGAGGAAGATAACATTAATAAGGCAAAATTCTTCCTCAATTAATCAACACTGCCCTTCATTTCTTTCTAACTCATTCTTCCAGGCTCATCCTACCCAAAGGAAATTCACAGTTGGCATTACACTTTATCGAGAAAGGTGGATTGAACTAATATTAATTGAAAAGGTCCTTAATGATGTTCCAGGAACTATCCTATGCTATCTCAACCTTCACAGCAGCACTGAAGTGTTCTTATCAGCATTTAAAGCATTAGGAAAGTCAGGCTCTGGATGATGATGCATCTGGCCAAGCTTCCACAGTCAATAAAGAAGCTGCGCTTTGTCTCTCTGGTCTGTCCATCTCTTCTTTACTGAGCTGTCAGTNATTATTAAAGCAAATCACATAGTTCTCCTTTTCCCTTAGAAAATTCAGAGACATATGCTACTTTGAAAGACTAATGAATTGAAGTTCAAATATACTAATTTACCAGAAATGCCAGGAATAATCTAACAGCTGTAGGAATGAGAAATTTCTTGTATTAGGCTTATGTGATCTTTTCATGTCACTCTTGATATAAACCAGGCCTATCCAACTTTCTCTCCCACTTCCTAGTGGCCTTTCCAATCTTAAAGGAAATCTAAACAACACCATATTTTCAGCCCAGGGCTTCCTTTCCCATCTGGGATATAACAGAGTCACTCTAGACTCCTGGCCAATTCACAATACTTTGTGTGCAAGGAAGGAGTCTGTTAACACTTGCTAGATTTTCAAGTTAAGAAACAAGACTTTAATGAGTTTTCTGCATGAGGAAAAGACTTGTTAAAACTGAAGCAAATTTTAGTGATGAGTGAGAATGGTTTGCACCTAATTTTATGCTGGCACAAACTGGATCATACGCTGCTAACAGGAAGTCTAAAACTTAGGACATCTGCTTTTCAGACACAAATACGAGGCAAAGCACTTTTTCATGGTACAGAAGACCCCACACTGAGAAAGGACCCTGGAAACCATGTACTCACCAAATGACATCACACCAACAGCCTGAATGGCATTGGGCTTTGCAAATATCCAAGCATCTTCTGTTTTTTGTCTAGAAGAGAATCAGTTAATTTGAAGAATGATTAAACAAATACAGGCATAAGCATACAAGAAAACAAGAAATGATGTCATGCTATAAACTGAGTATCTTTAAGTCAGAAATTTATAAGGAGTCTTCATTCATCTTTTTAAATTGTAAATAAATTCTCCAGGAATAATCTGTTAACCTTGCTCCTTGAAAATGTATGTCAAATATACTTAGAATCTAGTTTCATATATTTAAAATAGATTACTTAATACTGTCACTTTATTTGCTTGTCAATTTAATAAGAAACATTTGTTGTGTATATTTGAGATACTCAATGAGGAAGATAACATTAATAAGGCAAAATTCTTCCTCAATTAATCAACACTGCCCTTCATTTCTTTCTAACTCATTCTTCCAGGCTCATCCTACCCAAAGGAAATTCACAGTTGGCATTACACTTTATCGAGAAAGGTGGATTGAACTAATATTAATTGAAAAGGTCCTTAATGATGTTCCAGGAACTATCCTATGCTATCTCAACCTTCACAGCAGCACTGAAGTGTTCTTATCAGCATTTAAAGCATTAGGAAAGTCAGGCTCTGGATGATGATGCATCTGGCCAAGCTTCCACAGTCAATAAAGAAGCTGCGCTTTGTCTCTCTGGTCTGTCCATCTCTTCTTTACTGAGCTGTCAGTCACCTCCAATTCCCACCTCTGTATTCACTTCTCAAGGAGGTTTTAGAAATATATGCACTTGAAACTGCCTGAATAACCCTCTTTCCTGGTGTCATTAAAGTATCTGCCAACCTGTCTATAGTCACAGATTGGTCTCCCTGAAGAACAGTGAAGAACACAGGCTCCAGTCTGTGTTGATCTTCTGGCTCTACTTACTGGTGATCTTAGACAAAGCACTCAACCTTTCTATGCTTTAGTTTTTGTTTTTTTTTAAATTTAGTTACTAAATTTATTTGCCTGGGTCGGCGCTTAGTTGCAGCATGCAGGATCTTTCGTTGCGGTGCACCGGTTCTTTGCTGGGGTACCTGAGCTCAGTAGTTGTGGTGCTTGGGCTCAGCCACTCTGCAGCATGTGGGATCTTAGCTCCCTGACCAGGGATTGAACCCACATCCTCTGCACTGCAAGGTGGATTCTTAACCACTGGACCACCAGAGAAGTCCCTGTGCTTCAGTTTTGGTATCTACAAAATGTGGACAATAATAATAATGCCTAATTCACTGAGTTATTACACAAAGTAAATGAGAAAAATATGTAAAATTTGGGAGAGAACTTAGCATATGGTAAGTATTCCATAAATGGTTAATAGTATTATCAGCTTATGTCTCAACATTGTTATTATGATGTAGTGTCATTTAATAGAAAGTAGCAAAGGTCCAAAAGTATGGCCAGTTTCCCTGAAAAGGAAAGCCTTGAGTGAGACCCCCAAAATGCATAAAGAGAGAAGAGGAGGAGAGGAAAGAAGGGTCCTAGAAAGTAGAAAGGCACCAGGTGTAAAACCATCTATTTCATAAGTTTGTGATTCATTCTCAACGTAGACACAAAAAACGTCTCATTTGTTTGGTCAGAGTTAGTGCAATTTATGCATTATGTCACTGCTTTGCATATGTGAAATGAGCAGTTACAAACGCAGAAGAACTAAGTAGCATTACAAGGGAGGCCTCCTGCTGTTACAAGGCTTGCTGAGACTCCGAGATTTTTGAGTGGGAGCTGCTGCCACCTGCTGCCTTCGCTGCTCTTATTGCAGTGAACATCACCCACAGCAGCATACCTGTCAAATTCCCACGTTAATGTGGAAAAATATAAACTTGGCCCATAGTCCTTAAATTTTTTTTAGAAAAGGCAGCCTTAATAACTGTAGAAGCTTGAAGATTTTTAACTTTCTAATATTTTAAATGATCTACTTCTCCTGTTAGGGGTTTTGTGTGTTAGTAATGTTGCCATCACTTCATGGGAAATAGATGGGGAAACAGTGGAAACAGTGTCAGACTTTATTTTGGGGGGCTCCAAAATCACTGCAGGTGGTAACTGCAGCCATGAAATTAAAAGATGCTTACTCCTTGGAAGGAAAGTTATGACCAACCTAGGTAGCATATTCAAAAGCAGAGACATTACTTTGCCAACCAAGGTCCGTCTAGTCAAGGCTATGGTTTTTCCTGTGGTCATGTATGGATGTGAGAGTTGGACTGTGAAGAAAGCTG
>SJYW01048358.1:0-18497 GCA_006410735.1 Raphicerus campestris | reverse complement strand
GCCAGTAGATGTGTTCGGACGCTTTCATCCCCAGCTGCAGCAGCAGTGTCTGAATACCTGTCGAGGGGACACAAGGATGTGTGGCTTGCCCTCGAGATACCCCAAGGCTGTCACAAGTGCCAGTGTGTTGGGAGTGGAGCCTTGAGCAGACAATCGAGGCATTGCAGGGTAGTCAGGTTCATCTGGTGTGGACGAGGCATTTGGGGATTTTAGGGAATGGTGGCAAGAACCCTGAGGCACCTCCCGACTCTCCTGGTGCGAGCGCCTCCACTTGTCATGCGAGGGAAACGCTGGGAAACCTTTCCTGATGGAGCAGGGAAATGGCTCCTCATCTGGAGCTCAGCGGGGCAAATCGAGACACTTCTTGAGTCATGGCATAACACTCTTTGTGCCTCTCGATTGGGGACCGGTGGGGTGGGGAACTTCTTGGTCACTGCCAGTAGTGAAGTAGCTTTTCCAAGCCGAAGAGGAAGGGGTGATTTCCCCCGAGACACCACTGCAGACAAGAGCCTCACACCGCCTGCTGGGGAGAAGCTTCTGGATTTTCTTGAGTTGCGGTGGGGTCCTCTAGAGTTACAACGAGAACCCCAGGGACCGGCCCCTGGGGCATCAGAAGAGGCCAGTCTCTGTGTGAGTTGCCAGGCACCTCTGGGGATTCCTCCCCAGTTGTTGCCATATCCTCAGTTCTCGTCTGGTGCTGAGGCCAGAGCCAGAGCTTGCATCGCCCATGCTGACATAGGACTTGGGATTCCCCTGGAGCCCACACAAGGGAGTCAGGCCTCCTCTCGCCTGGAGACATGCACGGCTGCTTTCCTGCCCAGTTGCAACAGCAGTGTCCGGCTCCCCTTCTAGGGGACACAGGGATCTGTGGCTAACCCTCGAGATACACCAGGTTGTCACTGTGCCAGTGTGTCTGGAGTCAAGCCTCGGGTGAGAGCCGAGGCAGTGAAGCAGTCAAGTTCATCTGGAGTGGAAGAGTATTTGGGGAGTCTTGACGAATGGTGATTGACCCCTGAGGCTGCTCCCAACTTTCGTGGTGGGAGCATTTTCTATTCTGAAGCCAGGGGAGCCCCGGAAACCATTTTCCGATGGAGTAGGGAAAGGGCTCCTCATCCGGAGCTGAGCAGGGCAAAACAGGGCTACACTTCAGTTGAGGCAGGACCATCGGGGCTCCTCTCGAGTGAGGATGGGTGAGGCGGGGAACGTCTTGGGTCACAGCAAGTTTGTGAAGGAGGCTTTCCAGGTCCAAGAGGGAAGGGGTGATTTCCCCCAGCACACTGCAGCAGACAAGGACCTCACCACGACTGCAGGGTAGAAGCTTCTGGATTTTCTCGAGTGGCAGTGGTGTCCTCACGAGTTATGATGGGGAACCCAGGGACCCGCACCTGTGGCCTCAGGAGAGGCCAGTCTCTGTGCGAGTTGCGTGGGCCCTCTGGGGATTCCTCCCTAGTTGTCACTGTGTCCTCAGTCCTCATCTGCTGCTGAGGCCGGAGCCAGAACTTGAATCGCCTGTGCTGACGTAGGTCTTGGGGTTCCCCCGGAGCCCACACAGGGGAGTCAGTCCTCCTCTCGCCTGGAGAACAGCACGGCCGCTTTCCTCCCCAGCTGCAGCAGCAGTGTCCGGTTTCCCTTCTAGGGGACACAGGGATCTATGGCTTGCTCTCAAGGTACCACAGGGCTGTCACACGTGCCAGTGTGTCAGTAGTCCAGCCTCGGGGTGACAGTCGAGGCAGTGCAGAGCAGTCGATTTCATCTGGAGTGGACGAGGCATTTGGGGGCATTGGGGAATGGGGGCCGGACACCAGAGGCTCCTCCCGACTCTCCTGTTTTGAGTGCCTCCTCTTGTGATTCGAGGAGAGCGCTGGGAATCCTTTACCAATGGAGCAGGGAAAGGTCGACTCATCTAGAGCTGAGCAGGGGAAAAAGTCTCCTCTTGAGTCGCGGCAGGACCCTCGGTGTTCCTCTCGTGAGGGGACCAGTGGGACAGGGAACTTCTTGGTTCACAGCAAGGGTGTGAAGGAGCCTTTCGAGGTCCAGGAGGAAAGGGGTAATTTCCCCTGAGATGCCACAGCGGACAAAGGCCTCACCCCACCTGCAGGGGGGAAGCTTCTAGTTTTTCTCGAGTTGCAGCTGTGTCCGCTCGAGTTACAACGGGGATGCCAGGGATCCGCCCCTCTTGCCTCAGCAGAGGCCAGTCACCTTGCGAGTTGCGAGGCGCCTCTGGGGATTGCTCCCCAGTCATCGCCGGTTCCTCAGTCATCGTCTGGTGGTGAGGCCGGAGCCAGATCTTGCCTCGCCCGTGCTGACATAGGTCTTGGGGTTCCCCAGAGCACCCACAGGGGAGTCAGGGCTCATCTGGCCAGGAGACACGCTGGGATGCTTTCATCCCCAGCTGCAGCAGCAGTGTCTGAATACCTGTCGAACAGACACAAGGAAGTTTGTCTTGCCCTCGATGTACCCCAAGTCTTTCACACGTGCCAGTTTGTCGGGAGTCTAGCCTTGAGCAGACAATCGAGGCAGTGCAGGGTAGTCAGGTTCATCTGGAGTGGACAAGGCATTTGGGGATTTTGGGGAATGGTGACAAGAACCCTGAGGCACCTCCCAACTCTCCTGGTGCGATCGCCTCCACTTGGGATGCGAGGGGAAGGGCAGGAACCCTTTCCCGATGGAGCAGAGAAAGATCCCCTCATCTGGAGCTGAGCAGGGCAAAGCGGGGCTCCTACTGATTCGCAGTGTGACACTCTGTGTTCCTCTCGAGAGGGGACCGGTGGAGTGGGGAACTTCTTGTGTCATAGCAAGGAGTGAAGGAGTCTTTCGAGGCCCANCGAGGGGACACAAGGATGTGTGGCTTGCCCTCGAGATACCCCAAGGCTGTCACAAGTGCCAGTGTGTTGGGAGTGGAGCCTTGAGCAGACAATCGAGGCATTGCAGGGTAGTCAGGTTCATCTGGTGTGGACGAGGCATTTGGGGATTTTAGGGAATGGTGGCAAGAACCCTGAGGCACCTCCCGACTCTCCTGGTGCGAGCGCCTCCACTTGTCATGCGAGGGAAACGCTGGGAAACCTTTCCTGATGGAGCAGGGAAATGGCTCCTCATCTGGAGCTCAGCGGGGCAAATCGAGACACTTCTTGAGTCATGGCATAACACTCTTTGTGCCTCTCGATTGGGGACCGGTGGGGTGGGGAACTTCTTGGTCACTGCCAGTAGTGAAGTAGCTTTTCCAAGCCGAAGAGGAAGGGGTGATTTCCCCCGAGACACCACTGCAGACAAGAGCCTCACACCGCCTGCTGGGGAGAAGCTTCTGGATTTTCTTGAGTTGCGGTGGGGTCCTCTAGAGTTACAACGAGAACCCCAGGGACCGGCCCCTGGGGCATCAGAAGAGGCCAGTCTCTGTGTGAGTTGCCAGGCACCTCTGGGGATTCCTCCCCAGTTGTTGCCATATCCTCAGTTCTCGTCTGGTGCTGAGGCCAGAGCCAGAGCTTGCATCGCCCATGCTGACATAGGACTTGGGATTCCCCTGGAGCCCACACAAGGGAGTCAGGCCTCCTCTCGCCTGGAGACATGCACGGCTGCTTTCCTGCCCAGTTGCAACAGCAGTGTCCGGCTCCCCTTCTAGGGGACACAGGGATCTGTGGCTAACCCTCGAGATACACCAGGTTGTCACTGTGCCAGTGTGTCTGGAGTCAAGCCTCGGGTGAGAGCCGAGGCAGTGAAGCAGTCAAGTTCATCTGGAGTGGAAGAGTATTTGGGGAGTCTTGACGAATGGTGATTGACCCCTGAGGCTGCTCCCAACTTTCGTGGTGGGAGCATTTTCTATTCTGAAGCCAGGGGAGCCCCGGAAACCATTTTCCGATGGAGTAGGGAAAGGGCTCCTCATCCGGAGCTGAGCAGGGCAAAACAGGGCTACACTTCAGTTGAGGCAGGACCATCGGGGCTCCTCTCGAGTGAGGATGGGTGAGGCGGGGAACGTCTTGGGTCACAGCAAGTTTGTGAAGGAGGCTTTCCAGGTCCAAGAGGGAAGGGGTGATTTCCCCCAGCACACTGCAGCAGACAAGGACCTCACCACGACTGCAGGGTAGAAGCTTCTGGATTTTCTCGAGTGGCAGTGGTGTCCTCACGAGTTATGATGGGGAACCCAGGGACCCGCACCTGTGGCCTCAGGAGAGGCCAGTCTCTGTGCGAGTTGCGTGGGCCCTCTGGGGATTCCTCCCTAGTTGTCACTGTGTCCTCAGTCCTCATCTGCTGCTGAGGCCGGAGCCAGAACTTGAATCGCCTGTGCTGACGTAGGTCTTGGGGTTCCCCCGGAGCCCACACAGGGGAGTCAGTCCTCCTCTCGCCTGGAGAACAGCACGGCCGCTTTCCTCCCCAGCTGCAGCAGCAGTGTCCGGTTTCCCTTCTAGGGGACACAGGGATCTATGGCTTGCTCTCAAGGTACCACAGGGCTGTCACACGTGCCAGTGTGTCAGTAGTCCAGCCTCGGGGTGACAGTCGAGGCAGTGCAGAGCAGTCGATTTCATCTGGAGTGGACGAGGCATTTGGGGGCATTGGGGAATGGGGGCCGGACACCAGAGGCTCCTCCCGACTCTCCTGTTTTGAGTGCCTCCTCTTGTGATTCGAGGAGAGCGCTTGGAATCCTTTACCAATGGAGCAGGGAAAGGTCGACTCATCTAGAGCTGAGCAGGGGAAAAAGTCTCCTCTTGAGTCGCGGCAGGACCCTCGGTGTTCCTCTCGTGAGGGGACCAGTGGGACAGGGAACTTCTTGGTTCACAGCAAGGGTGTGAAGGAGCCTTTCGAGGTCCAGGAGGAAAGGGGTAATTTCCCCTGAGATGCCACAGCGGACAAAGGCCTCACCCCACCTGCAGGGGGGAAGCTTCTAGTTTTTCTCGAGTTGCAGCTGTGTCCGCTCGAGTTACAACGGGGATGCCAGGGATCCGCCCCTCTTGCCTCAGCAGAGGCCAGTCACCTTGCGAGTTGCGAGGCGCCTCTGGGGATTGCTCCCCAGTCATCGCCGGTTCCTCAGTCATCGTCTGGTGGTGAGGCCGGAGCCAGATCTTGCCTCGCCCGTGCTGACATAGGTCTTGGGGTTCCCCAGAGCACCCACAGGGGAGTCAGGGCTCATCTGGCCAGGAGACACGCTGGGATGCTTTCATCCCCAGCTGCAGCAGCAGTGTCTGAATACCTGTCGAACAGACACAAGGAAGTTTGTCTTGCCCTCGATGTACCCCAAGTCTTTCACACGTGCCAGTTTGTCGGGAGTCTAGCCTTGAGCAGACAATCGAGGCAGTGCAGGGTAGTCAGGTTCATCTGGAGTGGACAAGGCATTTGGGGATTTTGGGGAATGGTGACAAGAACCCTGAGGCACCTCCCAACTCTCCTGGTGCGATCGCCTCCACTTGGGATGCGAGGGGAAGGGCAGGAACCCTTTCCCGATGGAGCAGAGAAAGATCCCCTCATCTGGAGCTGAGCAGGGCAAAGCGGGGCTCCTACTGATTCGCAGTGTGACACTCTGTGTTCCTCTCGAGAGGGGACCGGTGGAGTGGGGAACTTCTTGTGTCATAGCAAGGAGTGAAGGAGTCTTTCGAGGCCCAAGAGGAAGGGGTGATTTCCTCCGAGATGCCACAGGGGACAAGCACCTCACACCGCCTGCTGGGAAGAAGCTTCTGGATTTTCTCAAGTTGCAGCGGGGTCCTCTTGAGTTACAATGGGGACCACAGGGACCCGCCCCTGTGGCCTCAGGAGAGGCCAGTCTCCCTGTGAATTGACAGACTGATTCCTCCCCAGTCGTCGCTGTGTCCTCAGTCCTCGTCTGCTGCTGAGGCCAGACGCAGAGCTTGCATCGCCCGTGCTGACATAGGGCTTGGGGTTCCCCTGGAGCCCACACACAGGAGTCATGCCTCTTCTCGCCTTGTGACGTGCACGGTTTCTTTCCTCCTCAGCTGCAACAGCAGTTTCCAGAACCCTTCTTGGGGACACAGGGATCTGTGGCTAGGCCTATATTTACCCGAGATTGTCACACTTGCCAGTATGTTGGGAGTCAATCCTCGGGGAGACAGCCAATGCAGTGCAGTTCAATCAGGTTCTTCTGGACTGGACGAGGCATTTGGGGGTCTTGGGGTATTGTGGCCCGACCTCTGATGAACCTCCCCACTCTCCTGGTGCGAGCGCCTCCTCTTTGGATGTGAGGGAAGCAACGGGAATCATTTCCCTAACGAGGAGGGAAAGGGCCCCTCATCTGGAGCTGAGCAGGGAAATACGGGACTCCTCTTGATTCGCCGTGGGCCACTCCGGGCTCCTCTTTAGTGGGGACAGGTAGGACGCGGAATTTCTTGGGTCACAGCAAGGGTGTAAAGGAGCCTTTCGAGGTCCAAGAGTGAAGAGGTGATTTCCCCCAAGACGCGGAAGCGGACAAGGGCCTCACCCCGCCTCCAGCAGAGAATCTTCTGGTTTTTCTGGACTTGCGGTGGGATCCTCTCGAGTTATGACGGGGAACACAGGGACCCACCCCTTTGGCCTCAGGAGAGGTCAGTCTCCGTGTGAGTTGCGAGATGCCTCTGGGGATACCTCCCCAGTCATCACTGGGTCCTGAGTCTTCGTCTGGTGCTGAAGCCGGAGCCTCAGCTTGCCTCATCCATGCTCACATAGGTCTTGGGGTTCCCCTGGACCCCCAACTGTGGAGTCAGGCATCCTTTCTTCTGGAGACTTGCACAGCCACTTTCCTCCCCAGCTGCAGCTGCAGTATCTGGCTCCCCCTCTTGAGGTCACAGGGATCTGTGGCTTGCTCTTGAGATATCCCAGGTTGTCACACATGCCAGTTTGTAGGGATTCCAGGCTCGGGGTCCCAGTCGAGGCAGTGCAGGGCAGTTGGATTCATCTGGAGTGGACGAGGCATTTTGGAATTTTGGGGAATTGTGGCAAGAACCCTGAGTCACCTCCCGACTCTCCTGGTGAGAGCGCCTTCTCTTGGGATGCAAGGGGAACGCCGGGAACCATTGTCCGATGGTGCCAGGAAAGGGTCCCTCATCTGGAGCTGAACAGGTCAAAGTAGGGTTCCTCTTGAGTCATGGCATGNTTCATCTGGAGTGGAAGAGTATTTGGGGAGTCTTGACGAATGGTGATTGACCCCTGAGGCTGCTCCCAACTTTCGTGGTGGGAGCATTTTCTATTCTGAAGCCAGGGGAGCCCCGGAAACCATTTTCCGATGGAGTAGGGAAAGGGCTCCTCATCCGGAGCTGAGCAGGGCAAAACAGGGCTACACTTCAGTTGAGGCAGGACCATCGGGGCTCCTCTCGAGTGAGGATGGGTGAGGCGGGGAACGTCTTGGGTCACAGCAAGTTTGTGAAGGAGGCTTTCCAGGTCCAAGAGGGAAGGGGTGATTTCCCCCAGCACACTGCAGCAGACAAGGACCTCACCACGACTGCAGGGTAGAAGCTTCTGGATTTTCTCGAGTGGCAGTGGTGTCCTCACGAGTTATGATGGGGAACCCAGGGACCCGCACCTGTGGCCTCAGGAGAGGCCAGTCTCTGTGCGAGTTGCGTGGGCCCTCTGGGGATTCCTCCCTAGTTGTCACTGTGTCCTCAGTCCTCATCTGCTGCTGAGGCCGGAGCCAGAACTTGAATCGCCTGTGCTGACGTAGGTCTTGGGGTTCCCCCGGAGCCCACACAGGGGAGTCAGTCCTCCTCTCGCCTGGAGAACAGCACGGCCGCTTTCCTCCCCAGCTGCAGCAGCAGTGTCCGGTTTCCCTTCTAGGGGACACAGGGATCTATGGCTTGCTCTCAAGGTACCACAGGGCTGTCACACGTGCCAGTGTGTCAGTAGTCCAGCCTCGGGGTGACAGTCGAGGCAGTGCAGAGCAGTCGATTTCATCTGGAGTGGACGAGGCATTTGGGGGCATTGGGGAATGGGGGCCGGACACCAGAGGCTCCTCCCGACTCTCCTGTTTTGAGTGCCTCCTCTTGTGATTCGAGGAGAGCGCTGGGAATCCTTTACCAATGGAGCAGGGAAAGGTCGACTCATCTAGAGCTGAGCAGGGGAAAAAGTCTCCTCTTGAGTCGCGGCAGGACCCTCGGTGTTCCTCTCGTGAGGGGACCAGTGGGACAGGGAACTTCTTGGTTCACAGCAAGGGTGTGAAGGAGCCTTTCGAGGTCCAGGAGGAAAGGGGTAATTTCCCCTGAGATGCCACAGCGGACAAAGGCCTCACCCCACCTGCAGGGGGGAAGCTTCTAGTTTTTCTCGAGTTGCAGCTGTGTCCGCTCGAGTTACAACGGGGATGCCAGGGATCCGCCCCTCTTGCCTCAGCAGAGGCCAGTCACCTTGCGAGTTGCGAGGCGCCTCTGGGGATTGCTCCCCAGTCATCGCCGGTTCCTCAGTCATCGTCTGGTGGTGAGGCCGGAGCCAGATCTTGCCTCGCCCGTGCTGACATAGGTCTTGGGGTTCCCCAGAGCACCCACAGGGGAGTCAGGGCTCATCTGGCCAGGAGACACGCTGGGATGCTTTCATCCCCAGCTGCAGCAGCAGTGTCTGAATACCTGTCGAACAGACACAAGGAAGTTTGTCTTGCCCTCGATGTACCCCAAGTCTTTCACACGTGCCAGTTTGTCGGGAGTCTAGCCTTGAGCAGACAATCGAGGCAGTGCAGGGTAGTCAGGTTCATCTGGAGTGGACAAGGCATTTGGGGATTTTGGGGAATGGTGACAAGAACCCTGAGGCACCTCCCAACTCTCCTGGTGCGATCGCCTCCACTTGGGATGCGAGGGGAAGGGCAGGAACCCTTTCCCGATGGAGCAGAGAAAGATCCCCTCATCTGGAGCTGAGCAGGGCAAAGCGGGGCTCCTACTGATTCGCAGTGTGACACTCTGTGTTCCTCTCGAGAGGGGACCGGTGGAGTGGGGAACTTCTTGTGTCATAGCAAGGAGTGAAGGAGTCTTTCGAGGCCCAAGAGGAAGGGGTGATTTCCTCCGAGATGCCACAGGGGACAAGCACCTCACACCGCCTGCTGGGAAGAAGCTTCTGGATTTTCTCAAGTTGCAGCGGGGTCCTCTTGAGTTACAATGGGGACCACAGGGACCCGCCCCTGTGGCCTCAGGAGAGGCCAGTCTCCCTGTGAATTGACAGACTGATTCCTCCCCAGTCGTCGCTGTGTCCTCAGTCCTCGTCTGCTGCTGAGGCCAGACGCAGAGCTTGCATCGCCCGTGCTGACATAGGGCTTGGGGTTCCCCTGGAGCCCACACACAGGAGTCATGCCTCTTCTCGCCTTGTGACGTGCACGGTTTCTTTCCTCCTCAGCTGCAACAGCAGTTTCCAGAACCCTTCTTGGGGACACAGGGATCTGTGGCTAGGCCTATATTTACCCGAGATTGTCACACTTGCCAGTATGTTGGGAGTCAATCCTCGGGGAGACAGCCAATGCAGTGCAGTTCAATCAGGTTCTTCTGGACTGGACGAGGCATTTGGGGGTCTTGGGGTATTGTGGCCCGACCTCTGATGAACCTCCCCACTCTCCTGGTGCGAGCGCCTCCTCTTTGGATGTGAGGGAAGCAACGGGAATCATTTCCCTAACGAGGAGGGAAAGGGCCCCTCATCTGGAGCTGAGCAGGGAAATACGGGACTCCTCTTGATTCGCCGTGGGCCACTCCGGGCTCCTCTTTAGTGGGGACAGGTAGGACGCGGAATTTCTTGGGTCACAGCAAGGGTGTAAAGGAGCCTTTCGAGGTCCAAGAGTGAAGAGGTGATTTCCCCCAAGACGCGGAAGCGGACAAGGGCCTCACCCCGCCTCCAGCAGAGAATCTTCTGGTTTTTCTGGACTTGCGGTGGGATCCTCTCGAGTTATGACGGGGAACACAGGGACCCACCCCTTTGGCCTCAGGAGAGGTCAGTCTCCGTGTGAGTTGCGAGATGCCTCTGGGGATACCTCCCCAGTCATCACTGGGTCCTGAGTCTTCGTCTGGTGCTGAAGCCGGAGCCTCAGCTTGCCTCATCCATGCTCACATAGGTCTTGGGGTTCCCCTGGACCCCCAACTGTGGAGTCAGGCATCCTTTCTTCTGGAGACTTGCACAGCCACTTTCCTCCCCAGCTGCAGCTGCAGTATCTGGCTCCCCCTCTTGAGGTCACAGGGATCTGTGGCTTGCTCTTGAGATATCCCAGGTTGTCACACATGCCAGTTTGTAGGGATTCCAGGCTCGGGGTCCCAGTCGAGGCAGTGCAGGGCAGTTGGATTCATCTGGAGTGGACGAGGCATTTTGGAATTTTGGGGAATTGTGGCAAGAACCCTGAGTCACCTCCCGACTCTCCTGGTGAGAGCGCCTTCTCTTGGGATGCAAGGGGAACGCCGGGAACCATTGTCCGATAGTGCCAGGAAAGGGTCCCTCATCTGGAGCTGAACAGGTCAAAGTAGGGTTCCTCTTGAGTCATGGCATGACACTCTGTGTTCCTCTCGAGTTGGGACCGGTGGGGTGGGCAACTTCTTGGGTCACAGCAAGGAGTGAAGGAGACTTTCAAGGCACAAGAGGAAGGGGTGATTTCCACCGAGATGCCACAGCGGACAAGGGCCTCACACCGCCTGCTGGGGAGAAGCTTCTGTATTTTCTCGAGTTGCGGCGTGGTCCTCTAGAGTTACAACGGGGACCAAAGGGACCTGCTCCTGTGTCCTCAGGAGAGGCCAGTCTCCGTGTAAGCTGCCTGGCACCTCTGGGGATTCCTACCCAGTCGTCGCCGGGTCCTCAGTCCTCGTCTGGTGCTGAGGCCAGAGCCAGAGCTTGCATCGCCCATGCTGACATTAGGTCTTGGGTTTCCCCTGAATCCCAAACAGGGGAGTCAGGCCTCCTCTAGCCTGGAGACGTGCACAGCCGCTTTCCTCCCCAGCTGCAGCAGCGTTGTCCGGCTCCCCTTCTAGGGGACACAAGGATCTGTGGTAGCCCTTGAAGTACCCTAGGTTGTCACACGTGCCAGTGTGTCTTGTTAAGTCTCTAGTGACAGCCGGGGGCAGTGCAGCAAAGTCAAGTTCATCCGGAATGGAAGAGGATTTGGGGAATCTTAGGGAATGTGGCCCGACTCCTGAGGTTCCTCCCGACTTTTGTGGTACAAGCATTTTCTATTCGGAAGCAAGGGGAGCGCAGGAAACCCTTTCAAGATGAGCAGGGAAAGGCCTCCTCATCTGGACCTGAGCAGGGGAAAACGGGGCTACACTTGAGTTGAGGCGGGACCCTCGGGGCTCCCCTCGAGTAAGGATTGGTGATGCGGGGAAAGTCTTGGGTCACAGCAAGTGTGTAAAGGAGGTCCAAGAAGGAAGAGGTAATTTCCCCCAAGACACCGCAGCAGAGAATAGCCTCACCATGCCTGCAGGGGAAAAACTTCTGGTTTTCCTCGAGTTGCAGCGGGGTCCTATCGAGTTATGATGGGGATCCCAGGGACCTGCCCCTGTGGCATCAGGAGAGGCCATTATCCGTGCGAGTTGCGTAGCCACTCTGAGGATTCCCCAACAGCCGTCACCGTGTCCACAGTCCTAGTCTGCTGCAGAGGCCAGAGCCAGAGCTTGCATCGCCCGTGCTAACATAGGTCTTGGGGTGCCCCTGGAGCCCACACAGGGGAGTCAGGCCTCCTCTGGCCTGGAGAAGTGCACGGCCGCTTTTCTCCCCAGCTGCGGCAGCAGTGTCCGGCTCACCATCTAGGGGAAACAAGGATCTGTGGCTAGCCCTCGAGGTACCCCTGGTTGTCACACGTGCCGTGTGTCTGGAGTCAAGCCTCGGGGTCACAGTCGAGGCAGAGCAGGACAATCAGGTTCATCTAGACTGGACGAGGCATTTGGGCGTCTTGGGGTATGGAGGCCCGACCCCTGAGGCACCTCCCCACTCTCCTGGTGAGAGCGCCTCCTCTTTGGATGTGAGGGGAGCGACAGGAATCATTTCACTAATGAGGGAAAGGGCCCCTCATGTGGAGCTGAGCAGGGGAAAACTTGGAACCTGTTGAGTCACCGTAGGCCGCTAGGGGGTTCCTCTTTAGTGGGGACGGGTTGGGCGCTGAACTTCTTGGGTCACAGCAAGGGTGTAAAGGAGCCTTTTGAGGTCCAAGAATGAAGAGGTGATTTCCCTCAAGACGCTGAAGTGAACAAGGGCCTCTGCCGCAACTGGAGAAAAACTAGAAGCTTCACCCCTGTAGGTGGGGTGAGGCCCTTGTTCGCTGTGGCGTCTAGTGGGAAATCACCCCTTTCCTCCTGGACCTCTAAAGACTCCTTCACACCCTTGCTGTGAACCAAGAAGTTCCCCGCCCCACCAGTCCCCACTCAAGAGGAACCCCGAGGGTCCTGCCGCGACTCAAGTGGAGCCCCGTTTTCCCCTGCTGAGCTCCAGATGACGGGCCCTTTCCCTGCTCCATCGGGAAAGGTTTCTCGGTGTTCCCCTCGCATCCCAAGAGGTGGCCTCACATCAGGAGAGTCGGGAGGAGCCTCAGGTGTCGGGCCACCATTCCTCAAGATCCGCAAATGCCTCGTCCACTCCAGATGAATCTGACTGCCCTGCACTGTCTCGACTGTCTCCCCGAGGCTCGATTCCCGACACACTGGCACGTGAGACAGCCCTGGACTACCTCGATGGCAAGCCACAGATCCCTGTGTCTGCTTGACGGGGAGCCTGACACTGCTGCTGCAGTTCGGGAAGAAAGAAGCCGTGCATGTCTCCAGGCGAGAAGAGGCCTGACTCCCCTGTGGGCGCTCCAGAGTAACCTCAAGACCTATGAAAGCATGATCGAGGAAATCTCAGGCTCTGATCTCAGCACCAGATGAGGACTGAGGACCAGGCAACGCCTGGGGAGGAATCCCCAGAGACGCCTGGCAACTGGCACTCAGACTGGCCTCTCCTGAAGATACAGGGGCAGGTCTCTGGGGTCCTCGTGGAAACTCGAGAGGACCCCGCCACAACTCGAGAAAAACCAGAAGCTTCTCCCCTGCAGGCGTGGTGTGGCCCTTGTACACGGTGGCATCTCAGGGGAATTCACCCCGTTCCCCGTGGACCTCAAACTACTCCTTCACACCCTTGCTGTAACCAAAGAAGTTCCCGCCCCTCCCGTCCTCACTGGTGAGGAACCCTGAGCGTCNCCATGCTCACATAGGTCTTGGGGTTCCCCTGGACCCCCAACTGTGGAGTCAGGCATCCTTTCTTCTGGAGACTTGCACAGCCACTTTCCTCCCCAGCTGCAGCTGCAGTATCTGGCTCCCCCTCTTGAGGTCACAGGGATCTGTGGCTTGCTCTTGAGATATCCCAGGTTGTCACACATGCCAGTTTGTAGGGATTCCAGGCTCGGGGTCCCAGTCGAGGCAGTGCAGGGCAGTTGGATTCATCTGGAGTGGACGAGGCATTTTGGAATTTTGGGGAATTGTGGCAAGAACCCTGAGTCACCTCCCGACTCTCCTGGTGAGAGCGCCTTCTCTTGGGATGCAAGGGGAACGCCGGGAACCATTGTCCGATAGTGCCAGGAAAGGGTCCCTCATCTGGAGCTGAACAGGTCAAAGTAGGGTTCCTCTTGAGTCATGGCATGACACTCTGTGTTCCTCTCGAGTTGGGACCGGTGGGGTGGGCAACTTCTTGGGTCACAGCAAGGAGTGAAGGAGACTTTCAAGGCACAAGAGGAAGGGGTGATTTCCACCGAGATGCCACAGTGGACAAGGGCCTCACACCGCCTGCTGGGGAGAAGCTTCTGTATTTTCTCGAGTTGCGGCGTGGTCCTCTAGAGTTACAACGGGGACCAAAGGGACCTGCTCCTGTGTCCTCAGGAGAGGCCAGTCTCCGTGTAAGCTGCCTGGCACCTCTGGGGATTCCTACCCAGTCGTCGCCGGGTCCTCAGTCCTCGTCTGGTGCTGAGGCCAGAGCCAGAGCTTGCATCGCCCATGCTGACATTAGGTCTTGGGTTTCCCCTGAATCCCAAACAGGGGAGTCAGGCCTCCTCTAGCCTGGAGACGTGCACAGCCGCTTTCCTCCCCAGCTGCAGCAGCGTTGTCCGGCTCCCCTTCTAGGGGACACAAGGATCTGTGGTAGCCCTTGAAGTACCCTAGGTTGTCACACGTGCCAGTGTGTCTTGTTAAGTCTCTAGTGACAGCCGGGGGCAGTGCAGCAAAGTCAAGTTCATCCGGAATGGAAGAGGATTTGGGGAATCTTAGGGAATGTGGCCCGACTCCTGAGGTTCCTCCCGACTTTTGTGGTACAAGCATTTTCTATTCGGAAGCAAGGGGAGCGCAGGAAACCCTTTCAAGATGAGCAGGGAAAGGCCTCCTCATCTGGACCTGAGCAGGGGAAAACGGGGCTACACTTGAGTTGAGGCGGGACCCTCGGGGCTCCCCTCGAGTAAGGATTGGTGATGCGGGGAAAGTCTTGGGTCACAGCAAGTGTGTAAAGGAGGTCCAAGAAGGAAGAGGTAATTTCCCCCAAGACACCGCAGCAGAGAATAGCCTCACCATGCCTGCAGGGGAAAAACTTCTGGTTTTCCTCGAGTTGCAGCGGGGTCCTATCGAGTTATGATGGGGATCCCAGGGACCTGCCCCTGTGGCATCAGGAGAGGCCATTATCCGTGCGAGTTGCGTAGCCACTCTGAGGATTCCCCAACAGCCGTCACCGTGTCCACAGTCCTAGTCTGCTGCAGAGGCCAGAGCCAGAGCTTGCATCGCCCGTGCTAACATAGGTCTTGGGGTGCCCCTGGAGCCCACACAGGGGAGTCAGGCCTCCTCTGGCCTGGAGAAGTGCACGGCCGCTTTTCTCCCCAGCTGCGGCAGCAGTGTCCGGCTCACCATCTAGGGGAAACAAGGATCTGTGGCTAGCCCTCGAGGTACCCCTGGTTGTCACACGTGCCGTGTGTCTGGAGTCAAGCCTCGGGGTCACAGTCGAGGCAGAGCAGGACAATCAGGTTCATCTAGACTGGACGAGGCATTTGGGCGTCTTGGGGTATGGAGGCCCGACCCCTGAGGCACCTCCCCACTCTCCTGGTGAGAGCGCCTCCTCTTTGGATGTGAGGGGAGCGACAGGAATCATTTCACTAATGAGGGAAAGGGCCCCTCATGTGGAGCTGAGCAGGGGAAAACTTGGAACCTGTTGAGTCACCGTAGGCCGCTAGGGGGTTCCTCTTTAGTGGGGACGGGTTGGGCGCTGAACTTCTTGGGTCACAGCAAGGGTGTAAAGGAGCCTTTTGAGGTCCAAGAATGAAGAGGTGATTTCCCTCAAGACGCTGAAGTGAACAAGGGCCTCTGCCGCAACTGGAGAAAAACTAGAAGCTTCACCCCTGTAGGTGGGGTGAGGCCCTTGTTCGCTGTGGCGTCTAGTGGGAAATCACCCCTTTCCTCCTGGACCTCTAAAGACTCCTTCACACCCTTGCTGTGAACCAAGAAGTTCCCCGCCCCACCAGTCCCCACTCAAGAGGAACCCCGAGGGTCCTGCCGCGACTCAAGTGGAGCCCCGTTTTCCCCTGCTGAGCTCCAGATGACGGGCCCTTTCCCTGCTCCATCGGGAAAGGTTTCTCGGTGTTCCCCTCGCATCCCAAGAGGTGGCCTCACATCAGGAGAGTCGGGAGGAGCCTCAGGTGTCGGGCCACCATTCCTCAAGATCCGCAAATGCCTCGTCCACTCCAGATGAATCTGACTGCCCTGCACTGTCTCGACTGTCTCCCCGAGGCTCGATTCCCGACACACTGGCACGTGAGACAGCCCTGGACTACCTCGATGGCAAGCCACAGATCCCTGTGTCTGCTTGACGGGGAGCCTGACACTGCTGCTGCAGTTCGGGAAGAAAGAAGCCGTGCATGTCTCCAGGCGAGAAGAGGCCTGACTCCCCTGTGGGCGCTCCAGAGTAACCTCAAGACCTATGAAAGCATGATCGAGGAAATCTCAGGCTCTGATCTCAGCACCAGATGAGGACTGAGGACCAGGCAACGCCTGGGGAGGAATCCCCAGAGACGCCTGGCAACTGGCACTCAGACTGGCCTCTCCTGAAGATACAGGGGCAGGTCTCTGGGGTCCTCGTGGAAACTCGAGAGGACCCCGCCACAACTCGAGAAAAACCAGAAGCTTCTCCCCTGCAGGCGTGGTGTGGCCCTTGTACACGGTGGCATCTCAGGGGAATTCACCCCGTTCCCCGTGGACCTCAAACTACTCCTTCACACCCTTGCTGTAACCAAAGAAGTTCCCGCCCCTCCCGTCCTCACTGGTGAGGAACCCTGAGCGTCCTGCAAAGACTCAAGAGGAGCCCCGTTTTCCCATGCTGAGCTCCAGATGAGGGGCCCTTTCCCTGCTCCGTCGGGAAATGTTTTGCGGTGTTCCCCTCGCATTCCAAGGGGAGTTGCTCACACCTGGATAGTCGGGAGGAGTCTCAAAGGTTGGGCCACCATTTCCCAAGACCCCAAAATGCGTCGTCTACTCCAGATGAATCTGACTGCCCTGCACTGCCTCGACTGTCAACCCGAGGCTCGACTCCGGCACACTGGCATGTGTGACTATCCTGGGGTACCTCGAGGGCAAGCCACAGTTCCCTGTGTCCGCTCAAAGGGGTGATGGACACTGTTGCTGCAGCTGGGGAGGAAAGCGGCCCTGCACCTCTCCAGGTGAGACGAGGCCCGATTCCCTTGTGGGAGCTCCAGGGGAACCCCAAGACCTAGGTCAGCATGGCCGAGGCAAGCTCAGGCTGCAGCCTCAGCATCAGACGAGGCCTGGAGACCCGGCGACGACTGGGGGGAATACACAGTGGCAACTCGCATGGAGACTGGCCTCTCCTGAGGCCACAGGGGCGGGTTCCTGTGGTCCCCGTTGTAACTCGAGAGGACCCCGCCGCAACTCGAGAAAAACCGGAAGCTTCTCCCCTGCAGGTGTGATGTGGCCCCTGTCCGTGGCAGCATCTCAGGGAAATTCACCTCGTTCCTCGTGGACCTCGAAAGGCTCCTTCACACCCTTGCTGTGACCTAAGAAGTTCCCTCCCCACCCGTCCCCAAAGGAGATGAACCCTGAGGTCCCACCAAGACACACGATGAGTCCCGTTTTCCCCTGCTGAGCTCCAAATGAGGGGCCCTTTCCCTGCTCCATCAGGAAAGGTTTTGCAGTGTTCCTTTTGCATCCCAAGAGGAGGTGCTCACACCTGGATAGTCGGGAGGAGTCTCACAGGTTGGGCCACCTGAAGCTTCTCCCTTGCAGGCAGAGTGAGGACCTTGTCCACTGCGGCGTCGCAGGGGAAATCACCCGTTCCCTCTTGGACCTCAAAATGCTCCTTCACACCCTTGCTGTGACCCAAGAAGTTCCCCACCCCGCCAGTCCCCACTCGAGAGGACCACCGAGGGTCCTGCTACAACTCAAGAGGAGCTCCATTTTCCCATGCTCAGCTCCAGATGAGGGGCCCTTTCCCTGCTCCATCCGGAAAGGGTTCCTAGCTCTCCCCTCACATCTCAAGAGGAGGCCCTCACACCAGGCGAGTCCAGAGGAGCCTCAGGTGTCTGGTCATTTTTCCCCAAGACCCCCAAATGCCTCATCCACTCCAGATGAACCTGACTGCCCTGCAGTGCCTCGACTGTCACCCCGAGGCTCGACTCTGGCACACTGGCACGTGTGACAGCCCTGGGGTACCTCAAGGGCAAGACACAGATCCCTTTGTCCGTTTGCTGGGGAGCCGGACATGGCTGCTGCACCCAGGTGTAAAGTGGCCCTGCACGTCTATGGGTGAGACAAGGCCTGACTCCACTGTGGGGGCTCCAGGGGAACCCCAAGACCTATGTCAGCATGGGCGAGGCAAGCATAGGCTCTGGCCTCAGCACCAGACGAGGACTGAGGGCCTGGCGACGACTGGGAAAGATTCCGCAGAGGTGCCTCTCAACCTGCATGGAGACTGGCCTCTCCTGAGGGAAAAGTGGCGAATCCCTGGGGTCCCTATTGTAACTCGAGAGGACCCCACCGCAACTCGAGAAGAACCAGAAGGTTATCCCCTGCAGGGAAGGTGAGTCCCTTGTCTGCTGCAGCATCTCAGTGGAAACCACCCCTTCCCTCTTGGACCTCGAAAGCCTCTTTCATACCCCTGTTGTGACCTAGGAAGAGCCCTGCCCCACCCGTCCACCTTGAGAGGATCCTTGAGGGTCCCACCATGACTCAAGAGGAGCCCCGTTTTCCCCTGCTGAGCTCCAGATGAGGGGCCCTTTCCCTGTTCCGTGGGGAAAGGTTTCGCGGTGTTCCCCTCGCATCCCAAGGGGTGCCCTTGCATCAGGAGAGTCGGGAGGAGCCTCAGGTGTCCGACCACCACTCCCCAAGATTCCCAAATGCCTCGTCCATTTCAGATGAACCTGACTGCCCTGCACTACCTCGACTGTCAGGTGAGCTCGACTCTTGACACACTGACAAGTGTGAAACCCCAGGAGTACCTCGAGGGCAAGCCACAGATCCCTGTGTCCGCTTGATGGGGAGCCGGACACTGCCGCTGCAGTTGGGGAAGAAAGAGGCCGTGCAAGTCTCCATGCGAGATGAGGCCTGCCTCCCCTGTGGGGGCTCCAGAGT
>SJYW01048354.1:0-10338 GCA_006410735.1 Raphicerus campestris | reverse complement strand
ATCTCAGTCCTTCAGTGGCAAGGAATAAAATTTGGCCAACCACCTGAGTGTGCTTATCATCAGATTCTACCCCCAAAGCCTCCAAGTAAGAACCTAGACCAGTCAACACCTTGATTTAGCTTGTGAAACCATTGAGCAGAGGAGCCAGTTAATCTATGCCTGGACTTGTGACTCACAGAAATTACAGGTGATGAATAGCGTTGCTTTAAGACACCAAATTTGTGGCAATTTGTTTTGTGACAATAGAAAATGAATAGCCTAATATACCCTCTCACATTACCATAGCAGAAGAATAAATGACCACCAGTCCATTTGGCTGATCTTTCTTTTCCCCCAGGAATCGGAGCACACTGGGTCAAAGTATAAGTGAAGTGACAGGCACACAGTATCTAAATGAAATGCTTACTGAAGCTGAGAACCATGACTTCCCTCTGATTTCACCCGTCTGCCTTATTTTCCTCATNTTTCCCCCAGGAATCGGAGCACACTGGGTCAAAGTATAAGTGAAGTGACAGGCACACAGTATCTAAACAAAATGCTTACTGAAGCTGAGAACCATGACTTCCCTCTGATTTCACCCGTCTGCCTTATTTTCCTCATTTCCCCTATTCCAGCCATACTGGCTTCTTTGCTTTTCCTCAAATACATCAAGTGTGTGTCTGCCTCAGGACCTTTGCACACGCAGATCCTCTGCCTACATCACTCTCCTCCAGGTGGCTCCATGACTCCTTCCCTTGCATGCTGCAGGTCTCACTCACATGCCTGCTTATCACTCATGTTTATCATGTGCGTGATTCGTCCCCAACACTACTTAAAAGAGCCACAGGGCTTCTCCCANTCTCCTCCAGGTGGCTCCATGACTCCTTCCCTCGCATGCTGCAGGTCTCACTCACATGCCTCCTTATCACTCATGTTTATCATGTGCATGATTCGTCCCCAACACTACTTAAAAGAGCCACAGGGCTTCCCCCGTGGCTCAGTGGTAAAGAACTTGCTGCCAGTGCAGGAGATAGAGGAGATGCAGGTTCAGTTCCTGGGCTGGGATGATCCCCTGGGGTTGCAAAAGAGTCGGGCACAATTTAGCAACTAAACAACAATGACCACTGCCTTCCCTCATCAATACCAACATTCACACACACTCCCTATCCATACCCCCGTTTTATCATTTCTCCCTGCTTTTTTGTCTCTTCCAAGCAGCTATTAACATCTACATAATTTATTTCTTTATATCTTGCATCCCTTCACTGGACCATAAATTTTGAGAAAGCAGAGAACTTGCCTATTTGTTCATTCCTACAGTTCCAGTGCCAAGCAGAGAGCTGACATGTAGTAGACATCAAGAAATACTAATAAATAAGTGGCTATTGTAAATTGTGATATACCAAAACCTTCTATATAAGAAAATAACCACAATTAGCCAGATAAATGCACAAATAGATCACAAAGCATAAAGCATTCTGACTTCAAATCTATTTATAAATTCCTTCTATAATATTTATAATTTGAGTTTCTGTACCTAAAAATGCATAGGTGTCTATGGACTGTCACATGTATTTGTGGGCACACATTCAGACACAGACACATACAAATATGCACACACACAAAGCTTAATAAGGGGTACAAATAGTGTGCACCATAAATGTGTTTTGGCAGGAGGGAGTTAATTCCCTGTGAACCCTGAATAGCATGGTACCACTGCTTGAGCACAAAGTACAAAGCTCTTCTCTTGCAAGGACAGTGGTCCTAGTAACCATGTTTCTTCAAATGTCCACCTGACCAACTCAGCATAACGATGAACCAACCAAATCTCTCGTCAAGCAGAAAGACAGAGAAGAAGGCATATTGCGCCTAAAAGGTGTCCTAACTGTTTCACAATGGCCTAACTGTAGTGCTAATGGCTTAATTTCCAGGTTGCACATCCTCACTCCTTAAATTGCACTTAGCGTAACTGATGCCAGGTTAATCACTGTGCCAGCCAAGGGAAGTGTCCACAGGGCAGGAACCACATGCTGTTCCACCTGTGCTTAAAAAATGTCACACCTCTCTGAAGAAACAATGCTGTCTGAAAATAGTACTGAGTCTCAAATGAGACCTTAGAGAGAAAGAAAGCATGAAGCACAAAGGGGAAAAGAGACAAAACTCACCACTGTCTAAGAATTAAGATGAATATTAACGTATTTATTTTTTTGTTCCTTATATCATTAACTTCTGAAAATAGAATGATGCATATTATTTTTTAACTACTGANATGAAGCACAAAGGGGAAAAGAGACAAAACTCACCACTGTCTAAGAATTAAGATGAATATTAACGTATTTATTTTTTTCTTCCTTATATCATTAACTTCTGAAAATAGAATGATGCATATTATTTTTTAACTACTGACAATATATTATTATGTAAAAAATGTATTATATGGAAAGTACTCCCAATTTTAATCGGGGCTTGTCTTAGTCTATTTGGGCCACTATAACAGATAACCATAGACTGGGTGGCTTAAAAGCAACAGGGATTTGTTTCTCACAATTCTGATTTTCAAGAATTTCAAGATGAAGGCACTAGCAGAATTGGACTTTGTGAGGATCCGTTTCCCAGTTCAAAACTGGCTTGCTCTCACTGGGTCCTCACACAATGGGATGGGGGAGTTCTGTGGGTTTTCTATCATAAGGACACTAACCCCATTCATGAGGACTCTGCGCTCTTGATCCAATCACCCTCAAATGTCTTACTTCCTAATATCATCACACTGGGGGTAGACTTCAACATACAAATGCTGTAGGGACACAGACATCCAGTCGGGGCAGGACTACAGAGAACTGGAAGGTTCCAATGATGCATGTACTACGCTCAGTCTTGACCAACTCTCTGCGACCCTGTGGCCTGCAGCCCTCCAGGATTCTCTGTCCAAGGGATTCTCCAGGCAAGAATACTGAAGTGGGTTGCCATGACCTTCTCCAGGGGACCTTCCTGACCTGGGGATCGAACTTATGTGTCTTAGGTCTCTGGCATCGGCAGGCAGGTTCTTTACCACCAGCCATCTGCAAAGTCCCTCCAAAGATGCATACTGAAATGTTAACAGTAGATACCGCTAAACAGTAAGATTAGTGTTAAATCTTATTCCTGCCTCCTCTCCTTTTTATTATCTTCTTAATTGTTGACAGTGAGCATCAGCTACCTTTCTAATTTAAAACCAAGTGGGCTAATTTCTTAAAATTACTACCATCTTGTTTCTATAATAACTAAGCATTTATCTGCTTACGTTGAAAAGTGAAAGAGTCACACAGTTGCGCCTGACTCTTTGTGATCCCATTGACTGTAGCCCACCAGGTTCTTCTGTCCATGGAATTCTCCAGGCAAGAGTACTGGAGTGGGTTGCCATTTCCTTCTCTAGGGGATCTTCTCAACCCAGGGATCGAACCCAGGTCTCCAGCATTGCAGGCAGATTCTTTACCAGCTGAGCTACTAGGGAAGCCTTGTTTGCCTTGGGTTCATCTTAAACAGATTCCATCTCAGATTCCTGGCATTATATATATTAAGAAGTGGAAAGGTTTTGCTTGAAGAGGTAAAGAGAGTGTTTTCTGTAAGGTGTCACCTCTTACAAGGAATCTTGGCATTTTGCCTTTCCCTAAGATTTCCTCTTCCCTAGTGGAAGCAGGGGAATTAAAGGGAGCTGCTCTCCTGGCCTTACACTCATTTGAATGCAGAGCCAAGTGGCCTTGGAAATCACCAAGCACCACCCTCTGCTTTCAAGAGTTCCTGAAAGAGGAAAGGGCTTACTCAAGATCACAACATGTTGGCGACATCATAGTAAACCCGGCTCTGGAACTCAGAGAGAACCTGTGTTCTTTCCACTCTCAACTTATTCCCTGGACTCAGATATAGGACCCTTGAGAATTCTCAGCATGGTGCCTTGCATAAATCCCAACAAATTAAGGCTGAAAGAATAGAAAAATTAATTTTAAAAGTCTGGAACACTAATGATCATCAATACTTAACATGGAGAAAAAAAAAAAGAGGTTCTGAAAACAAATACCAGTTCCTTTTCTTAACTTGACAGGAGAAAAGAAAAAGCAGAGACAAAACTGTCNAGAATAGAAAAATTAATTTTAAAAGTCTGGAACACTAATGATCATCAATACTTAACATGGAGAAAAAAAAAAGAGGTTCTGAAAAGAAATACCAGTTCCTTTTCTTAACTTGACAGGAGAAAAGAAAAAGCAGAGACAAAACTGCCTTAAAAGTAGAACATCCACCCTGTGGGCCACCCATGGTGGCAGCAGGTGTCTGGATGTGTCCCCAGAGAGAAAGTTAAGATGACTCTGGAGATGGAAATGCACAAGGAGGCCTGCACACTTCCGTCTTTGGGTTTAAGAGGTCCCAAGACCTCAGGAGAAAATGTAAAAATGTATACCTCTTCCTGATGGGGAAAGAGAAAGCCTCACCCAGCAGCCACAGGGAGTTCTGGTAAGTGCTTGAGCGAGAAGCCTCCAAAACCCAACGGGACATCACTCCGCTCAGCAAAACCGATGTGGTCCACACATGACAAACTTCAGGTATTAAAGGGAGGTTTAAATGCACCCTGGAGGCANGTTCTGGTAAGTGCTTGAGCGAGAAGCCTCCAAAACCCAACGGGACATCACTCCGCTCAGCAAAACCGATATGGTCCACACATGACAAACTTCAGGTATTAAAGGCAGGCTTAAATGCACCCTGGAGGCGCAAAAGGAAAAAAAAGAACATTTAGTCCCCAGAGTAGGGACAGTTTTAGAAGCGAAGAGAACATCTCCAGGATTTAGTACAGCTTGCCAGTAACGATGCACAGGCTTCTCCAATGACAGGCTGCACATAAAATGCAGGGCTTGCTTTTCTTCTGTCATTCTCCTGTCATTTGCACCAGCTAGATTCTCCTCAGTAGCTTGGCTTACACTGAGAGGCACAGTCATTTCATACAACTCAGTAAATCACACCACTCTCAGAACGGCAGCTACCAGAGTTTATGGAAATTTCTCTATCATCTCAATTTTGAGGGTATCTAATGCTAATTTTCATATTTTCCAATCTAGAGATGCTTTCTGTGAAGATTCCAAATTATTTCTTTTAAAAAATTTTACTTATTTGTTCATTTTTGGCTGTGTAGGGTCTTCATTGCTGTGGGCTTTCTCTAGTTGCAGTGAGCAAGTGCGGTGCATGGGCGTCTCATCGCAGTGGCTTCTCTCGTTGCGGAGCATGGGCTGTAAAGGCTTCAGCAGTTGTGGCACAGGCGCTTAGCTGCTCCACGGTATACAGGATCCTTCGAGACAGGGACTGAACTCGGGTCTCCTGCTTTGGCAGGCAGATTATTTACCACTGAGACATCAGGGAAGTCCTCCAGATTGTCTTTTCAACCTCAATCTTTGGCTCAGGTGAACTGAAATGCAAACATGATAACCATGCTATGCCAGGCATCCCTTCTTAGAATGTTTTCTCACCCAATTCTGAGATTAGGGATTCAAACTGTCTTGATGGGTTGAGAAAACAACAGGTCAGTGAAGACAAGAATGCGGCATTGCCGTCCTGTGTATCGTGAAGTGGGGGCAGTGGGCAAAGATATGCATATNCTCGTTGCGGAGCATGGGCTGTAAAGGCTTCAGCAGTTGTGGCACAGGCGCTTAGCTGCTCCACGGTATACAGGATCCTTCCAGACAGGGACTGAACTCGGGTCTCCTGCTTTGGCAGGCAGATTATTTACCATTGAGACACCAGGGAAGTCCTCCAGATTGTCTTTTCAACCTCAATCTTTGGTTCAGGTGAACTGAAATGCAAACATGATAACCATGCTATGCCAGGCATCCCTTCTTAGAATGTTTTCTCACCCAATTCTGAGATTAGGGATTCAAACTGTCTTGATGGGTTGAGAAAACAACAGGTCAGTGAAGACAAGAATGCGGCATTGCCGTCCTGTGTATCGTGAGGTGGGGGCAGTGGGCAAAGATATGCATACAGCTCTCAGGGAGCTTCAGTTTACTCAGATGCTCCCCTTATTGGAAGATAATCTCCACTTCTTTTCATTTACTAAAACGATTAACTATCAACTAGAGTTAGTTGGTAAAAACATGGCTTTCCAGAAGGAGTTGTCCAGCCTGAAAGGAAATTTATCATGGGCTCTCAGCTTTAGAAAAGAGGCTTCCATACAGAAGTTCCTTAATATGCATTCATTTATTTATTACTAAATAAACTGTGGAAGGTAGAATAATGAACTCCTTAGAGATGCCTATATTCTAATCCCTGGGGCTTGGAAAAATGTCACCTTATATCACAAAAGGGACTTGGCAGGTGTGATTAAGTTAAGGATCCTGTGATGGGGAAATTACTCTGTTTTCTCATAGGTAAAATGTGATCACAAGGCAGAAAGGTCAGAGTAGAAGGAAGCTGGAAGACACTCCACTGCTGGCTTTGAAGAGGAGGAAGGGCCACAACCAAGGAAGGCAGAGAGCCCTTCGAAACCAGAGAAGGCAAGGAAATGAATGCTTCCCGAAAGTCCTCAGAGGGCATACAGCTCTGTTGACACCTTAATTTTAGCCCAGTAAGACCCAGTCCACACTCTGACCTCCAGAATTTTAAAATACTAAATTCTGTGTCATTTTCAGCCACTCGGTTTGTGGTAATGTGTTACAGCACTAATAGGAAGCTACTACAAAACCCAAGTGAAAAGGCACATTTGAAAATTACCCAAATCGTCCCTCACCCCTTTCTAGAAAGAGATGATTAATAGACAGGAAAACAACTCCAGAGACTTCCAGTGCATATTCTTCCACCAGCCTGTCTCAGCAAAACGGCCACGGTGACCTACACACGTGAGCACACAAAAGCATGGCAAACCTCGCTGTGGCTAATATGCATTTCACAAAGTCATCTGCAATCAGAACAATCACTTCTAAATAACAGAGCCTTTTGTTCTGCAAATCAGCTCTCTGGCCTTCTTTTTACTCCAGATTATAACAAACTCAAATACCTCAGTACCGCATGAAACAAAGACACAAAGACATTGCCTAATGTGTAATTTGGGAGGGAATTTAATGATACATCTGTCTGTTTTGACAAAGCACAGTCTTGAAGTATCTACTTAAAATAAAATCAGCAGATTGGCAGCGATTAAAAATGAAAGGCTATAAAAAGTTTAGGGAGAAAAAGCATTAAAGTCTAATAGCTTTTGGTTTATGTGCCAGTACTATAGTAAATATTTCCAGCACCAAATTTCTCTCCTGAAATCTCAAGTGTTAGCTACTGCAAAAAATACCACCATTAAACACATACCAGAAAAAAAAAAATCCATTCTTTATAAAGATTAGACAGTAAATCTACCTGGGATACAGTAAGACTCGGTATGCACAATGTTTTAAGATATTTTATTGAACATTGCTGAACTCCATCTTTCAAACCAGAAAAGTAGGAACAATATCCTGTTATTTTGTGTAAATGTTGCCCTGCAATCTTTTTGACACTAACTGAGCAATCTATTAAGGAATTTTGGAAGTGTGTGAATTTAGGGTATTCTAAATGATCATTTGGAAATATAATAACCATATAATATACTGATATCTGCTCTTAAAAACTCTAATATAGTTTATAACTTAAAGCAATAATGTAATGACAACCAGAGAAACCTATTACCAAAATGAAGTTTTTAAATACAGTTAGTAATAAAATCACAGGAATTACCAGTGATAGAATGACACCTATAAGAATACTAAGGGTAAAATCTGCATATTTAACAGTCCTGGACACAGAGCCCACCCTGAACCACACCCCAAGGCAGACCTCAGTTCTCTCCGGCTCCAGTCGTACTTAATGTCTCCTTAGTGCACCTGCTTCCTTTCCTCTACTTAGCTTATTAAATCATTGGAGATTTGTGAGAATCTAGTCCTAATCTAATAGATCTCTTATCCAGTACAGATTCTCTTACACAAGCTTCTTATTTCATGGAGAAGCCTTACATGCAATAACTCTTCCAAGAACTACGAAATAATTCTATAGCTTTTAAAAGGCTAGTTAATGGTGTAAGTGGCTAAGGATGATTTATAGTATAGCATAGGACTGTACAATTGTGGACCTTTGATACTTCTATTATTGTTAACTACTTCCTTAGTATAAATCTTGCCAAAGCTTCTCTAAGAAGAAAGAAAATGTGGGAAAGAATATGATCAAGGAAATCATGCTTATTCATGTATTTAATAAATATTAAATTTTTAATCTACTATATGGTATGTCTTGTGCTGAGGGTTGAAAATACAATGGGAGATAAGATGAACATAGTTGTGGTTTTTTCCCTCAAGGTCTAAGATGACTGCTAAAGCTCCAGCTATCACAAATGCATTTCAGGTATTTGGATGTAGGAAGGGATAAAGAAGATAATGTCTTTTCCATTTAAGGGAGGAATTTTTCACACTGTCACTTAAGTCTCATTAACAAATACTTAGCCCCATGCTTTTGAACTGTGGTGTTGGAGAAGACTCTTGAGAGTCCCTTGGACTGCAAGGAGATCCAACCAGTCCATTCTGAAGGAGATCAGCCCTAGGATTTCTTTGGAAGGAATGATGTGAAAGCTGAAACTCCAGTACTTTGGCCACCTCATGCAAAGAGTTGACTCACTGGAAAAGATTCTGATGCTGGGAGGGATTGGGGGCAGGAGGAGAAGGGGACGACCGAGGGTGAGATGGCCGGATGGCATCACGGACTCAATGAACGTGAGTCTGAGTGAACTCCAGGAGATGGTGATGGACAGGGAGGCCTGGCGTGCTGCAACTCATGGGGTCATAAAGAGTCAGACATGACTGAGCGACTGAACTGAACTGATGTTCATTGTAAGCTGTAAGGGAGCTGAGGAACATAGATTCTTAGGTGCCTGATCTGTGCCCAGCTTAAAATTAATGTTCTTATTTCTAAGGAAAGAGAAATAGAGCTTCAAAGTTAACTAGCATATTCTGACACTATCTATTTTTTTTATATCCAACAACATGTAGTCTGACTTAAAGCATAGGAAATTCATTTAATTTGAATAATAATCAAGTGTGACAATATAAGAAATAGCTCTTTGTAATCTCTAAAGTGCCACATACATGTAAAATACTGTCAGTTCAGTTCAGTTCAGTCGCTCAGTAGTGTCTGACTCTTTGTGACCCCATGAACTGCAGCATGCCAGGCCTCCCTGTCCATCACCAGTTCCCGGAGTTCACCCAAACCCATGTCCATCGAGTTGGTGATACCATCCAACCATCTCATCCTCTGTCATCCCCTTCTCCTCCTGCCCCCAATCCCTCCCAGCATCAGGGGCTTTTCAAATGAGTCAGCTCTTCGCATCAGGTGGCCAAAGGATCGGAGTTTCAGCTTCGACATCAGTCCTTCCCATGAACACCCAGGACTGATCTCCTTTAGGATGGACTGGTTGGATCTCCTTGCAGTCCAAGGGACTCTTAAGAGTCTTCTCTAACACCACAGTTCAAAAGCATCAATTTTTCAGCTTTCAGTTTTCTTTAGAGTCCAGCTCTCACATCCATACATGACCACTGGAAAAATCATAGCCTTGACTAGATGGGCCTTCGTTGGCAAAGTAGTCTCTGCTTTTTAATATGCTGTCTAGTTTGGTTATAACTTTCCAAGGAGTAAGCATCTTTTAATTTCATGGCTGCAATCACCACCTTCAGTGATTTTGGAGCCCAGAAAAATAAAGTCAGCCACTGTTTCCACTGTTTCCTCATCTATTTGCCATGAAGTGATGGGACTGGATGCCATGATCTTAGTTTTCTGAATGTTGAGCTTTAAGCCAACTTTTTCACTCTCCACTTTCACTTTCACTGAAGATAAAAATCAACTAGCTGTTAATTCAGGAAATTGATACTTTCAAAACCCAGAGCCTGAGAGGTGTTACAGGACAAGACAAAGATCAGCCCCATAAAATACTGAATTCTTTTCCATTAAATTGAGTTATTTCATTTCTTATATTTAGTTGCTAATTTTTATAGTTATTTCTATTTATACATTGTTTTTGTTTTCAAAATATTTAAATATCATTCTTGTATAAAACATGCTCTCAGCTTTTTTTCCAGAATGCACTGCATGCTCCTGATTCATTGAAATGATTCAGAACTAAATCACTCATCAACGTATGTCTATTAAGTGCCTACTGTGTAGCAAGCACTGTTCTAGGTTCCAGATGATAGAACATACAGTTTTTTTTTTTAATATCCTTTCAGAGAGCTTATATTCTAGCAGAAGAAGAGAGAAAACAGCCAAGAAAATCTGTTTAGCTTTGCAATTTCTGTGAGTGATACAAAATCAAAGAAACAATGGCATTTAATGCCC
>SJYW01048351.1:124626-136475 GCA_006410735.1 Raphicerus campestris | reverse complement strand
CACAGATATTTGTAAGGCCTCCCCAGACAACCATATTCAGGGTTTATTTCCTTTAGGATTGACTGGTTTGATTTTCTTGCAGTCCAAGGGACTCTCAAGAGTCTTCTCCAGTACTGCAATTTAAAAGCATCAATTCTTTGGCTTGCAGCCTTCTTTATGATCCAGCTCTCACATCCATATATGACTACTGCAAATACCATAGCTTTGACTATCCAGCCACTTGTCGGCAAAGTGTTGTCTTTGCTTTTTAATATGCTTTCTAATTTTGTCATAGCTTTCCTTTCAAGATGTAAGCAACTTTTAATTTCATAGCTGTGCAAGCCACATTTATAATGTATACAACAATGTGAGGCCTAAAGCTCCAAGTCTAATAAATATGACTGTTTCATAGAAAGACTGGGGCTTTATTTAAGACTTCTGTCTGTGCAGTACCTTGGGTGTGGTAGCCTCCCAAAAACTGTCTCTCTGATATTCCTTACATTTGACCTTCTACCACAAGCATCTGTGATGACCAAAACCAGGTAATCAAGGAGTATCCACTATGTGACAGCTAAAGAAACCAGGGTATCTCATGTAGAAATGGAGACATCAATGACATGTAAGAGCTCCTCTCAAAGATATACTTATAGATATATCAGATATATCTTTTTTTCAGTTCACGATGGCATTTTTGGTTTCATGGATGTAAAACCTGATTCTTTTCAAAGCCAGATGCGGGTTCATTAATCATTGCAAGTCTTAAGAGTTTGGGTGCCTGGTGTAGGGTACAAAGTCTTCACTTATTGGGGAGAAATTCCAGATTTGTGAGATCTTTCTTGTTTCCTTGTGGATCATTATGCTGGTGGTGGTGTTTCGATATGACTCTGTTTCAGCCTCTTGTACCTACTTCAACATGGCCCTTTATGGCTCTGTTGATATAAGGAAACTGATCGCCTAGTTTTCAGGTATTTTTCAAGGGAAGTTGTCTCACATATAGCTGTAGATTTTTTGTGTTTGTGGGAAGGGGAGAGTTTAAAATCTTTCTTTGTATCCATCTCTGACTGCCCTGTCCATAGTTGTGTTTTAGATAATTTTCCTTTACTCTGAGTTCAGCAATGCATTAAAATTTGATTTTACCCAGAATATACTTATTTTGAAATGAGAAAACTGTTTAGAGCACATAGTCTGACTCATTAACACACAAAAATAAAATTTAATTCCTATTCAGGTTTTTTTATGATTAAAATACATAAAATTAGGGAAATTGGTAGTATAAAGTGATAAGTATTAGCATATACAGAATACCAAAAATAGAAGTAGAAAACAAACTGGACTTGAAAACCAGGAATACCTAAAAAGAACCATTTAGTTGAGTACTTAATCACACATGTTCATATTCCACAACTTAATTTAATTCTAGAGGGAGAAGCATGCAAGTAAATCTGACAAAACTACATGAGAACTTCTCTTGGAAACACACTGTCATTTAAATTAATAAAATATATTTATAATATGCTAATTTTAAATTTAATTATAGCTTCACTTCTTCTTTGAAGACTTCTCCTTACTTCCTTAGTCTTCTGTCTGGGTAATCATCAATGTCTTATTTCTTCATTTTAAAATGCAGACTTACATAATCCTTGGTATAACATATATAGCCCTATTGTCTTTTTCTAACAAAATCTGAAAAGTTTCCAAGCAAATTATAAGTTGACCTTATTCAATAATTATTTTATTCACATTAATTTTATTACATAATTTCATAAACATTAATAAACTCCAGTCCACAAACAGTCCCATAGATTAACTTACCAACAGTCAATTTCTTCATCTAATTCATTGATAAATTAGATAAAAATTATTTTAACTTCATTGACCATCATCTCTTCTTTGCCAAAATTTCTGTTTTAAGGAGACTGAGCTTTCTAGCTATGTTTACACTTGAGTCTTCTTACAACTTAAGGTGAGTATTTCCTCATCAAATGCCCTTCTGTAATTTCAGTTTTAATTTCTCTTTTTCTACTGATTCCTTTACCTGGGTCTAAAAATGTTCTCATCAATCTTAGAAATAGTGTGCCAGAAATTCTTTTCCTTGTGATAAACTCAGTGTTAATATATTGAGATAGAAAATAAAGGAATGAAGAATAGGAAGTATAATTTTCAAAGCATTCTTATTAAAAGAAGAAAAACAAAGAAGGAAATCATATTCAAAGGTAGAAATATTATATGTTAATAAACTAACTAGAAATCATCTTACTGACATTTATCAAGAGACATAAATCAAAAGAAAATCCAGTTTTGAAAAAAAATTATTTATGGCACTATAAATATGTTACTATAGCCAAAGAGATGTTTAATCTATTCCTCACTCAGCATTTCAGAATGCATTTTTGTATTATTCATTTTATAAAGTCTTTTTATTAGAGCTGTATCAGAGTATAGTATTAAGTACATTATAAAAGATTAGAATGTAATTTCTTTTGGCACTCTATTTATGTTTACTACTGACTTCAAAGGACATTTAGGATACAGAAGAGTTATTTTTCAAGGAGTATAAATGAAAAATAATCTTGTCAGCAATTCTCATAGACAAGTGATGAAGAGGCAGTTTTAGCAAAGACATAGTCTCCTTTTAACCAGAAATGATTTGTGTGTTTTCTTGAGGCAATCTCTATTTGCAGCAATGTTAACATTGACATCAGTAGCTGGAAATGACAGCAGAAGACAAATGCTTCTCAGGTGCAAAACTTGGCAAGGGAGAGCTTTAGCCTTTGGGAAAATGTCAGGAGGACCATGAGTCATCATATCCCAAAAGAGTCAAAAACCAACATTTTTGCTTAAAGGGCATGATTCTAAAATGATCCCTGTAGAATTCAAAGAATGGCAGCTAATTACTGTTACAATGGCACAACTAATATCTAGATAAGTCAAGGAGAATAATTAGGTGAAAATCCCCAGGGCACAGAAAAATGTTGGTGAACACTGCAAGTAGTCACAGTCACATGCAAAGTTGGGTAGGTTTTTGCTGTTAAACTATTTATTTTTGGTGTCTATAGCACAGCTTTGTTCACATAAATAAGTAAATGAATGAATGAATAAAAGAAAAATCTATTAGTATTAATATTACAGCCAACAAAATATGTAAAATATGGAAGGATATGGGAAATATGCATTTATATATCAAAGAATTAAAGCCAAGTAATTCTCTACTTCCAGAAATATAAGTTTTGCAATCCTAGAACAGCGTTTAAAATCTGTGTTACATGAAGTCTGAGAATCCCAGCTCATGTTCTAAACAGCTAAGAAGGTCTCAAAAGGTCACAATGTCTTCTGAATTACTTATTAGTAATATTCATGTATTTAATAATACAATTGAATATAAGGTGACTATTAATTATAGTAAAGGATAAAATTTTTAATAATAGAGCTATAGTACTGGCAAAATTTGCATTGTAAATGTGATGGCTCAGTGAATCAATGTTAATCTATGAGATACTTTTGCATTCTATACCCTTATGTAAGGTCACAGTAGGGCCAATAAATAGCTTATATTTATTGTTAAACAAATTTAGTTTAGACTGATTTCTAGAAACAATAAAAAAATCTTGTGATATTTTAATAGACTTTAATTTGATCTAGTCTGTATATCTTGAGGTTTTGAAAGACCTTTAGCAGTACAGAAAATAAATATCAGGAAAGAAGTGACAAAGGTACAAGGAATACTTTATATGTATTTGATAAAATAAGATTTTTCTGCATTATAAAAGGAGTAAATGTGGCTGGTTTAAATTCAAGACATTAATCCTTCAGTAAACAGTTACTGAATATATTGTGTGAACGAAGATCTAATAATACAAAAGTGGACAATTTAGCCTAGTAAGAAAGCCAAACATATAAACAAATAATGAATGTAAAGTGTGGAAAAAATACAGAATGAGGGTAAACATTAAATGCAACTTCATAAAGATGAATCAACTGTTTGAAATAAATTGAGAAATATTTTTCAGTAAGGGTAGAATTTTAACTATGTCTGGAAGGATGAGCAAGAATCTGTCAGATAGACAGACGAGAACTTTTCTGATAAAGGGAGTAGTACTGTGAATTATTACTGTGAATAATTTCAAATGATGAAGTTCAGTGCAAAATCAGGGAAAGAGGAATTGTTCTGTGAGAAGACAACTTTATGGTCAAAGTAAATGAAACAAATGAGGCCAGAAAACTGCATGTCTTTAAAAGAACAAATTGCAAAATGCTTTATCTATGATGTCAAGTTCTGGGCACATTGACTTTTAGATGGTTCAGGATATCTAGAGAAAATGTATCTGACATTTGGCATTTCTTATTATTTTCAGTATGGAGAGGATTTTTTGTCAATCAAAAGTATATTTAAGGTTCAATAAGTAGCAGTCAGGCTTCCCTGGTGGTGCAGATGGTAAAGAATCTGCTGCAATGCAGGAGGCCCAGATTTGACCTGGGTTGGGAAGATTCCCTGGAGAAGGAAAGGGCAACCCATTCCAGTATTCTTGCCTTGAGAATCCTATGGACAGAGTAGTCCATGGGATCACAAAGGGTCAAACATGGCTAAGCTACTAACACACACACACACACACACACATACACACACACAAGTAGGAGTCAGAGAACTAGATGATGTAGGAAAGATATAGGTAAAGCAAATGTCTTCTATGTTTTAGAGTAACTCATATACTGTGTTTTGGGAGAAATTACATTTTTAGTCTGACATGTGAAGACCTTGGAAGTTTTCATTTCCATCCTGACAATAAAAAATGAAAGCTAGAGAACTGAAAAACAATGACTACCTTTCCTGGNCTTCTATGTTTTAGAGTAACTCATACACTGTGTTTTGGGAGAAATTACATTTTTAGTCTGACATGTGAAGACCTTGGAAGTTTTCATTTCCATCCTGACAATAAAAAATGAAAGCTAGAGAACTGAAAAACAATGACTACCTTTCCTGGCCTCATAAGAAAACAGTTCACAGAGAAAACCACCACCTTGAAATCTAAAGAGACAGATGAATCCAAAGGGTTGCAACTTGGACTTATATCAGAAGCTACTAGAGCCACAAACTGATAGGAATATTTAAATGTAATTTTGAAGACTGAGAGTGAGCTAGCATGAACATGAAACCAGCATCATCATGATACCAAAACCATACAAAGATATCACAAAAATGGAAAATCATAGGTCAGTATCAACTGATGAACATAGATGTAAAAATCCTTAACAAAATACTAGCAAACTGAATCCAATAATATATTGAAAAGATCATATACTATGATTAAATAGGATTTATCCCAATAATCATGAGTCAATCAAAGTGATATTCCACGTTAAAAAATCATATGATAATCTCAATAGATGCTAAAAAATACTTTTGATAAAATTCAACAGCTATCTATGATAAAACCCTTCTATAAGGGGGTTGTAGAAGGAACATTCCTTAGCATAAGAAAGATCATATGTGACTAATCAACATCTAACACACTCAGCAGTGAAAAGATTAACATTTTCAGATGACATGATATGATGCATAGACAATCCTAAAAGCACCACAAGAAAACTACTGCATCAGCCAATTTAGCAAAGTTGCAGGATAAAATCTGTTGCATCTCTGTACAACTTAGTTTATAATACAGAACTAACAACAAAGTAACTGAAAAAGAAATTAAGGAAAAAATCCCACTTACAATTGCATCAAAAAGAATAAAGTGTCTAGAGATAGACCTATCTAATGAGGCAAAACACCTGTACTCTGAAAACTATAGGATGCTAATGAAAGAAACTGAAGGTGATAAAGACAGATGGAAAGATATATTGTGTTCTTGGACTGGGAAAAATATTGTTAAAATGAAAATACTATCCATGGTGAGCTGAAGATTCAATATCATCCCTATGACCAATGCTAAGGACATTTTTGGCAGAACTTGAACAAATTTAAAAACAAAAAACAAAAACTGACCCCGAATAGACAAAACAATCTTGAGAAAGAAGAACACAGCTGGAGGACTCATGCTCCCTGAATTCAGACTGTACTACAAAGCTACGGTCATCAAAACAGTATAGCAGTGGCACAAAAACAGATCCATGGGTCAAAGGAACATGATAAAAAGCCCAGAAACAAGCCCACACTTTTACGGGCAATTAATCTACAACAAAAGTGGCAAGAATATATAAGGGAGAAAAGACAATCTTTTCAATAAGTGCTGCTGGGAAAACTGAAAACTATATGTAAAATAATGAGATCAGAACATTCTCTAACACCATGGTCAAAAATAAATTCCAAGTGGATTAAAGACCTAGATGTAACACTATAAATCATAAAAATATAGGGGAAAATATAGGCAGAATACTCTTTGCCATAAATCACAATATGTGTGTGTGTGCATTAAAACACTTCAGTCATGTCTGATTCATCTTGACCCTATGGACTGTAGCCTGCCAGGCTTCTCTGTCCAGGGCATTCTCCAGGCAAGAATACTGGAGTGGGTTGCCATGCCCTCCGCCAGGAATCTTCAAACCTATGACCCATGTATCTTATGTCTCCTGAGTTGGCAGGCAGGTTCTTTACCACCAGCATCACTTGGGAAGCCATATATATATATATAATTAGATCTGTCTCCTAAAGTAAGCAAAATAAAACCAAAAATAAGGAAACAAGATATAATTAAGTTTAAAAGTTTTTGCATAGAAAAGGAAATCACTGACAAAGGAAAAAGTTAACCTACTAAATGGGAGAAAATATCTGCAAATGCTATAATGGATAAGGGACTAATATCCAATTTGTATAAGCGGCTTTCATAACTCAATGTAAAGAACAAGCAAGCAAAACTCACTTGATTATAAATGGGCAAAAGATCTGGATAGATATTTTTCCAAACAGGAGATGTAGATGGCCAATAGAAACATGAAAATGTGCTCAATATTGCTAATCATCAGGAAAACACAAATCAAAGCCACAGTGAGAAACTGCTTCACACTGCTCAGAATGGCTATCATCAAAAAGAACACAGATAATAAATGTTGTGCAGAAGGTAAAGAAAAGGATCCTCACAAACTGTTTGTGAAAATGTAAATTAGTGCAGCCATTGTGGAAAACAGTATGAAGATTTCTAAAAGAACAAAAAATAGACCTACAATATGACCCAGCAATTCCACTTCTGGCTATATATATAAAGCAAAAGCTCTTATTTGAAAAGACACATGCACCGTAATGTTCCTAGCAGTGTTACTTACAATTGACAAAATATGGAAGCAACCTGAGTGTCCACCAACGGATGAATGGATGAAAAAGATGTGGTATACATGTATAATGGAATACCACTCAGCCATACAAAATTAAAAAAAAAAAATTTTNTCAACCTACTAAATGGGAGAAAATATCTGCAAATGCTATAATGGATAAGGGACTAATATCCAATTTGTATAAGCAGCTTTCATAACTCAATATAAAGAACAAACAAGCAAAACTCACTTGATTATAAATGGGCAAAAGATCTGGATAGACATTTTTCCAAACAGGAGATGTAGATGGCCAATAGAAACATGAAAATGTGCTCAATATTGCTAATCATCAGGAAAACACAAATCAAAGCCACAGTGAGAAACTGCTTCACACTGCTCAGAATGGCTATCATCAAAAAGAACACAGATAATAAATGTTGTGCAGAAGGTAAAGAAAAGGATCCTCACAAACTGTTTGTGAAAATGTAAATTAGTGCAGCCATTGTGGAAAACAGTATGAAGATTTCTAAAAGAACAAAAAATAGACCTACAATATGACCCAGCAATTCCACTTCTGGCTCTATATATAAAGCAAAAGCTCTTATTTGAAAAGACACATGCACCGTAATGTTCATAGCAGTGTTACTTACAATTGACAAAATATGGAAGCAACCTGAGTGTCCACCAACAGATGAATGGATGAAAAAGATGTGGTATACATGTATAATGGAATACCACTCAGCCATACAAAATTAAAAAAAAAAAATTTTGCCAATGGCAGCAACATGGACTTGGAAGGCATTACGCTAAGTGAAATAAGACAGAGAAAGACAAATACTCTGTAATATCACTTATATGTGGAATCTAAAAAATATAACAAACTAGTGAACATAACAAAATATAGAGTCTCATAGATATAGAGAACAAACTTTGGTTACCACTTTAAGAAAGGACAATCAAGGAGTGGAGAGGTGGGGGTTACAAACTACTGAGTGTGAGACAGGGTTAAGGATGCAGTGTACAACACAGGGAAGCTAGCCAATATTTTGTAATAACTGTGTTATAAGTGGATTTAAAAGTTTTATACAGTTTTTAAAATCGCATTAAAAGTTAAAAATAAATTATGAAGTCCTATTGCCTTCATTTCCATTACCCAATCTATCACTCTGACTTTCAAGAAAAAAAAAAAAAAAAAAAAAAACAAGGTGCAAGAAAAAGAAATGGAGAGACAAGTGACAAAAGCAAGCATCAGAATCAGATGTAGCATTTGCTTAGTTGGAATGCCAGTAGGAAAATAAAAAGGCAACAGAGCAGAAGAAACATTTAAGCCCTAGTGGATGAAAAATATCCAAAAGTAATAAGAGGTCCCATAACAAGTTCAGAAAGTTCAGATAACACCAAACAGAATAAATGCAAAAAAAAAAAAAAAGTAACAATATTATATTCAAACAGCAGAAAATCAAAGAAAAGAGATTATCTTGAAAGAAGCCAGAAGAAATAAAACACGTTAAGTAAAAGGAAACAAGGAGGAGGACTGAAGGTAACTTCTAAATAAAAATTCATAGAAATTAGAAGAACATTGATTGAAATATTTAAATATTGAAAGAATTCTATATGCAGTGAAATTATCCTTCAAAAGTGTGGAAAAATAGTTTTCCACCGAAATAATGAAAGAGTTAATAATGGATTTACCACATATGTTGCATTAAAAGTAGTTTTTCAGGGAAGAGAAAAATAATACATATGAGAAACTAAGAATTAAGTAAATAAAGATCATTGGGGAAAAAAGAAGCTAATATATTTTATTTTGTTACACTTAATTGATCTAAAGGATAACTGATTAAAGTAGTAATAGTGATAACATATTGTGGATAAATGAAATAAATGGTAGCAATGACAAGAAGGATGGAAAAAAATAAGTGAAACTACTCTGTCACAAGTAACCTTTACTATATATGAGACAGTACAACAATATTTGAAGATTTACATGGATTAGGTAAAAAATATAGATTGCAATCTCTAGGGAATATATTATACTAGAATTAAAAACAGAAATATTATTTATGTGCCAAAATAGAAAA
The DNA here is from genome assembly GCA_006410735.1 of Raphicerus campestris. Classification (NCBI taxonomy): domain Eukaryota; kingdom Metazoa; phylum Chordata; class Mammalia; order Artiodactyla; family Bovidae; genus Raphicerus; species Raphicerus campestris. The sequence goes on along the minus strand of SJYW01048351.1, from coordinate 127,170 downwards.
TAATATGAATTCACAGGACATGCCCAATTCCAAGATCATAGAAAAAAGGGTAAAACAAGTAACATATACAAAACCAGAAAATAGTTGCAAACATGATTGATGTTAACCTAACTACATTGCTATTCAGTATAAATTGATGTGATATAAATGTTGATTAAAGAACAGAGAATATCAGACAGGAGTAAAAAAATGTCCAACAATATATTGCTTACAAGATGCCAACTATAAACAAAGAGACGAAGATATGTTAAGAAAAAAATTTTTGACTTCCCAGCCCAGGTGACCCAGTGGTAAAGAATCTGCTTATAATGCAGGAGACCACCTGCAATACAGGAGGCCGGGTTCAGTCCCTGGGTCAGGAAGATCCCCTGAAGTAGGAAATGGCAACCCACTACAGTATTCTTGCCTGGAAAATTCCATGCACAGAGGAGCCTGGTGGGCTACAGACCATGGAGTCACAAAGAGTTGGACACGACTGAGCACACACATACGTGCACAAACCTACCACATGTTAAAATTAAAGGGATATTTAATTACAACTGAATAATTCATTAAAACAATAAATGAACAAATATTTTATCATGAGCATGAATCAGAGTATACCTGGAGTATATATTCATATTCACACAAACTAGACTTCAGATAACAGAAAATAATTACAGATAAAGAAAGCATAATACAAAGAAAAGAGGTCAAATTTCGGATACCATCTTTTAGTGGCTACTGTTAAGTCACTTCAGTCGTGTCCGACTCTGTGCGACCCCATAGACGGCAGCCCACCAGGCTCCCCCGTCCCTGGGATTCTCCAGGCAAGAACACTGGAGTGGGTTGCTGTTTCCTTCTCCAATGCATGAAAGTGAAGTCGCTCAGTCGTGTCTGACCCTCAGCGACCCCATGGACTGCAGCCTTCCAGGCTCCTCCATCCATGGGAGTTTCCAGGCAAGAGTACTGGAGTGGGGTGCCATTGATTGTCAAACTACATTTTAAAAAGACAAAAATTATAGAACATCAAGGTGGAATAGACAAATAACTATAAGGCTTCAATGATCTTCCTTTGGAAAATGATAGATTAAGCAGGCAGAAAATCAGTAAGGATAAAGTCAACCTAATAAGAAGTATGAATTAACTTGATTGAATTGATCTTTATAGAATATGTTGTCAAGCAAATGTATAGTTCATATTCTTAAGTTCATGTGGAACATTCACTAAATAGATGGCTTTCTGGAATATAAAATATGAATTACCAAATTAAAAATAATATAAATCATATAAGATGCATTGTCTTAAAAGTGGAGTTAAACTTGAAATGAATAACAGAAAAACAAATGGAAAATTACCAAACACTTGGAGGTTAAGCAGCACACTTTAAAATAATTATGGGTTAAAAAATTAGTCTCAGAAGATATTTGAAAAATATTTTGAACTAAGCAAACATTAAAGTCAACATCAATATTTGAGAAAAATAATGAAAACAATGCTTAAAAATTTATAACATTAGATGCAATTATGAGTAAAGAAGACAGATCTAAAACAACAATCTAAGATTCCATCTTAAAAACTAGAAAAATGGAAAAACAATTAGAGCAGAGGTCAATGAAATTGANAGAAAAATAATGAAAACAATGCTTAAAAATTTATAACATTAGATGCAATTATGAGTAAAGAAGACAGATCTAAAACAACAATCTAAGATTCCATCTTAAAAACTAGAAAAATGGAAAAACAATTAGAGCAGAGGTCAATGAAATTGAAAACAAGAAAGCAACAGGAAAATATCAGCAAACTCCAAAGTTGGTTCTTTCAAAGATCGATAAAATCGATAAATCTCTCACTAGGGTAACCAAGAAATCCAAAGTAGAATACATGAATATATGAAAGTATATAAACAGAAATACTGATATCAGTAAAAAGCTTTATAAAATATGCTTTTAAAATTATTTTACCACACATTTGAAAGCTTAGAAATATCAGTTCATTAAGACAACACTACCAAAACTCACACAAAGAAAAAGTAGATAAGTTAAAAAGATATTGATTCAGTTATTAATAAGTTTCATAAAAAGGAAAGTACCAATTCTGGATGGATTCACTGGTGAATTTTAGCAAACTTTTAAGGAGAAATGATATCAGTTTTCCATAATATTTTCCAAATAATATAAGCGATGGGAATATATTTATATTTGGCCTTTGAAATCTGCAGCTTCTGCATTCTAAGATTCAACCAATTGCAGATGATGCACTCTGTTTATGACTCCCAGTTGGTTGAATCTAGACAAAGAATCCACAGATATGAAGGGCTGACTATGAGACTTAAGCATCTGCAAATTTTAGTGTCTGTGGCCAGTCTAAGTGAGACAATATAAGAGACACAGAGGTATAGAATGGACTTTTGGCTTCTGAGGGAGAGGGCGGGATGATTTGGGAGAATGGCACTGAAACATGTATACTACCATATAAGAAATGAAGCGCCAGTCTATGTTCAATACAGGATACAGGATGCTTGGGGCTGGTGCACGGGATGATCCGGGGTGATGGGGTGGGGAG
>SJYW01048351.1:102375-114466 GCA_006410735.1 Raphicerus campestris | reverse complement strand
GCATGCTGATTCAGGCTACCCACCCTGGAGAGTGTGGAACACAGGCAAGGCCATGCTTCTTAGATCCAGAGGTACTGTGTCTACTATAGACTAAGGTTTAACCAGAATAGCAGAGAATACCACCTATCTTCAATCCGAGCAACAGAAAGCTTCCAGTCAGTAACATAGAAAACTAATAATTATTTATAGTGAGTTAATTCCAAGAGACAGACTATCTGAAGCACAGTGCAAAAGGAAGACTAAAGGTTAAAGGGCAACAAGCAAAAACCACTCTGGCAAAGCAGATTGTACTCTAAATATAACATATTTTTAAAAGGATTTAAAGCATGTGCTAAGGTAACATTACCAAACAAAAAGCATCCCCACCACCACACGGGTAGTCCAAGCCTTAACTAATAAATACAGAATCCCTTAATAGAGAATTAATATTAGGAAAGGCGAGTCCCTTTACAAACTGTCAGTCTGTAATGTCTTACATAGGTATCTGGTTTTCAGCAAAAAAATTATGAAGGATATGAATAGAAAAGATAACACACTCCCTGAAGACAAAGCAATCATGAGGATCAGACTTAGATATGACATGAAAATGAAAGTGAAGTGACTTAGCCGTGTTAGTCGCTCAGCTGTGTCCAACTCTTTGCAACCTCATGTACTGTAGCCCGCCAGGCTCCTCTGTCCATGGGATTCTCCAGGCAAGAATACTGGAGTGGATTTCCATTCCCTTCTCCAGAGGATCTTCCTGACCTAGGGATTGAACCCAGGCTTCCTGCTTTGTAGTCAGATTCTTTACCATCTGAGTTACAGGGAAGATCCTTGTGAAGTTGCTTAGTCCTGTCCAGTTCTTTGCAACCTTATGGACTGTAGCCTACCAGTCTCCTCCGTTCATGGAATTTTCCAGGCAAGAGTACTGGAGTGGGTTGCTATTTCCTTCCCCAGGGGATCTTCCTGACCCAGGGATCAAACCCGGGTCTCCTGCATTGGAGGCAGTTGCTTTACCATCTGAGCCACCAGGGGATATGACATAGTTTAGAAATATCTGACAGATTTTTAAAATATAGAAATATTTAAAAGGCCCAAGTATGCAAGAAAAGATGGGTAATTTCTCCAGGGAGGGGGAAATTATAAGAAATTGTCTAATGGAAATGCTGCAAATGAAAACCTAGAAGAATACACTGAACAGGAGTATTAATTGGCTTGTCACAGTCAAGGAGCAGTGAACTTGAAGACAGGTGTATAGAAATCATTCAAATTGAATTATATTTTTTATCTTTCTTGTTTACTTGACTTTATTGTTCTCTGTTTTCACTAGTATCTTAATGAGTAAACAAATTACTGGTGTGATACCATTGTTTAAGTCTGCATTTAGAAGTTGGTAAATATGTTTCTCACAAGAATATGGGCTCTAAGCTCTGTAACTAGTTGATATGCATATTAGTATTGAACAGATGAACAAATATGTAATGGGAAATGAAAGCCAGATTTCTAACCATTATATAAAAGGCATCACAAATATGATAAAGGAATGAGTTTAGAATGAAACTTGTAGCTGTTGATTGGTATCACAGGCTTCAGTATGAAGTCATTTATATAGATAGATAGGGAAATTAATACATAGACTACTGTGCATGCATGCATTAAGACACAAATGTGCAGTTCCTAATTCTGTCATTTATGATACTCCAGAAGCAATGAGCATATCTAGCACCTGAATGTTAGTTCCTAAATAGTATTATTTAGTAAAAGAATTGTGGATGCAAATTTTCAGTAATCAGTGGCCTAGACTCTAGCTTATTTTTGGAGTTTAGTCTTTAGAGAGCATCTTTTCTATGCAAATTTATTTACCAGAAGCTCAGAATAGAGAGCAATTTGAGGCAAATTTTAATAATTTTTGGATATAATTAATCTGGAAGGGTTACTTAAATTTTATATTTGATAAAAATTTTAATAAGGTACCAATAAAATTACTTAAACTAGTGCCCACATTAGACGTGGAAAAAACTAGCTAAGGGCTGAAAATCAATACATTGAAATGATAATCATATTCAAAAATCTTGATAATTATATAATTTATCCAAACCATTCGAATTTTTCATAAAATTCCTCCATAATCCAGCAGCCAATATTCAACAGAAAATGCTAGTGCTACTGAGCAGTATCTCATCTCTTTATATAAGGTGGGGAAGATGCATTGCATATGTAGCTGGTTATGTTACTAAGAGGGCTTGCCTGATAGCTCAGTTGGTAAAGAATCTGCCTGCAATGCAGGAGACCCCAGTTTGATTCGTGGGTCAGGAAGATCCATTGGAAAAGGGATAGGCTGTTCACTCCAGTATTCTTGGGTTTCCCTTGTGGTTCAGCTGGTAAAGAATCTGCCTGCAGGGTGGGAGAGCTGGGTTTGATCCCTGGCTTGGGAAGATCTCCTGGAGAAGGGAAAAGATACCCACTCCAGTATTCTGGCCTGGAGAATTCCATGGACTCTATAGTCCATGGGGTCAAAAAGAGTTGAACACGGCTGAGCGACTTGCACTTTCATGTTATTAAGATATATCTGTTCTACTCCTTTCCAGGGATTTTATTTGACTCTGTTTTTACCTGATAGACTGTCTGTTTACTTGCAAAGTGAACACTTTTTTTTTTAAGGAAATGACACAGAATGTTGTAAAATATGTATTTAACACTTATCTGCATATTAGAATATGTCTATATGCTTGAAATATGTTGGCAACAAAGATAAAAACAAAGTCTATCAGTCAGGTGATGAGCTGACTATATTCTTCCTAATCAATTTAGCAACTAAACTAGGTTTTAGGACCATAAGAAGAAATACTTTCACTGACAGTGAGCACTGATTTAAGGTAGAATACATGACTAGTAAAATAATTTTTAAAAATAACTTCATTAATATAAGAAACTTTTGCTTTAATGTAAGCAACTAAAGATAAGATAAATAGATTATTACAAATATTTTTAAATGAGAATATATTTTGACATATATTAAATATTTACATAGTTTCATTATTGATGAAACACAATAATTTCCTCTGTATTACTGAGTGAGAGAATTTAGCATGACATTTTAAAAAATTTTAGATGCATTTGAACTAAGTGTTGAGAAATAAATTATCATGAAGACAATTAATCTTTAAATTCAGTTTTACTAGTTAATACAGAACTAGATGATTTATAGAAACTCACATTCTTCCCTACATAATGAATATATACATAATTGCATATGCATATATATCAAATCCAGATAAAGTACAGTGATATTTAGCTTGTCGATGGCATGGCACATTGCAGATACAGTATTCCCAAATTGCATATTGAGAAATTATTCAATAGAATGGAAATAAAGACTTCAACTGAAAACTATCACTTCATCATTTATTGGCTAGTGNATATATATCAAATCCAGATAAAATACAGTGATATTTAGCTTGTTGATGGCATGGCACATTGCAGATGCAGTATTCCCAAATTGCATATTGAGAAATTATTCAATAGAATGGAAATAAAGACTTCAACTGAAAACTATCACTTCATCATTTATTGGCTAGTGATGCAAGTCTGGCAGAAAATAGAGGAGGATCAACAATTTAAGAGAATAGTAGCACAGGAGGTTTTAATCTAAAGGCAAGCCTGAGTCAGTGTTTCAAGTGTAACCTAGAACTGAGGAAGAAATTCAAAGATACACCAGCTAGAAAAATAAAAAGACAGAATTCACAGATACTATAACATTTGAGAAATAAGAAGTCCTGGAAAGGAGAGAATCATAGATTAGAACCTTAAATTCTGAATAAACACTCTGCCTAAAATTTCAAGATCGTATGACCCCTATGGCCTATATCTAAGGGCAAACCACAAATAAGTGATTGACTCTCAGAGATCAGGCACAGGAAAGAGGAGTATATGGCTTTAAAAACTAATTGGATTCCATATGCATGCTTTAATATTTCCAAGGTAGCACAATGGTAAAGAATCTGCCTGCCAATACAGGAGATGCAAGAGACTCAGGTTCGATCCCTGGGTTGGGAATATCTCTTGCAGTAAGAAATGGCAACTCACTCCAGTATTCTTGCCAGGAAACTTCCATAGACAGAGGAGCCTGGTGAGTTACACTCCTTGGATTTTCAGAGCTGGACATGACTGAGCATGAATTCATTATACAGTCATAGAGGACATCTTTGTGGACACAGAAGGGGAAGGAGAAGGTAGGATGAGTTCAGAAAGAAGCATTGACATATATACACTATCATGTGTAAAATTAATAACTAGTGGGAATCTGCTATATAATGCAGAGATCCCAGTCTGGTGCTCTGTAATGACTAGAGGGATGAGATGGGAGGCAGCAAAGGAGGCTCAAGAGGGAAGCAATGTTCATGTCTGATTTGCATTTTTGTATGGCAAAAACCAACACATAGCTGTAAAGCAATTATTTTCCAATAAAAAAATAATAAGAAAGATAGATCTTTGATAATTAAATTGTACTCTATTTTGCCTATATCAATGTGAACATCTTGATTTTTGATACAGTATTATAGGCTGTAAGATGCTGTCATTTTGGGACACTGAATAAGGGATGTAAAATACCTCCACATTATTTCTTAAGCTGTATGTGAATCTATGTTTAAAAAAATAATTTGATTGGAAATTGTAAAGGCTATGCTAAGTCACTTCAGTTGTGTCCAATTCTGTGTGACCCCATTGATGGCAGCACACTGGGCTCCGCTGTCCCTGGGATTCTCCAGGCAAGAACACTGGAGTGGGTTGTCATTTCTTTCTCCAATGCATGAAAATAAAACGTGAGAGTGAAGTCGCTCAGTCGTATTGGACCCTCAGTGACCCCATGGACTGCAGCCTTCCAGGCTCTTCCGCCCATGGGATTTTCCAGGAAAGAGTACTGGAAATTGCCTGCTCCAAGTAAAGGCTATAAATGGCCATAAAAGAGACAAAATAAATTTAAATGAAATTCTAAAAACAGAGTCTACTAAATTCAGTGCATGCATAAAAGGAGAAAAAGAAATGAAAAGAAACAGATGAGATTAGCAAGATACAAATGACAAAATTGCATACCAGAAATGTTTCTAAGAGTTAGGATTAGCAGTCTAGCTGTGGTGGAGCAGGTGTTTTCCTCAAAGATCCTAGTTATTCAGAAGCAATCAATACAGCTTCAAAATAATAAAGAGGTCTAACCATTTAACAAAAGTATGAATTAGATGACACTGGGGTGATATGATTCTATAATTAACAAATTATTTTATTTTATTTTTCTGTTTTGGTACAGAAAAGACATGTAGAAGAAGGTAATAAACCAGGGAAATAGGTGCTAAGTATCATGGAGATTAGCAAACATATTGGCTATTAGGTAACAAAATGGAGGTAGTAAAGGAAAGAAGGAATGGATTTGCTATGTGTCAGCTTCCCAAATGGACGCGTATTTACTGTTACCATGTGGGTCTTCACTATCTTAATTTTAGATGTCAGGACTATGTTTGTTTTTTCTAGCCTTAAATTGCCAAAACATTGGTTTAAGTTTGTGGCTCTGTCTTATAATCTATTTCTTTCTTTCATTTTTTTAGAAACTAAGGAAATTTTTTTCTATGTCACTAATATAATTTTATATGACATATCTATTTTATATAATAAGATCTATATTAATATTTTTTAAATTTGTTATATTTTTGCTAACATTCTAAGGAAAAAATCAACTTATGATATGGTTATAATACATATGCATATCATTTTCATAATTATTATTATTATAAAATTTGGACCCAAAAATGCAAAAAAAAAAAACCCCAAAAAACAAATCCTAAGCATTCATCTTATGTTAGCCCCTGCAATAATAGGCACTAAAATCATTGCAACTGATTATTTAAAAATACTTAGTGGTGTTTGGACTTATATCAATTATATTTTCAACTTATATCAATTATATTTTGCCTTATTTTACAGTGATTTTTTTTCAAAAAATTTTATGTTTCAACTTATATCAATTATATTTTGCCTTATTTTACAGTGATTTTTTTTTTCAAAAAATTTTATGCTTTTAAGATCTATCTAGGTTACTAAATGCCTGTCTGTTCAATGCTTACAACTTTTTTATTGAATTCCTTTGTAAGCATTCAACCAAGTTTCCTTATCATTCATCCCATGCTGGATGCTGAACTGAATTTCTAACCTTGACTGTTTTCTTGAACTTAAGTACACACTTTTTACTTTTTTTAATTTAATTTTAATTTGATTTAATGCTTTTTTTGTTTTAAATATGTGACTATTTCTCTTTTAATTGATATTAGTAATCAGCAAACATTTTTCTGAAAATGACCAGATAAATTTTTTTTTTCAGATAAATATTTTTGAATCTGTGTGGCATTTAGTCNTACACACTTTTTACATTTTTAAATTTAATTTTAATTTGATTTAATGCTTTGTTTTAAGTATGTGACTATTTCTCTTTTAATTGATATTAGTAATCAGCAAACATTTTTCTGAAAATGACCAGATAAATTTTTTTTTTCAGATAAATATTTTTGAATCTGTGTGGCATTTAGTCTCTATTACAACTATTCTACTTTTCTATTGTAGTAAGAAAGCAATGATAAGCAACACATAAAGAAATGACTATGGCCAGATTTGACCCAGTGTAGGCCCTATGTTATAGTTTATCAATGCCAGGATTCAATTTAAAACTAAGTTAAACAAATTATTTAAATTAAATACCTAAGAATAGATCACTTACCCCCAAGGTGGATAGAAATATAACATCTTAATGCAATTTTGTTGGACAAAACCTTTACAAATTTACTTAATCACCATTATTTTCCACATTTTAAAAGTGTTTTTGCAATAATTTTTCTTACTTCAGAAATACTTCTAAGATAATTTACATAAAAGCATTTCCCAAAAATTTTAACCTAAATGTATAATAACTGTACCTCTATATTATGAGCTATAAAATCTAACTTTGATATTTTCCTTAAAACTTTGAAAAACATCATGCAATATTTTATCTGTATGTTATTGCTGGGACTTANCTTCCTTCTGCCACCTTTCCTTCTTAGAGATAACTCCACCCTGATGTTGAAATCCTTATTCTCTTATATGCTTTTGCACTTGTAAAAGAGCACGTATACATGTACATAGAGAATAAATGTTCTGGCTCTGTGTTGTCAGGAAATTTATGGATGGCATCATACTTTACATTTGCTTCGCAGCTGCTGCTTTTTGGTTTTAATGCAGCAGTGTATTTTTGAGGTTTATTCGTGTTGATACAGAGAACTATTAATTGCATACATTCAGCCATTTTGCTGAGTAGGGCTCAGTTTTTATGCTCATGTTGCTAAACTTATTTCTTTTGATTACTTTTTTTTTTTACAATTACAAAGTGTTGCAGAAAGCATTCTTTTTAAAATCAGTTGACTCTTGGTTGAGCTGAGTCTCTGTTGCTGCTGCAGGCTTCTCTAGCGGTGAGCCGGGGCTACTCTCTCGGAGTGTCCATGCACGTGCTTCTGATTGTGGTGGTTTTTCTTGTGGACCGCAGGCTCCAGGGTGTGTGGGCTTCAGTATTTGCATCACATGGGCTCAGTAGTTGTAGCTTGCAGGGTTAGTTGCTGTGTGGCATGTGAGATCTTCCCAGACCAAGGATCGAACCTGTATCTCCTGCATTAGCAGGCAAATTCTTACCATTAAGCCACCAGGGAAGCCGCCTCGGAGAGCATTCTTAATCACACATCCCTGTATGAGAGTCTGAGGGTTTCTCATTCCTGGAAGTGAAGCTGTTGGGTCTTTGGGTATCATCTCGTCATCCTTATCCAACATCACCCGTTTGCTCTCCACCGTTGTGCCAGTTTACATGCTAAAATTGTTGTTCTGGTTTCTTGGGACTCATCAGCACTTGGCATTGCCAGACTGGGTCATTTTCACCAATGTGATATGTCTGAGGTGGTTCTTCATTGCTGATTTAATTTATGTTTCACGATTCCTAGCGAAGCCCAGTATCTTTTCTGATGCCTGATTGTCATTGGGTTTCTGGTTTTGAGCTTGTTACCACCCCTCACTCCTTTTTTCTGTTGGGTTATTTAGCTTTTTCTGCTCTGTGCTCATGGTCATAGATTCTGCTTACCCATCTTTTGAACTATTAGGTACACTAACTTTAGGTATTATGGCTTTTTACTAATTTATCTGCTTTATTTATGGTGCCTTTTTTCCATGCAAGTGTTTTCTTAAATTATGTATTTACTGTGCTGTGATGCGGGTTCGTGGCTGCGTGGGCTCGTCTCCAGTTGCGGTGCGAGGGCTTCTCATTGTGGCTTCTGTTGTTACAGAGCATGGGCTCTCGGGAGCACGGCCTTCAGCGATTGTGGCTCCCGGGCTCGAGAGCACAGGCTCGGCAGTCAGACGGTGCACGGGCTTAGTTGCTCCCTGGCATGGGGATCCTCCTGGATCTGGGATCAAACCTGCATCTCCTGCGCTGGGAGGTGGATTCTTTACCACGGAGCCACCAGGGAAGACCCCCATACAAGTGCTGTTAATTTCACTGTAGCCTAACTTACATTTTTATAAATTGTGTGAGACAGGATCTTAGTTTGTCATTTTCCTTATGGGTAATTAATTTCCGCAACACTCTTTTACTGAGCAGTTCATCTTTTATCTTTTCTATACTGATCATCAGTCCACTTCCATTTGGGGCAAGGTCCCTCCCATTTGTTCAGGGCTCTGTTCTGGGCTCTCTGGTCCATTGGTGTAGCTGCCTATCTCTAAGCCAGTATCACACTATTTTAATTATGATCTAACGAAGCAGGTAAGAAAGAACAGAGGTTCTCTCGTCAGAGTGCCTGGGTGGAAATTCTGCTGCCGTCACCTGTTAGCTCCCTGCCCTTTTAAAATGAGTTATCTAATCTCCTTGTACCTTACATTACTTATTTGTCAGTAAATAATAGTGTTGGCTTCCCAGCCCAGTGATAAAGAATCTGCCTGCCAGTGCAGGAGATATAGGTTCAACCCGTGTCAGGAAGATCTGGAGAGGAAATGGCAACCCACTCCAGTATCCTTATCTGGAGAATCCCGTGGACAGAGGAGCCTGGCGGGCTGCAGTCCCTGGGGTTGCAAAGAGTTGGACATTGTTGCTGAACGACTGATCATGCATGCAGATAACAATGGTACGACCTGACAAGGCTGTTGAGGATTAAGTGTGAAGAGGCATGTCATACAGTTAGAATGATGCTTGGAATATGGACTCCTCAGGAAATGCTAACTGTTTATCACCACTGCTGATCTTACTCTGCAGCTCTCAAGTCTTCATATGTGGAAAGAGATCTTCTTTACTCTTGTTCTTTTTCAAAATTGCCATGGCAGGTCTTCCTTACTCTTTAATTTTAGTATCAACTCATCAAGTTCCACAACAAGCCTACTTGGATTTTTACCGCAATACAGTTGTTTGTGATAGTCTCCCTACCTGTGAACTTGATGTAGCTCATGATATATTGATAAGTGTGAGAGGGAGAGTAGGAAAGGTTAGGTGTAACAAGCCAGGCTGAGTAAGGCTCTGCCCGCAAAGGCTTTTCAGGCTCTTTTTCCAGGGCCAGGGCCAAGCTCTGATCACACTTCCCTCTTAACAGGTTCCTTCTGGTTCATTGAGTGCTGCCTTTTGGGGAAGAAAGGGAAGAGAGAGTGTGTTTTCTTATAATTTCAAGAAGAAATAATGGAAATATAAACCAAAAACGGAAGAGTTGTTACCTATGAGGGAAGGGAGGGAACGTACAGGAACAAAGGTCAATGGATTTGCTTTGTTACACAGTTTTAAGTTTGGAGCCAGGTAAGTGTTCTATATAACTAGCAAAGAAGAGTAAATCAAGATGTGAAAGAGCCAAGCCGAGGATTTTAGAGCATGCTGAGAGCATATACATCCAGTTTGCAGCAGTGACTACAGAGAGAAAGAGTTACTTTACAGTACGATACTTTGGCTCTTCAGTCCTCGCTGGGAGTATTGTAAGGACACAGAGCTAAGAGCCCTAAGATTGCATTCGGTGGTCTTACTGTCAGTAGCAGGCTTGGCTTGTTGCATGGAACTATTGAGGCTAGTTCGTAACATACAGCAAATAANGCTACTTTACAGTACGATTCTTTGACTCTTCAGTCCTCGCTGGGAGTATTGTAAGGACACAGAGCTAAGAGCCCTAAGATTGCACTCAGCGGTCTTACTGTCAGTAGCAGGCTTGGCTTGTTGCGTGGAACTATTGAGGCTAGTTTGTAACATACAGCAAATAACCCTGCGGTGTCATTAAGAAGCAGATTTTCAGTATGAAAGGAGAGGTTACAGGTATAAAATCAAAGAAACAAAAGCCCTGTAATCTGAAACTAGAAATACTAGCATCAATGTGGACCCATGGTGTTGTTTTTTTACCTGAATTAGTGAAATTCTAACTATTGACTGGAAAGAGAGGCAGTGGCAGTGATACAGCAGTTAGCATCCCCAGTGCCTCAGCTGTGGTCTCTTATTTCCTTTTATTTGCCACTAAAAGGAACTGAGCTGTTTTTTGGGGAAATGACTGACTCCAGGAATAGAGCAGGGACTAGACATCAGAAGCCTAAGTCCTAGGACTGTGAAGAAGTAAAGAGCTTGATGGGCGTGTGTCAGCAGGCCTCCTGCAGGCTTAAGACAGAACAATTTGAGCATCAAAAAGCATAATGACTATAGTGGATTGAAAGCATACAAAGTATATAAAAATTCATGCATTCATTAGAGGAAATAAAGAGCTGATTGGTCACAATTTTGGGTTGTTAGAGCTTTAATTCTATTCTTTGGAAATTAATGAAGACCAAAGTCAAGCGTTTATCCTGCCTTTCCTATATAGACTAATCTCTGAGAAATGAGATGGTTAATGAGAGAATAAGGCCTTAAAAAAAAAAAAAAAAGAATTCCAGTTAATAAATGCAGGAGTATTAGAATTGGAAATTGCTATTTTTCCTCCCAGTGAGAAAATGGATCTGGGCAGTAGTCACCTAGTGGAAAGATAATAGAGAAATATAAGGGAGGGGTCAGACTGGTGCCATCTAAAGCCACTGGACCGTCTTGGCACTGAACAGTCACTAAAGCTATGGCAGCCTTCCACACTGTGACATAACGGGAAGGAATCCGCAGCACTTGAAACATGTCCCTGACTAAAATTTGAACACAACTCCAGCCAAGCCTAATGTGAATCTTACTATATCAGTCGTGGGAAACACAGGAATCGGAGGGACAATTTAAAGACACCAGGAGGAGACAGTTGGCCAAATCCAAGATGTGGAACAGTTTATAGGGTACATGACCTGGTTTCTCCTTAACAGGTTAGTAGCACAGAGAGAAAAAAGGCAGAGAGGGAAATTGTCATAAAAATGGAGAGATTTAGGTACTTCCCTGGTGGTCCGTCAAGGCTGTATGTTGTCACTCTGCTTATTTAACTTCTATGCAGAGTACATCATGAGAAACGCTGGACTGGAAGAAACACAAGCTGGAATCAAGATTGCCGGGAGAAATATCAATAACCTCAGATATGCAGATGACACCACCCTTATGGCAGAAAGTGAAGGGGAACTGAAAAGCCTCTTGATGAAAGTGAAAGAGGAGAGTGAAAAAGTTGGCTTAAAGCTCAACATTCAGAAAACGAAGATCATGGCATCCGGTCCCATCACTTCATGGGAAATAGATGGGGAAACAGTGGAAACAGTGTCAGACTTTATTTTTTGGGGCTCCAAAATCACTGCAGATGGTGACTGCAGCCATGAAATTAAAAGACACTTACTCCTTGGAAGAAAAGTTATGACCAACCTAGATAGCATATTCAAAAGCAGAGACATTACTTTGCCGACTAAGGTCCGTCTAGTCAAGGCTATGGTTTTTCCTGTGGTCATATATGGATGTGAGAGTTGGACTGTGAAGAAGGCTGAGCACCGAAGAATTGATGCTTTTGAACTGTGGTGTTGGAGAAGACTCTTGAGAGTCCCTTGGACTGCAAGGAGATCCAACCAGTCCATTCTGAAGGAGATCAGCCCTGGGATTTCTTTGGAAGGAATGATGCTAAAGCTGAAACTCCAGTACTTTGGCCAC
>SJYW01048351.1:76543-91853 GCA_006410735.1 Raphicerus campestris | reverse complement strand
CCATCACCTCCACTAGCTTTGTTTGTAGTGATGCTTTAAGGCCCACTTGACTTCACATTCCAAGATGTCTGGCTCTAGATTAGTGATCACATCATCATGATTTTCTGGGTTGTGAAGATCTTTTTTGTACAGTTCTTCTGTGTATTCTTAAATGGACAAATATCTCTGACAAAACTGATCCTGGTGCAAGTTCAAATGTAGGATTCAAATTTCAATATGGAATCAATACTGAAATATTTTCACTTAAATGCTTTTATAAATATATTACAACTATCTTAGTACATCCAATATATAGTGAAACATAAAAGGTTAGAAATCATCTAATACTATCTGTGTTTTTTTCCAAGTTTTTACTAATCATTTGTGGTTGAAAGGAGAAGGAAATGGCAACCCACTTCAGTATTCTTGTCCAGAGAATCCCATGGACAGAGAAGCCGGATGGGCTGCTGTCCATAGGGTCCCACAGAGTAGGACATGACTGAAGCAACTTAAAATAGCATGCATGTGATTAAAAAAATAAAAATAAACTTTTATAACTGTTACTTTTTTGCTCAGCCATGATGTTTGTTTTAAATACTAAAGAAAAAGAGTGCTTTTTCCCAGAGAGTGATTCTTCTAATCATTGTCTCAGGAAACATGGCAACCTTCTTATTAAAATATCAAGGTTTCTTGGTGGTGAATAAACTAGTTTACCCAATAGGACTAGAGTAAAACCACAATTATGAATAGAAATAAATAAGGGAAGAGAGAGACATGCATCACATACAGTGGAGGAGAATGAGAAGAATGAAAGAAAGTCAGTGTAAGAAAAGGAGGGAAAGAAACAGAAAGACTAAAGAAACAGGAATAAATGACTCAATTTAGAAGGCAGGACACAAGCTGAAGAAAAAAGATAAAATGATCAAACAGTGTTAGTACATAACACATAAACCTCAGGTCCTGCCAACTGTGATGCTAAAAGTTTGATGCTGAGATATTTACAAAGGTAGTCAGTGAGCCATTGCAAAGCATAACAGGACAAGATGAGAGAGCCACCAGTTCAGCAAAAGAGATCAATGATGATGCTCTGGAATATTTTGAAAAGGGCAATGAAGAGAGGTTAAACGAGGCACAGGTAACTCTGGTGACTGAACTGTTGCCCAAAACTGGGAGACTGGATAAGTCATTTAAGAAAAAAAATCAGTTTTTACACAGCTGACTTAGATATCATGGAATAATTACTTTTTAAAAACGGTCCTTGTTATGTTTAATTTAAATGTGTATTTAAATTTGATTACCCTAATTTTCAATGATTGGTAGCCCCCCAAATTTATAAAGAATACATATACAACTTTCATATCAGTTTACTATTCATTGGCAACTACAGCACAACTTTTGTATTTTAATCTGAATTCTATATATTATCTAACAGAAAGTGAAAGTGTTAGTCAGTCATGTCCGACTCTTTACGACACTACGGACTGTAGCCCACCAGGCTCCTGCATCCATGGGATTTTCCAGGCAAGAATACTGGAGTGGGTTGCCATTTCCTTCTCCAGGAGATCTTCTGGACCCAGGGATCGAACCTGGGTCTCCCATATTGTAGGCAGACACTATACTATCTGGGCCACAGAATTATATATAAATTAAGGTCCAAAAATATATTTCATGGTTACTTGTTATTGTTCAATCTCTAAATCATGTCTAACACTTTGGGATTCCCACAAACTGCAAAGCATTAGGCTTCCTTGTCCTTCACTATCCCCCAAAGTGTGTTCAAACTTATGTTCATTGAGTTGGTGATGACATCTAACAATCTCATCTTCTGTTGCCCCCTTCTCTTCTTTCCTTCAATCTTTCCTAGCATCAGGGTCTTTTCCAATGAGTCTGCTCTTTGCATAAAGTGAAAGTGAAGTCACTCAGTTGTGTCCGACTCTTTGCGACCCGTGGACTGTAGCCCACCTAGCTCCTCTGTCCATGGGATTCTCCAGGCAAGAATACTGGAATGGGTTGCCATTTCCTTCTTTGCATAAGGTGGCCAAAATATTGAAGTTTCAGCTTCATCATCAGTCCATCCTGTGAATATTCAGGGTTGATTTCCTTTAGGATTCACTGGCTTGATTTCCTTGCTGCCCAAGGGACTCTCAACAGTCTTCTCCAGCACCACAGTTTAAAACCATCAGTTCTTCAGTGTTCAACCTTCATTTTTGTCCAAGTTTCAAATCTGTACATGACTACTGGAAAATCCATAGCTTGGACTATACAGACCTTTGTCAGCAAAGTGATGTCTCTGCTTTTTAATAAGTTGTCTAGTTTTGTCAGCTTTCCTTCCAAGAAGCAAACATCTTTTAAATTTGCTCCTGCAGTAACCATCCACAGTGATTTTGGAGCCCAAGAAAATTAAATCTGTCACTGTTTTCCACTTTTTCCCATACTATTTGNAATTTCAAATCTGTACATGACTACTGGAAAATCCATAGCTTGGACTATACAGACCTTTGTCAGCAAAGTGATATCTCTGCTTTTTAATAAGTTGTCTAGTTTTGTCAGCTTTCCTTCCAAGAAGCAAACATCTTTTAAATTTGTTCCTGCAGTAACCATCCACAGTGATTTTGGAGCCCAAGAAAATTAAATCTGTCACTGTTTTCCACTTTTTCCCTTACTATTTGCCACGAAAGGATGGAACCAAATGACATGATCTTTGTTTTTCTAATGCTGAGTTTTTAACCAGTTTTTTCACTCTCCTCTTTCACCCTCATCAAGAAGCTCTTTAGTTCCTCTTCACTTTCTGCCATTAAAGTGGTATCATCTGCATATCTGAGATTGCTTATATTTCTTCTGTTGTCTTGCTACAAGGTTGTACTTTATCCAGCCTGGCATTTCTCATGGTATTATATGCATGTAAGTTAAATAAACAGGATGACAATATACAGCCTTTTTGCATTCCTCTTCCAATTTTGAACCAGTCCATTTTTCCATGTCTAGTTGTTTTTTTCTTGTCTTGCATGCAGACTTCTCAGGAGACAGTAAGGTGGGCTGGAATTCCCATCTCTTTAAGTATTTTCCACAGTTTGTTGTGATCAACACTGTCCAGATGGTAAATAATCCGCCTGCAATGTGGGAGACTTGGGTTCCATCCCTGGGTTGAGAAGATCCCCTGGAGAAGGGAAGAGCTACCTACTCCAATATTCTTGCCTGGATAATTCGATGACAGAGAAGGCCCGAAGGCTACATACAGTCCATGGGGTCGCAGAATTGAACACAACTGGGTGTCTCACTTTCCCTTTTCACACTTGTCAAAGGCTTTATTATAGTCAATGAAGCAGAAGTACATGTTTATTTCTGGATTTCCCGTGCTTTTTCTGTGATCCAATGGACGTTGGCAACTTGATCTCTGGTTTCTCTGCCTTTTCTAAATCCAGCTTTTCAATCTGGAAGTTCTTGGTTCATGTACTGATAAAGTGTAGCTTGAAGGTTTTTGAGCATAACTTTGAAAGCCTGTTAAATGAGTGCAATTGCAGTGTAGTTTGAACATTCTTTGACATTGACTTTCTTTGGGATTGGAATGAAAACTAACCTTTTCCAGTCATGTGGCCACTAGGTCCTCGTCATTTCTGTACTTTACTGTGCCCATCTTTGAATGAAATGTTCCCTTGGTATCTCTAGTTTTCTTGAAGAGACTTCTAGTCTTTTCCATTTGGTTTCCTTTATTTCTTTACATTGTTCACTTTCTTATCTCTTTGCTATTCTCTGGAATTCTGCATTCAGTTGTGTATATCTTTTCCTTTCTCCTTTGACTTTCACCTCTCTTCTTAGCTATTTGTAAGATGTTCTCAGACAACCATTTTGCCTTGTTACATTTCTTTTTTGGGGGGATGGTTTCGGTCACTGCCTCCTATGCAATGTTAAGAACCTCTGTCCATAGTTTAGGCAGTCTGTCTTCCAGATCTAATCCCTTGATTCTACTTGTCACCTCCACTGTATAATCATAAGGGATTTGATTAAGGTCATACTTCAATGGCCTAGTGGTTTTCCCTACTTTCTTCAATTTAAGCCTTAGATTTTGCTTAAGGAGTTGATGATCTGAGCAACATTCAACTCCAAATCTTGTTTTTGCTGTCTGTATAGAGCTTCTGCATCTTCAGGTGCAAAGAATATAATGAATCTGATTTTGTTATTGACCATCTATTGAAGTCCACATGTCAATTCCTCTCTTATGTTGCTGGAAGTGAAAGTTTGCTATAATGAGTGTTCTCTTCTCAAAACTCCATTAGCCTTTGCTCTGTTTCATTTTTGTACTCCAAGGCCAAACTTTCCTGTTACTACAGGTATCCCAGGGTTAGTTTAAGAAGATTTATTTGAATACTTGATTGCATTTGCCATTGCTATTTCATAAAGTTTGTGGAAAATGACAACAAAAAACTATTACAAATGATAGGAAATATAGATCATATAGAGTTACAGAACTGAAGAAAAATAACAAGAAATCATTAAGTATACTGTATTAGTTTTCATAAGCTTGGTAGAATGTATTCACTGATGCTGTGTCCATTGAAAAGAAAATGCTGAAAGATTTGTTTATAATTCAAGAGAATTTTTTTTATCCTCTGGAAAGTGATCTACCATGTATAATGTTAAATTTTTGCTCAAATAAGTGCCATTTAATTTTGATATAAAATTTTAAGCAATATTTTAATGAAATTAATAACATGAACATAAGAACAAATCATAATTTATTCTCAAATATTTCCATTGCCATTCCCATATTCAAGTTCTAGTTAATGATACTAAGTAGATTTGAATTACTTTAATTTATGCAAGATCTTGTCAAGTTTTTGAATGTCAAGCTGATAAACAGATTAATTTCTAGAATAAGGAGACTAGGCCTTTTGCCTTAAATATAATTAAAGCACAATTGCATGCAGACATATGATTTTAGATTTAGATTCAGAAGTGAAAATAATATGCACAATCTATATATATATTATTTTGGGTGGGGGCTTCCCTTGTGGCTCAGCTGGTAAAGAATCTGCCTGCAGTGTGGGAGACATGGGTTCAGTCCCTAGGTTGGGAAGATCCCCTGAAGAAGGGAAAGGTTACCCACTCCAATATTCTGGCCTAGAGAAGTCCATGGACTCTATAGTCCATGGGGTTGCAAAGAGCCGGATACAATAGATGACTTTCACTTAACTTCATTTCATATATTTTTAAAAAATATAGTCTATGTCATGGTTTACTAATCTGTAGCCCATAGACTGAATCCTGCCCATGAAGTCTTTGTCTATGGACCATAAACTAAGAATCTTATTTATTTTCAGTCTTAAAAGTTATCTTAAATTTCATTTAACTGTGTTAATACACAGTATTTGTCTTTCTCTTTCAGACTTACTTCCCTCTGTATAATAGGCTTGAGGTTCATCCAACTCATTAGAACTGACTCAAATGTGTTCCTTTTTATAACTGTATAATATTCCATTATGTATGTACAACAAATTCCTTGTCCATTTATCTGCTGGTGGACATCTAAGTTGCTTCCATATCATAGCTATTGTAAACATTCAGGGAAGCCAAGAAGACACAGATGTAAAAAACAGACTTTTGGACTCAGTGGAAGGAGAGGGTGGGATGATCTGAGATAATAGCATTGAAACGTATATGTTATCAAATGTAAAATAGATGACCAGTTCATGTTTGATGCATGAAACAGAGCATGCAGAGCTGGTGCTCTGAGACAACCTAGAGAGATGGAGTGGGGAGGGAGATGGGAGGGGGTCCAGGATAAGGGGCATGCATGTATACCCATCATGTCTGCATGCTGATGTATGGCAAAAACCATAACAATATTGTAAAGTAATTATCCTCCAATAAAAATAAATCAATTAAAAACAAAAGTTATTATAAAAAGTAAAGAATATGTGATAGAAACCACATGTGATTTACAAAGCCTAAAATGTTTTTCATCTGACATGTATTGATGTCTGGTCTAGGTACATGATGCTGCCCCCTCAACCTTGTACAGTATACATCCTGTGTAGCTGTACATGACTGTTCTGAGAAAAGTAACTACTCTTGGGTCACTGAAACTTCCAGAACACTAGTTTATGAGTCACTTAAAGGACTAGCTCCTCAAATGTTTCTACTCCCATTTGGAGTAGATTTGGCCTTATGTCTAAATCAAACTAATACCAAACAATCAAGCTAAAGTCTAAAAGAAACAAAATCATCCTTGGCAAAACCAAAATGAAAAATATTGGTTTAGTTTAGATCAACTCTCAATCCCTGACCTCCTTAGCCTGGTCAGTTTTGAGGAAGCGTGGGTATGTCTGGTGTTCAGTTCAGTTCAATAGCTCAGTCATGTCCAGCTCTTTGCGACCTCATGAATTGCAGCACACCAGTCCTCCCTGTCCATCACCAACTCCTGGAGTTCACTCAGACTCATGTTCATAGAGTCCGTGATGCCATCCAGCCATCTCATCCTCGATCGTGTTGGAGAAGACTCTTGAGAGTCCTTGGACTACAAGGAGATCCAATCAGTCCATTCTGAAGGAGATGAACCCTGGGATCTCTTTGGAAGGAATGATGCTGAAGCTGAAGCTCCAGTCCTTTGGCCACCTCATCGAAGAGTTGACTCATTGGAAAAGACTCTGATGCAGGGAGGGATTGGGGCCAGGAGGAGAAGGGGACGACCGAGGATGAGATGGCTGGATGGCATCATGGACTCGATAGACGTGAGTCTGAGTGAACTCCGAGAGATGGTGATGAACAGGGAGGCCTGGCGTGCTGTGATTCATGGAGTTGCAAAGAGTCAGACACGACTGAGCGACTGAATTGAACTATATCCATTTTATAGGGCAAAGTTCTATGAAATTTCCACTTAAAAACTGTACACAAAAATAAATTTCATAGTAATGTTACTGAAGCCTCTATTTAGATGAAAAAGTGCCTGTGTGTATTAGCCACTCAGTCGTGTCCGACTCTGTGGGACCCCATAGACTGTAACCCACCAGGTTTCTCTGTCCATGGTATTCTCCAGGCATGCATACTGGAGTGGATTGCCATGCCCTCCTCCAGAGGATCTTCCCGACCCAGGGATCAAACTCAGGTCTCCTGCGTTGCAGACAGACTCTTTACCATCTGAGCCACAAAGGAAGCCTGAAAGATTTCAAGGGAGACTAAAAAACAAAGAATTGAATAATATAACATCTGCCAATACACCTTCCAGAAAATAGTAGGATAAATGTCACTACAAAATTTTAGTTTTAAATTTATCTCACATGTCCCAATTTTCTACAAAATATCAATTTGTTGGAGTTGTGGCGCTTTATTAGAAAAAACAAACAGACAAACAAAAGAGCTGGAAATCTTCTGACTGTGGAAATCAGTTGGCAGATTTTTAACCATCAGTGTGAAGTTTGTGTGCTCAGTCCTGTCCAACTCTTTGTGGCCTCAGAGGAGCCCACCAAGCTCCTCCATCCATGGAATTTTCCAGGCAAGATACTGGAGCACGTTGTCATTTACTACTCCAGGTACTCCAGGGGATCTTCCTGACCCAAAGATTGAACCTGTATCTCTATGTCTCCTGCATTAGCAGGTGGTTTTTTTTTTTTTTACCACTAGTGCCCCCAGTGTGGAGTTTATATGTCTTTAATGAAAGAAATAGATTTATAAAATGTGGTTTTGGTCCAATTCCACTTAAACACCTATGCAGCCCTATGAAAGTCCTGTTTTTCTTTTTAATTTATTGAGATATATTTGACATACCATATACTCATTTCAAATGTAAAATTCAATTATTTTTAGTGGCTTTACTGAGTAGTACAATCATCACAATAAATAAGTTTTAGAATATTTTCTTTCCACCAATAAGACCTTCTATAATCATTTACAGTAACGTTTCATTCTCTAGCACCAAGGAAACACTAATCTACTTTCTGTATTTCTACATTTGTCTTTTCTAGGTATTTTGTATAAGTGGAATCATAAAATGCATGGTCTCTTGTGTCTGGCTGCTTTCAATTAATTTAACTTTTATTAGGCACAAAATGTCCCCACAGATGTCCACACCCTCATCCAATGTGAATTTTACCTTACATTTCAAAAGACTATGCAAGTAGGGTCAGGGGTGGAGACCTTGAGATGAGATTACCCTGAATTATTCTTGACCCCATCTATGCATTTGGACCTTTAAAAGTGGAAAAATCTTGCCTGTCTGATCAGAGAAAAAGGTGTAACTACTTAAGAATGGTCTAATAAGTGCAAAGTGGGTGACTAAAGATGGAGAGCGGGGCTGTGAATCAAGGAATGCAGGCAACCTTTAGAAGGTGGAAAAGGTATGGAGATATATATTCCACAAGAGCCTCTATTGGCATCATGTTGACATCTTGATTTAGCCCATGAGACCCATATCAAACTTCTAAACCTATAGCATTATAAGATCAAGTTCTATTGTTTAAGACTCTGAATTTTCAGTAACTGGTTAATGCATCAGTAGAAAATGAACACAATATTTTTTATTTTCATCCATAATACAAGCATGTGTCAGTAGTTAGCTCATTTTTGTTGCTGAATAGTGTTTCATTTCTTGATATGAAAATGCCAAATGGTCTTTCAAAGTAGCTGAGTAATATATGAGAGTCCCTTCTCACACTTGCTGACATTTGTTATCATTTCTCTTATTTATAACAGCAATTATAGAGTGTGAAATAGCATCTGGTTTTGCACTTAATTTGTATTTCTTTAATGTCTAATAATTTTGAACATCTTTTTTCATACTTATTAGGTATTTGTATCTCTTCTTTGGTTAAATGTGTTTTCATATCTTTTGCCCATTTTTGATTGAATCCTTTGTTTCTTATTCTTAAGTTCTAAGAGGTTTTTTTTTTTTAATAAATTCTAAACAAAAATCCTTTATCTGATAAATATTTTCTCTGATTATATATTTTTATTAATATCTTTTGAAGTGGAAAATTTTGAATTTTAATGAAATCAAATTCATCACTTTTTGTCTTTTATGGATGCTGAATATGATAAATGTCTTCATTAGTACATGCCTAGATCTATATTTGCCAATTCATTTAGTTTTCTGTTTCTGTGTAAGAATCATAGATGTCTTATCGTGTCCAAAGATTACCATAGGCACTGTGTGGAGTAAGTAAGGATGTTTCGACCTTTACTGCTGCCTTATCTAAATAATAAGTAGAAACGAAAGTTGAGGTAACTGTCCCCTCAGAAGTTAATATGCCTGCTCTCTGTATGTGGGCTTCCCTGGTAGCTCAGCTGGTAAAGAATCTACCTGCAATGCAGAAGACTCTGGTTTAAATCTTGGATTGGGAAATTACCCTAGAGAAGGGATAGGCTACACAGTCCAGTATTCTTGGTCTTCCCTGGTGGCTCAGATGGTAAGAATCTGCCTGCAGTGCAGGAGACCTGGGCTTGATCCCTGGGTTGGGAAGATCCCCTAGAGGAGGGTGTGGGCAATCCAGTCCAGTATTCCTGCCTGGAGAATCCCCATGGACAGCAGAGCCTGGTGGGCTACAGACCATAGGGTCACAAAGAGTTGGGCATGACTGAGTGACTAAGTACAGCACTTTTGTATATGAGGGCTTCAATTCAAATGAAGAGCATCATCAAGTAAAAATATACCATATGTCCTAAAATAACCTTCCTCTATAGATTAGCTAATGATCTTGAAACTCCCTCTGAAACCTAAGTATGGCTTCATCCAGAAAATATATGTTTCTAAAATCTGTAAAATAATGCTGTTTAATATTCCCCCAAACAATATATTTTAGTTACCATGATATGGTTGTTTCCAAAATTTATCCCCATTAGAAAAAGAAGAGTGGCTGGTGATAGAGACAGGGATAGGGGAGTGACAGAGAGAGAGAGAGACAGAGAGAGAGGGAGATCTTACCAAGCAGGTAGTTTCTATGCTGTACGAAAAGTAATTGGATTACCTGTCCTGAGTGCCGTCAAGTGTGTCTTTCACAAACATTCATAACGTTCATTGTGAAGGTGTTTTTAAAATGTATAGTCCAACTGGTTTGTTCTAAGGATCTCATTTTGAATGACAACTCAATAAATTACATATATTTTCAAAATGGTTTGAATATTTAATGGTATGATTATTAATCCACTAAAATAATCAGACATTTTAATAATTCATTATTATATGCTCTATTCAATCATCTCATTAATTTATCCGTCTTAACTTTAACAAGTATTGCTACAAGTAAGAGATTAAATATTAGATGTGAGTTAAATTTCTAGTTTAATAGACAAAAATTTTTCTAATCCAGCTTTTTTTTAATCCAGGAAGATTTTCAATTCCTGTTTGATATGTGTTATTTATAATGTCAAGTAAACATCCAAAGAGGAAAATATCTTTAGATGAGGTCACTGATGAAAAATATACTGTTAATTTCTCTTTTGAAACATTTACTAGTGCTGCACAATGGGATGCATGTTATAACTTTGGACATTAGAGAAAACTGGGACAGAATAAGAAATGTTGTGCCATGTAAGGTAGAAGCTACAGATAGAACATTTTGTGGAAAACTATTCCTCAGAATTAGTTTTTATGTATAACAATTTTTTTACTTCTATAAAATTGGTATGTGTGCCCAAACCAATAAAACCTACAGTGTTTTCTAAGTAAAATGATTTCTCTCTAGAAATCATATTAGTCAGCTGACATTATGGATGGCATAGCTACTAGTCAGGTTTCCTGTACTAGTAGCAACAAATGGAAAATCCTTACTAATACTCTTACTTCACATAGTTAAATACAAAATTTCAATTCCATCAGTTGTTTTTAGACCACCAATGAAGTACCTATCATATCTTTCTGTTCCTTTGTTTTATTTGATTTTCCCCCTCCATCTCAGTTCATTTCTTTTACTTTTACACTTAAAGAAAAAAAAAGGTATTTTGTTATTGTGATAAACACATAGCAGAGTAGGATATGTTCAACATGGTTAAACAATATTAATTAATCCCATTACTATTTTTACTGAAGTCAGTGATACACACTAACCAGTGAAAGCTAAACGGACTATGAATTCTAAGGATCATTTAACGCAAATATCTTTCCATAATATGCCCTGGGAAAGATGTGAAATGTAAGTAGTACAATGTCTAGTTGTAAGCGTCTAGAGATGTAACTCAGGAAGCCATTATGTGAAATTGTGCTTTAGGGTCCAATATAGGCAGAGTGCAAAATATACTCATATCTTCTATTTGTTGCTGTGTGTCTGTTTGATCTAAAGTAAGGCCTTTGACTGCATCAAAGTATACATTCTTCAAGGGGTGATTTTTATCAACTATTTTTTCAAGGTTGTATCTTTTATACCATATTGGTTTTTACTTTTGCCTTTAGTTTCATTAAGTTTCCGTGCTAATATAGATAAACTGAACTAACCATATTTCAAAGACACACCTAATTAAACAATAAAACTAATCATATAATTTATATAAACAGAGCTTTGAGCATCATCTGAAGATGTTACACACAGCATTTTTCTCTATACCCAACCAATGCGACTATATCCATATAGATTATTCTCTAAGAGCTGAACATAAACAGTAAAAAGTATTATGCTTTTCATAGTACCAAAGTGAAGGGAAATACTACTTAATACTTATTTTAGGATCATCCTCCAAATCAAGCTAAGTAAATCAANTCTATACCCAACCAATGCAACTATATCCATATAGATTATTCTCTAAGAGCTGAACATAAACAGTAAAAAGTATTATGCTTTTCATAGTACCAAAGTGAAGGGAAATACTACTTAATACTTATTTTAGGATCATCCTCCAAATCAAGCTAAGTAAATCAATTCCCAAAGTGGCTATGAATGGGCTTTAATTGATATTCGGTTTGGAAATATGATAGTCAGTGTAGCACCCACAGCCGTCCTGTCTTTGTTGGTACTCACATCTCCATGCCTGAGTTTCTCCGTTTATTAGGGAAAGCCATACTGTCCCCCTAAGAGTACATGTAGCAAGTGCAACATGCCAACATTTCCTCAGGAACATTTCTCAACCAATGAACCTTTATAATTGGTATATAATTACCCCAGCTCTCTCATATCTCAGATAGGATATTTCTGAAATGTGTGTTATGCACCTCTTTCCAAATTTTTCTAGCAGAATTATTCTCTAGTCATCCACCTTGGTAACTGTAAATTTTTATTATTTTCCTTGTCTTCTTTGGCAAAAAATCTCTGCCTTTTTCTTAGTGGTAGACATTGCCAAGTGTAATAATTTGTCTTTCACTTTAGAATGAATATCTTGGAATGTTCCAGATCATTGGATTCTTAACAAATGAATCAATGTAGTTGGTTTCCTAAATATCTGAATAATTACTTCCCATCCTCTGATAAACATATATCTCAGTTCATTAGGTCTAATAAATATGATGTCATCCACACACTACACCAGTGTGGTAAGCTGGAGAACATTATAATTTAGGCCCTCATACTATATTATGATAGGCAGTAATTCTATCAGGCAGTTCTGTTGACATACTGCTGAGTGACAACCCAGTGACAGGGACCAATTACCTGTTTTGTGTGTGTGTGTGTTTTGTTTTGTTTTGTTTTTTGCTCTTACCTCAGTTAATCAGGTAATATTTGGATACCTAGGTTGCACTCAGTTAGTTTTATTCCTAGCGGTAGGCAAATTTCAGGTTGCTCCGCATGTTTTTCAGTTTTTCAAAGACAATGGGCTTCTAGGACATATTCTTTTTTGGTAATAGCTGAAGTTCATACCCAACTCTGCAAACATATTTCAACAGTGACATCCTATTGGCCAGAGTTATATGCCAAGTCTAACATCATTGGAAAAAAAAGTATTTTCCTTACATAATTATAGTGAAAGTGAAGTTGCTCAGTCATGTCCGACTCTTTGCGACCCCGTGGACTGTAGCCCACCAGGCTCCTCTGTCCGTGGGATTCTCCAGGCAAGAATACTGGAGTGGGTTGCCATTTCCTTCTCCAGGGGATCTTCCCAACCTGGATCAAACCTGGGTCTCCTGCATTGCAGGCAGACGCTTTAACCTCTGAGCTACCAGGGAAGCCCTAATTATAGAGGATAATAAAAGAGAAATTATTAAACAGTAATCAAATCTATTGTACACCCCACATTCTCATTCAGTCATGGTGGCAAATTCAAGGTTCAGTCTCTTAAGACTTAAAATCAGGTACAAATAATATGTTTTTTGTTCCAGACACCTATAATGTGAAAGACAAGTTACCTGTCTCCACATTTACACCATATGAAGATAAACAGAAAATTATAAGCCCACAAGGGAAGCCCCTTTGAATTAAAACTAATGGGAAAATGAGCTCTGTTTTCAATATTACCATACTTGTAATCATTTTTGTTAACACTAGAGGTCTTTGGGATTCCCTGGTAGCTCAGCTGGTAAAGAATCCACCTGCAATGCAGGAGACCTGTTTGATTCCTGGGTTGGGAAGATTCTCTGGAGAAGGGATAGGCTACCAACTCCAGTATTCTGGCCTGGAGAATTCCATGGACTGTATAGTCCATGGGGTCACAAAGAGTCAATATGATGGAGCAACTTTTATTTTCTAGAGATCTTTAAGCCAAATAAATTACAATCATCTATTTAATATAGTGATTTCCCAATTCCCCCTATTAATATTCACTTAGGAAGAATACTTGAGGTGAAGAACCAGACCCAGGCTAGCCATCTACCCCTGCCTTGGGTTTACAAATATGATCAAGCTTAGCCTTCCCAGAGCTCTTCTCTAAAAGATGAAGGTGATGTTCACTGAAAGTTCTGTCTTTACCTTAACAGGATCAGTTCCAGAGAAAAACATGTTTTGTGTATGCTATAAATTGTCCTCTCCCTGTCCTACAAAACAAAGTATATTCATACAAGCAAATCAATTTCCTTTTGATCCAGGGAATATTTTTGTTTTTGCAAAATCATATGTCTGGTTATTGGAGTTGCTATCTTCCCTAGAGACAGACTCTATTACAAATACATCATTCCCTTTAGTCATTTGTATCAATCCAGTTAAGCAACTACAAAATCTGAGAGTCTTGGAGATGTATATATATATTCACAGTAAGCTTTATCATTATAATGTATTACATTCTGCANCAAGCAAATCAATTTCCTTTTGATCCAGGGAATATTTTTGTTTTTGCAAAATCATATGTCTGGTTTTTGGAGTTGCTGTCTTCCCTAGAGACAGACTCTATTACAAATACATCGTTCCCTTTAGTCATTTGTATCAATCCAGTTAAGTAACTACAAAATCTGAGAGTCTTGGAGATGTATATATATATTCACAGTAAGCTTTATCATTATAATGTATTACATTCTGCATAAGAATATAGTGGGATCAATTTAGCTGACACTGCATTTTATTTCACAGAGTCTACAGAGTTCTCACTATTCAACCTTAAGTAAGAAAAAGTTGAATTTATGAAAGTCTAAATTTTAAACTATAATACACATGGATATCAAATCTATTAAACAGACATTTCCAGCAGGCATGTTTTAACTGTGTGTCTCCGTTGCTTAGTCATGTGTGATTCTCTGTAACTCCATGTACTGTAGCCTATAGGGCTCTTTCATTCATGGGATTTCTCAAGCAAGAATGTTGGAGCAGGTTGTCATTTCCTCCTCCAGGGTCTTTCTGACTTCGGGATCGAACCCAAATCTCTTTCATCTCCTGCACTGGCAGGTGACCTCTTTACCACTGTGCCACCTGGAAAGTGTACACAAGTTAAAAAAAAAAAAACTTGCCCTTTTGGCTGACCTTGTTAACACTGACTCATCTCAAATCTCTTACATTATAATGTCCTGAATTAAAGTCACTTTATCTTCAAGAAAATAGGTTTGATGTGAGAATAAATAGGATTAAAATATAGCTCTGACCTTTATTGTCAGAGTGTCAAGTCATTCTACTAAGTCATACTATTCTGTTCTTTAATTTGAAGATAATAATATAATTTACAAAATTTGTTTTGAAGATTAAATTATATAATCACACCAGGGAGCTTCCCATGTGGTACACTGATAAAATATCCACCTGCCAATGCAGGAGACACAAGAGACGCAGGTTCGATCTCTGCATCAGAAAATCCCCTGATCTAGGTAATTGTAGCCTGCTCCAATATTTTCGCCTTGAAAATTCCATGGACAGTGCAGTCTGGTGGACTATAGTCCATGGGGTCACAAAGGCTTGGACATGACTGATTGGCACACACCAGTTGGTAACAGTAGTGTAAAAGAAGTTTGAAGAGAAATTGTTGAGAACTGGTATAGCCGCTCTATGCTAATCTTGAATCC
>SJYW01048351.1:47527-66569 GCA_006410735.1 Raphicerus campestris | reverse complement strand
AAACTTGCCCTTTTGGCTGACCTTGTTAACACTGACTCATCTCAAATCTCTTACATTATAATGTCCTGAATTAAAGTCACTTTATCTTCAAGAAAATAGGTTTGATGTGAGAATAAATAGGATTAAAATATAGCTCTGACCTTTATTGTCAGAGTGTCAAGTCATTCTACTAAGTCATACTATTCTGTTCTTTAATTTGAAGATAATAATATAATTTACAAAATTTGTTTTGAAGATTAAATTATATAATCACACCAGGGAGCTTCCCATGTGGTACACTGATAAAATATCCACCTGCCAATGCAGGAGACACAAGAGACGCAGGTTCGATCTCTGAATCAGAAAATCCCCTGGACTAGGTAATTGTAACGTGCTCCAATATTTTCGTCTTGAAAATTCCATGGACAGTGCAGTCTGGTGGACTATAGTCCATGGGGTCACAAAGGCTTGGACATGACTGATTGGCACACACCAGTTGGTAACAGTAGTGTAAAAGAAGTTTGAAGAGAAATTGTTGAGAACTGGTATAGCCGCTCTATGCTAATCTTGAATCCAGGTCTTCCTTTCTTTTTGGATCACAATCCTTAGTGTTTTCTTTCCACACTTAAGGCTTCCTGCTGCTGCTGTTGCTAAGTCGCTTCAGTCGTGTCCGACTCTGTGCGACCCCATAGACGGCAGCCCACCAGGCTCCCCCGTCCCTGGGATTCTCCAGGCAAGAACCCTGGAGTGGGTTGCCATTTCCTTCTCCAATGCATGAAAGTGAAAAGCGAAAGTGAAGTCGCTCAGTCATGTCCGACTCTTAGCGACCCCATGGACTGCAGCCCACCAGGCTCCTCCAATCCATGGGATTTTCCAGGCAAGAGTACTGGAGTGGGGTGCCATTGCCTTCTCCTAGTTATCCTATATAACTACTGCTACTCCAGCCAGCATATATGCCTTCCAGATAAGAAGAGGAAGAAGGATAGAAACAGAGGAAGCATGAAAGTATTTTCTTCTCAGTCGGGTCAGCTCTCTTCAGAGAGATTTGTTCAACTTCCACGTAACAATTTCCACTTATAGCTCACTGAGCAACCAAAGTTCCTAAGGAAATTGAAAATAATTTATTTTTAAATTTGGGTACATTACCACCATGAGTAAAATTAAGATTCAATTATCAACGATAAAGATTTTTAGATAATGAAATCTCTGGTAAGACAAAGTATTTTAAAGATGCTTAAAATATAAAATTTTAACATATTTGAAAATAGTTAAGTTTCTTGTAACTGAAGTTTTTGAGTTAATTTTTGATCAAAACTACTCAGATTCATTTTATGCATAACCTTAGTTCTAAATCTGTAGTTAAGTGATAACAAAAATCTGCTTATTGTTGTTCTTCATAGAGTTGTGGCAAAATGCTTCCATTGTGTGATAATGGAAGAGCCCTTGATTTGGAATCAAGAGAACATATACTGGTGGGTCTTTGATTCTGAACACTGATTCCTTCGATCAGCTTCAGCGACTCTGCAAAATGAGATAACAATACTTTCTTCAGGGTAAATAAAAATGTATAAAAGCTGATTCTTAACTGAGAAATCTTAACAGGCACAATGTAATTCACATAGCTGTATTGGACATTCCTCAACTCAGGTTTAGGATTCCAAACAAATATGATCTGTATCAAGAGTGCATTGTTTAGTCACCTTATTCTCTCTTGATTAACTGAAGCCTATATGCCTTAAGTAGCAAGTTGACTGGCTGTTTAATTGTAACAGAGTAGTATTCAGGAATTAATACCATGGTCAAAGTTTAAGAATGTCATTTATTTTAGCTCTGTATTGGGAAAGAATGACCTGGGTACCAGCTTCTTCCTAGTATTGATGATGATAATAATAATATTGATAAAAACAGTAATAGGTAAATTTTATTGAACGCTTTCTATGTGCAAAGCACT
The DNA here is from genome assembly GCA_006410735.1 of Raphicerus campestris. Lineage (NCBI taxonomy): Eukaryota > Metazoa > Chordata > Mammalia > Artiodactyla > Bovidae > Raphicerus > Raphicerus campestris. The sequence goes on along the minus strand of SJYW01048351.1, from coordinate 64,639 downwards.
GTTATATATACTGTCTATGTTTCAGTACGTTTGATTTCACAAAGCCTAAGAAAATGGTAAAACATTAGCCTCATTTTATAGATGAGGAAATTGAGGCACCAAGTTCTTATGGTCCTTGCCATAAGTTCACATAGCTAAATAGTGACTGAACTGTAATTTGAACACGCAGTGGCTCTGAGCTCAGACTGTACCATCCTAGCTCAGGAAAGCAGCACACAGTGGGCNCAAAGCCTAAGAAAATGGTAAAACATTAGCCTCATTTAATAGATGAGGAAATTGAGGCACCAAGTTCTTATGGTCCTTGCCATAAGTTCACATAGCTAGATAGTGACTGAACTGTAATTTGAACACGCAGTGGCTCTGAGCTCAGACTGTACCATCCTGCCTCAGGAAAGCAGCACACAGTGGGCCCATAAATAGAAAAAAACAAAAATCCTGATGTCTCTCTTCCCAAGGCAACTGGCATCAATAAAAAATAGATTGCTTTCTAGTAGCTGTTTTGTTACTGCTGAAATGGAAGTGGTATTCTCCCTAGATAAGAAAATGACAGAGACTTGACAGAAAATGACAGACTTTCTAGACAGAGACTTCTAGAAAACTCTATTCCTCTTCATTGATGTCAGCTTATTATCCAATCTGACAAGAAAAGTAAAAATTGTAATATTTTTCCTTTTTATTTTTTTATCACCCTTTATGGGTTTCCCAAGGACAAGTTCCAATATTAAACATGGATTTTGTTTTACACATACCTCAGATTGTGTTCTCTATATAAAGTCCTATTGATTTAGAAAAAAGCTATCTGTTCCTGGTTTTACTTTTGGAACTAAGATGCAAGCCATTAATCAATCAATCCTAATCTACTTTCTTTGCCTTAGCACTACTGGCATTTTGGACTGGCAAATTCTGTGTTGTGGGGACGCCTCTGTGCATTGCAGTATATTTAGCAGCATTCCATACTCTGCCCGCTAGGTGCCGACATTTACTCCCCAGTTATTACCAAAAAAGTACCCCATAGTTTGCAAAATCACCCCAGTTGAGAACCTCTAGACTCTGGCACTTTAGTTCAAACATAAAATAAGCTTGATGATGAGATAATCTCAAGTATAGTGAGAATTGTTCTTCCAAAAATCAAAGTTAACCAGTTAGGTAGCATTCTTCTTCTTCTTTTATTCTCTAAATCATGACAAAATGTTTCTGTATATCTCACCTCTACATAAGCCAAATATCCAAATTAATTTATTTTCTAATGATAACCCAAGAAATATTGTCAAATAGGAAATTTATGTGACTTTCATCTCGTGCAAATCCAATAGTCACATAAACCAAACATAGTAATAGATTTACTTCTGCTAACAAGATAATGAAATAAACCAAGGCAGGAATGAGTGAAACAGTGCAGCAAGTAGAGAAGGCATTCTGAATCCAGACAGTCCTCAGAAGTTATGAGTCCATAGAGCATTAATTCAAAATTATAGTGAGTTAAAGGCCACACATCAAGCTAGAGTAATATGTTAAAGTTAGCCAAGCGGCCAGGGATTTAAACCCAACAGTGTGTCTAAAGATAACTATATGTTAAGTCAGAGAAAAGCTCTACCTCACAAATGCAGTCTTTCAGAGCAAGACCCAGTGATTGATTTCCCAGTTCAGAATATGGTACAGTGTGGTCCACTTAGTAGATCTTGAAAATTACTAATAACAGTTTAAGAAAAGATGAAGAAATAGTTGAATAAATACATTTCCTTAAAAACAAATAAAGTAGTGAATATGTGTCTCATAACAAGAGGTTAGAATAGAAATATAACAGTACTCATAGCAGATGCACATATTGAGAACCAAGAGAAATTAAATAATCTGTAAATTTAAGCACTTTATGAGAAAAACAACATACTTATTAATAAATAATATGTCCAAATTTTTTCTCTGTTATTTCCATTGCTAAGTTCATGTTTTAGACCAATAAAACATTTCAAATTGAGTACAGATGGGAAACAGTTTCTTTTCACCATATTAAAAAAAAAAAAGTCCAGTCACATCTCTACATATATTGCTAAGACAGAGTGCATTTTACAGTGAATGAAGCTGACACCAAGATTCAGTACACTTTTTCAAAAACACATTGTTTCTCAATATCAGGTGTTTTGTTTGGCTCATTTGAGGAATTAACTGTGTAGCCATTCCTTTATTGTGACAATCTTTGCATGAAATGTTCCCTTAGTATCTCCAATTTCCTTGAAGTGATCTCTAGCCATTTCCATTCAATTATTTTCCTCTATTTCTTTTCATTGTTCACTTAAAAAGGCTTCCTTATCTCTCCTTGCTATTTTCGGGAACTCTGCATTCAATTGGGTATATGTTTCCCTTTCTCCTTTGCCAGACAGAAACCACAAGAACCTAAATGAATCAGAAGTGATTAAGAGGAGGGAGCAAGAATACACAGAACTCTGCAAAAAGGTCTTAATGACCCAGATCACTATGATGGTGAGATCACACTCACCTAGAGACAGACATTTTCGAGTGTGAAGTCATGTGGGCCTTAACAAGCATTACTACTTACAAAGCTAGTGTAGGTGATGGAATTTTAACTGAGCTATTTAAAATCCTAAAAGATGATGTTGATCAAGTGCTGCCAGATAATTTGAAAAACTCAGAAATGGCCACAGGACTGGAAAAGGTCAGTTTTCATTCTAAACCCAAAGAAAGACAATGACAAATAATCTCAAACTACCATACAATTACACTCATTTCACAACCAACAAGAAAATGCTTAAAATCCTTCAAGTCTCAAGAGTATGTGAGCTGAGAACATCCAGACATACAAGCTGGATTTTGAAAAGGCAGAAAAACCAGAGATCACATTGTCAACATCTGTGGATCATAGAGAAAACTAAGGAATTCTATACTTCTGCTTCATTGACTATGCTAAAGGTTTTGAATGTGTGGATCACAACATATGGTGGAAAATTCTTAAACAGATGAGAAACATGTATACAGGTCAAGAAGCAACAGTTAGAACTAGACATAGAAAAATATGCTGGTTTGAAATTGGGAAAGGAGTATATCAAGGTTGTATATTGTCATCATGCTTATTTAACATATATGCAGAGTACATTATGCCAAATGCTGAGTTGGATGAATCACAAGTGGGAATCAAGATTTCAAGGAGAAATATCAACAACCTCAGATAGGCAGATGATACTACCCTAATGGCAGAAAGTGAAGAGGATCTAAAGAGCCTCTTAATGAGGGTAAAAGAGGAGAGAATGAAAAAGATGGCTTAAAACTCAGCATTCAGAAAACTAAGATCATGATATCTGTTCCCATCACTTCATGGCAAACAGAAGAGGAAAAAGTGGAAACAATGACAGATTTTATTTTCTTGGGCTCCTATATCATTGTGGATGGTGACTGAAGCCTTGAAATTAAAAGATATTTGCTCCTTGAAAGAAAAGCTATGATAAACCTAGAGAGGGTATTAAAAAGAAAAGACATCACTTTGCCAATAAAGGTACATATAGTCAAAATTATGTTTTTTTCAGTAGTCATGCACAGATGTGAAACTTGGATCATAAAGAAGGCTGAGTGCTGAAGAATGGATGCTTTCAAATTGTGGTGCTGGAGAAGACACTTGAGAGTCCATTGGACAACAAGGAAATCAAATCTGTCAATCTTAAAGGAAGTCAACCCTGAGTATTCATTAGAAGGACTGATGCTGAAGGTGAAGCCACAAGACTTCGGCAACCTGATTTGAAGAGCTGAAAAGACTCTTATGCTGGGAAAGACTTTAATGCTAGGTAAACTTGAGGGCAGGAGGAGAAGCGAACAACAGAGGATGAGATGGTTGGATGGCATCACTGACTCAATGGACTTGAGACTGAGCAGACTACAGGTGATAGTGAAGCACAGGGAAGCCTGGCTTGCTGCAGTCCATGGGGTTGCAAAGAATCAGACACGACTTAGGGACTCAAAAACATCAATCTCTTCCTTGGTACTTACAACTGTAACATCAGTTCAGTTCAGTCGCTCAGTTGTGCCCAACTCTTTACGACCCCATGAATTGCAGTATGCCAGGCCTCCCTGTCCATCACCATCTCACAGAGTTCACTCAGACTCGCATCAATCAAGTCAGTGATGCCATCCAGCCATCTCATCCTCGTTTGTCCCCTTCTCCTGCCCCCAATCCCTCCCAGCATCACAGTCTTTTCCAATGAGTCAACTCTTCGCATGAGGTGGCCAAAGTACTGGAGTTTCAGCTTTAGCATCATTCCTTACAAAGAAATCTCAGGGTTGATCTCCTTCAGAGTGGACTGGTTGGATCTCCTTGGCAGTCCAAGGGACTCACAAGAGTCTTCTCCAACACGACAGTTCAAAAGCATCAATTCTTCTGCACTCAGCCTTCTTCACAGTCCAACTATCACATTCATACACGATCAAAGGAAGAATGATAGCCTTGACTAGACAGACCTTAATTGGCAAAGTAATGTCTCTGCTTTTCAATATGCTATCTAGGTTGCTCATAATTTTTCTTCCAAGGAGTAAGCATCTTTTAATTTCATGGATGCAATCACCATCTGCAGTGATTTTGGAGCCCAAACAAATAAAGTTTGACACTATTTCCACTGTTTCTTCATCTATTTCCCATGGAGTGATGGGACCGGATGCCACGATCTTCGTTTTTTGGATGTTGAGCTTTAAGTCAACTTTTTCACTCTCCTCTTTCACTTCCATCAAGAGGCTTTTCAGTTCCTCTTCACTTTCTGCCATAAGGGTAGTGTCATCTGCATATCTGAGGTTATTGATATTTCTCCCAGCAATCTTGATTCCAGCTTGTGCTTCTTCCAGTCCAGCGTTTCTCATGATGTACTCTGCATAGAAGTTAAATAAGCAGGGTGACAACATACAGCCTTGACGTACTCCTTTTCCTATTTGTAACCAGTCTGCTGTTTCATGTCCAGTTCTAGCTGTTGCTTCCTGACCTGCATACAGATTTCTCAAAGGACAGGTTAGGTGGTCTGGGATTCCCATCTCTGTCAGAATTTTCCACAGTTTATTAAGATCCACACAGTCAAAGGTTTTGGCATAGTCAATCAAGCAGAAATAGATGTCTTTCTGGAACACTCTTGCATTTTCCTTGATTCAGCAAATGTTGGCAATTTAATCTCTGATTCCTCTGGCTTTTCGAAAACTAGCTTGAACATCAGGAAGTTCACGGTTCATGTATTGCTGAAGCCTAGCTTGGAGAATTCTGAGCATTACTTTACTAGCATGTGTGATGAGTGCAATTGTGCGGTAGTTTGAGCATTCTTTGCCATTGCCTTTCTTTGGAATTGAAATGAAAACTGACCTTTTCCAGTCCTGTGGCCACACTGCTGAGTTTTCCAAATTTGCTGGCATATGGAGTGCAGCACTTTCACAGCATCATCCTTCAGGATTTGAAATAGCTCTACTGGAATTCCATCACCTCCACTAGCTTTGTTTGTAGTAATGCTTTCTAAGGCCCAGTTGACTTCACATTCCAGGATGTTTGGCTCTAGATGAGTGATCACACCATCATGATTATCTGGTGATGAGGATCCTTTTTGTACAGTTCTGTGTATACTTGCCATCTCTTCTTAATATCTTCTCTTTCTGTTAAGTTCATACCATTTCTGTCCTTTATTGAGCCCATCTTTGCATAAAACATTTCCTCAGTATCCCTAATTTTCTTGAAGAGATCTCTAGTCTTTCCCATTCTGTTGTTTTCCTCTATTTCTTTGCATTGATTGCTGAAGAAGGCTTTCTTATCTCTTCTTGCTATTCTTTGGAACTCTGCATTCAGATGCTTATATCTTTCCTTTTCTCCTTTGCTTTTCACTTCTCTTCTTTTTGCAGCTATTTGTAAGGCTTCCCCAGACAACCATTTTGCTTTTTTGCATTTCTTTTCCATGGGGATGATCTTGATCCCTGTCTCCTGTACAATGTCACAAACTTCATTCCGTAGTTCATCAGGCACTCTATCTATCAGATCTAGGCCCTTAAATCTATTCCTCAATTCCACTGTATAATCATAAGGGATTTGATTTAGGTCATACTTGAATGGTCAAGTGGTTTTCCCTGCTTTCTTCAATTTCAGTCTGAATTTGATAATAAGGAGTTCATGATCTGAGCCACAGTCAGCTCCTGGTCTTGATTTTGTTGACTGTACAGAGCTTCTCCATCTTAGGCTGCATAAAATATAATCAATCTGATTTCGGTGTTGACCATGTGATGATGTCCATGTGTAGAATCTTCTCTTGTGTTGTTGGAAGAGGGTGTTTGCTATGACCAGTGCATTTTCTTGGCAAAACTCTATTAGTCTTTGCCCTGCTTCATTCCGCATTCCAAGGCCAAATTTGCCTGTTACTCCAGGTGTTTCTTGACTTCCTACTTTTGCATTCCAATCCCCTGTAATGAAAAGGACATCTTTTGGGGTATTAGTTCTAAAAGATCTTGTAGGTCTTCATAGAATCACTCAACTTCAGCTTCTTCAGCATTACTGGTTGGGGCATAGACTTGGGTTATTGTGATGTTGAATGGTTTGCCTTGGAAACAAACAGAGATCATTCTGTCATTTTTGAGATTGCATCCAAGTACTGCATTTTGGACTCTTTTATTGACCATGATGGCTACTCCATTTCTTCTGAGGGATTCCTGCCTGCAGTAGTAGATATTATGGTCATCTGAGTTAAATTCACCTATTCCCATCCATTTTAGTTCGCTGATTCCTAGACTTTCACCTTTGCCATCTCTTGTTTAACCACTTCCAATTTGCCTTGATTCACGGACCTGACATTTCAGGTTCCTATGTAATATTGCTCTTTACTGCATCGGACCTTGCTTCTATCACCAGTCACATCACATCCACAGCTGGGTATTATTTTTGCTCTGGCTCCATCCCTTCATTCTTTCCAGAGTTATTTCTCCACTGATCTCCAGTAGCATACTGGGCACCTACTGACTTGGGGATTACCTCTTTCAATATCCTATCATTTTGCCTTTTCATACTGCTCATGGGGTTCTCAAAGCAAGAATACTGAAGTGGTTTGCCATTTCCTTCTCCAGGGGACCACATTCTGTCAGCTGTCTCCACCAAGACCTGCCTGTCTTGGGTTGCCCCACTGGCATGGCTTAGATTCATTGAGATAGACAAGGCTGTGGTCCTAGTGTGATTAGATTGACTAGATTTCTGTGAGTATGGTTTCAGTGAGTCTGCCCTCTGATGCCCTCTTGCAACACCTACCATTTTACTTGGGTTTCTCTTTCCTTGGGAGTGGCGTATCTCTTCACAGCTGCTCTAGCAAAGTGCAGCTGCTGCTCCTTACCTTGGATGAGGGGTATCTCCTCCCACTGCCNGCCCTCTTGCAACACCTACCATTTTACTTGGGTTTCTCTTTCCTTGGGAGTGGCGTATCTCTTCACAGCTGCTCTAGCAAAGTGCAGCTGCTGCTCCTTACCTTGGATGAGGGGTATCTCCTCCCACTGCCCTTCCTGACCTTCAGCTTGGGATGGCTCCTCTAGGCCCTCCTGTGACTGGCACCTGCCCCTGGCCTTGAGCATGGGGTTGTTCCTCCCGGTTGCCGCCTTGGCCTCAGGTGTGCAGTGGCTCCTTTCTGCTGCTACCCCTGGCCTCTGTCATGGGGTGGCCCCTCCCAGCCACCGTCCCTGGCCTCAGGTGTGGGGTATCTCCTCCTGGCTGTCACCCCTGACCTCGGACACGGGGTAGCTCCTCCCGACCATTCCTGTGCTGTTGCAGCCTGGCACTCTAGGCCACTGTCCCTGACCTTGGACGTGGGGTAGCTATTGGCTGCACTTAGTGTGCTTGCCCACGTGCCAGGTGGTCTGGGATTCCCATTTCTTTCAGAATTTTCCACAGTTTATTGTGACCCGCACATTCAAAGGCTTTGGCATAGTCAACAAAGCAGAAATAAATGTTTTTCTGGAACTCTTTTCCTTTATCCTTGATCCAGTGGATGTTGGAAATTTGATCTCTGATTCCTCTGCCTTTTCAAAAACCAGCTTGAACATCTGGAAGTTCATAGTTCATGTATTGCTGAAGCCTAGCTTGGAGAATTTTGAGCGTTACTTTACTAGCATGTGAGATGAGTGCAATTGTGCAGTAGTTTGAGAATTCTTTGGCATTGCCTTTCTTTGGGATTGGNCTTTGCAACCCCATGGACTGTAGCCTACCAGGCTCCTCTGTCCATGGGATTTTCCAGGCAATAGTCCTGGAGTGGATTGCCATTTCCCTCTCCAGGGGATCTTCCCAACCCAGGGCTCGAACCCAGGTCTCCCGCATTGTAGACAGACGCTTTACTGTCTGAGCCACCAGGGAAGTCCATAACCAAATAGTTTTCCATACATGGCTCTTTGATAATATGCTCTAATGTAGCATAAATTTTATCTTGCTGAATACATAAACTACTCTGTATTCTTCCTCTAATCAACATTTGCCCAAGGGCCATCTCAGAAAATTCAACAACTTCAGTTAGCAACTAAGGAAAGGAGAATTTCTAGGTGGGGAAAAGAAATATAAAGGACTAGCCTCATCCAGAGCAAGCAGCCAGATTGCAATATGTCCCAACTGGGACTGAACAGATTATACACACACACACACGCGCACACACACACACACACACACAAACACAGACACACACAGGTGAGCTTGTGTGTTTAGAGACTGAACTTATCGCTGCCATTCTGAATTTAATGTATTATCATTCTGCCTAACACTTCAGTTTAAATAGAGAAGTCATGGGTTGTTTTTAAGTTTTAAATTATGGAACATATTTTATAGTTAAAGAAGAAAATAAAGTATTTTGATTAAATCATTTTATTAGGCTCGTTAATATACCAGTCACTTCAATTCAGGAAGTTATTGCTTCTTCTTATGTATTTTCTTTGAATACAAATTTTATGTTTGAAAACTCAGAGATTCAGATTTATATCAAAAGTATTTATTAAGGCCCTTTAAATATGCAAATTAATAAAATTTCATGTTCTTTGGCTCAAAAAATCAGAATCTATTTCCATTAGTACTTATTGCAAATTTTGATAATATTTTCATTCTATCCTATAGTTTTAAACACAGAGATGAATATGATTTGCTTAATTTATAAAGCCATAATACTTTTCCTCCATTTGAATATGTTGTACATATACTGATCTGTGTTTCCAAACACCAGCAGCTCTGAAGATTTCATAACGTTCTATACTAATTTAAGAAGTCAATTGTGGGAGTCTTTGGTTTGTTGGTTGGTTGGTTAGTTTTGTTTGTCTATTACTGCTTGGTTTCTCTGAGATCTTTGAATCTGTAACTTAGTGACATTGATTTTGGAAATTTCTTGGCCATTATTACTTAATATTTCATATGTCCAACTTCCTCTTTTTTCTTCTTGTGGCATTCTAAGTAGCTTTGTATTATACCTTTTAATAGTCACATTTCAATTTGTAAGGCTTCTATTGAAATATCTTCAACTCATTGATTCTTTCCTCAGCTGGCTCCAGTTTACCAATAAACCTATCACAGGTATTATTCACTCTTTTTGCAGCAGCTTTTAAGTATCTAATATTTGATATTTTTCTAAGTGCTTTCTTCTCTCTGCCCTCATTACTCATGTATTCTTTGCATGAAGTGAAGTGAAGTGAAGTGAAGTCGCTCAGTCGTGTCCAACTCTGAGACCCCGTGGACTGTAGCCTACCAGGCTTCTCTGTCCATGGGATTCTCTAGGCAAGAATACCGGAGTGGGTTACCATTTCCTTCTCCAGGGGATCTTCCCAACCCAGGGATCGAACCCAGGTCTCCCACATCAGAGGCAGACGCTTTAACCTCTGAGCCACCAGGGAAGCTCTTTGCATGCTGTCTACTTTTTCCTACTGGACTCCTTAACATATTAATCATAATTTCCTGTTTGGTAATCTCAAAATCTGTGTCATATCTGAGTCTGGTTCTCATGCTTGCTCCATCTCTTAAATTTTTTGCTTTTTTTGCAAGCCTTATAGTTTGTTTTTTCTGTTGTTGAAAGTCAGATATAAAGTGTCAGGTAATTAGAACTGAGGTGAATAGGACTTTAGTGTCAGGAATTATGTTAATATAGGTGGGAGCTAAGCTGAGTTTATGCATGTTATGAATGCCAAAGACTTTAAATTGTCTATCTCTATTGTCCTTGTTTTTGTCAGTTTTTTTTTTTCCTCTCCTCTTGACTTTAAACTTCCCTTTATAGTTCTTTTCAGAGTTTGCATCTTCAGAGTTTTTCAGCTGTAATCTACTGTTATTAAGACAAAGCCCTTTTGTGTGATGGGCATATATGTTGGGCAGGAAACATTCTATAGTCTATATAAACGTCCATCTTTCAGTGTGACTGTGTTCCTAAGATTCAGAAGTACTTTTATTCTCTCCCACTCATAGATGAAGCAGGAAAGCAAGATGGAACTTAAGTTAGAGAAAAGACCTTCTGTGAGATGATGCTCTAGTGATGTCTTTTGCCCAGGAGAATCAACTTTTGTTATGGAGAAAGCTCTGAGTGAATTTTAAAAAGATACTATCTTACTAAATATGATGTTTGGTAAGATGTTATTAATATTTTAGTAAAACATTATTTCAGATCAGTTCAGTTCAGTCGCTCAGCCGTGTCCGACTCTTTCCAACCCCATGAATCGCAGCACGCCAGGGCCTCCCTGTTCGTTACCATCTCTCGGAGTTCATTCAGACTCACGTCCATCGAGTCTGTGATGCCATCCAGCCATCTCATCCTTGGTCGTCCTCTTCTCCTCCTGTCCCCAATCTCTCCGAGCATTAGAGTCTTCTCCAATGAGTCAACTCTTCACACGAGGTGGCCAAAGTACTGGAGTTTCAGCTTCAGCATCATTCCTTCCAAAGAAATCCCAGGGTTGGTCTCCTTCAGAATGGACTGGTTGGATCTCCTTGCAGTCCAAGGGACTATCAAGAGTCTTCTCCAACACCACAGTTCAAAAGCATCAATTCTTTGGTGCTCAGCCTTTTTCACAGTCCAACTCTCACATCCATACATGACCACAGGAAAACCATAGCCTTGACTAGACGGATCTTAGTCGGCAAAGTAATGTCTCTGCTTTTGAATATACTATCTAGGTTGGTCATAACTTTTCTTCCAAGGAGTAAGCATCTTCTAATTTCATGGCTGCAGTCATGAAATTAGTAAGGTGTTACTAAAATTAGACCTCATAGTAATAATAATCCAAATTGTTCTGCTAAAGATTTTCATAAAATATTTAGTCATGTACTGAAAATTTTCCTAGACACAGGAATTAAATGTTTATACACAAAATTTCTCTTGAAAAAATATTAATTATATATCTTTCTCCAGAGTTAACTCATTTAATAAAACATGACATCAACTCAGTGCAAATACACAAAACATCTTCTGGAAGTTAGGTGGTTTTGTCATATTTCTCCTTAAACTACAAGGGGCCTTTTTAAAAGATTCAAACTTTTCTTTTATGCTTTGTGGTTTATCTTTCTAGCATTGGATTTCCCTTTTCTTTTCCCTGTTTTCTATCCACTCCCCCTCTTTTTTTTTAATGCAATAGGCTTTGTTCTTGAAACTTCGCTAAGGAAACAAAGGAAACTTCAGGCAATGTGTTCTTAGCATGATTTAATAAAATAATTCAGTATCTGCAATCTTTCCTCACTGTCAGTTTTCATGAAATTACTGCAAAGAGGATACCTAGAAGCTTATCTGGGTTAAATATGTGATTTCAGAAGTTTTGTAATGGTGTTAAATGTAAGAGTTTGATTTTTTGGAGTCAAAATACTTTTACCTGTGGGAATATATTTTATATCTGTGATTGTATAATGGAAGTCAACATGAAAATATATTAGATTTAAACACTTCTTATGAATTCTTTTTCTACACATAATGCTGCAAATTGATGTAAACTCAATGGATGCTCTACACCACTGTCTTCATGTCATTGTTATTCCTCTACCAGTTGATAATGCATTTTAAAGTAAGTTCTAAAATTGCAATACAGCTTGGGGGGAAGGAGAAGGTGGGAAGAACTGAGAGTAGCACTGACATATATACATTACCATGTGTAAAACAGATGGCTAGTGGAAAGCTGCTGTATAGCATAGGGAGATCACCTCAGTGCTCTGTGACAACCTACAGAGTTGGGATTAGGGGTTGGGGGGGAGGCTCAAAAGGAGGGTATATATGTATACTTATAGCTAATTCACATTGTACAGTAGAAGTTAACATGATATTGTAAAGCAATTATGCTCCAACTCAAAATAAATTGAAAAAAAATAAAATTACAATAAATGCTATGAATCAGGGTAAGCGTATGGCTATTGTCCAAAACTTTTAAACTCTGCTAATGACTTTATTGATTTTTCAATGTATCAATATAACTTATCTCATTGTTACACTCATATGTATTTGATACATAATTTTACATTCATATATAATAAAATATAGGAATACTCTGTTTTAAAAATCTACATTAGAGTTATAATAATAATGAAAACTAATATTTACTAAGTAGTTCCTTAGAACTATCTTTTCTCCTGAACAAATGTTTTATTTAATCCTCACAACAACCCTATAATTTGATTATTATTGTAATCTCCAATTATTACACTTGAAGAAAGTGAGATTTAGGTAAACTATCTAAGAATTTCAAGAGTTCCTATGAAGGAGATAAGCTTTCAAACAAGCCTGAGCTTTTAAACAAAATAATTTTTAACTTTCCTATAAGAAAGAACTATGAATTATCCCTCATAAAATTCAAAATAAAATACACATATATGTGTGTGTGTGTGTGTGTGTGTGTGTGTGGTAGTTGCTGTCATGTCTAAGTCTTTGCAATCCTCATGGACTGTAGCTCACCAGGCTCCTCTGTCCATGGAATTCTCCAGGCAAGCATACTGGNGGATACCTAGAAGCTTATCTGGGTTAAATATGTGATTTCAGAAGTTTTGTAATGGTGTTAAATGTAAGAGTTTGATTTTTTGGAGTCAATACACTTTTACCTGTGGGAATATATTTTATATCTGTGATTGTATAATGGAAGTCAACATGAAAATATATTAGATTTAAACACTTCTTATGAATTCTTTTTCTACACATAATGCTGCAAATTGATGTAAACTCAATGGATGCTCTACACCACTGTCTTCATGTCATTGTTATTCCTCTACCAGTTGATAATGCATTTTAAAGTAAGTTCTAAAATTGCAGTACAGCTTGGGGGGAAGGAGAAGGTGGGAAGAACTGAGAGTAGCACTGACATATATACATTACCATGTGTAAAACAGATGGCTAGTGGAAAGCTGCTGTATAGCATAGGGAGATCACCTCAGTGCTCTGTGACAACCTACAGAGTTGGGATTAGGGGTTGGGGGGGAGGCTCAAAAGGAGGGTATATATGTATACTTATAGCTAATTCACATTGTACAGTAGAAGTTAACATGATATTGTAAAGCAATTATGCTCCAACTCAAAATAAATTGAAAAAAAATAAAATTACAATAAATGCTATGAATCAGGGTAAGCGTATGGCTATTGTCCAAAACTTTTAAACTCTGCTAATGACTTTATTGATTTTTCAATGTATCAACATAACTTATCTCATTGTTGCACTCATATGTATTTGATACATAATTTTACATTCATATATAATAAAATATAGGAATACTCTGTTTTAAAAATCTACATTAGAGTTATAATAATAATGAAAACTAATATTTACTAAGTAGTTCCTTAGAACTATCTTTTCTCCTGAACAAATGTTTTATTTAATCCTTACAACAACCCTATAATTTGATTATTATTGTAATCTCCAATTATTACACTTGAAGAAAGTGAGATTTAGGTAAACTATCTAAGAATTTCAAGAGTTCCTATGAAGGAGATAAGCTTTCAAACAAGCCTGAGCTTTTAAACAAAATAATTTTTAACTTTCCTATAAGAAAGAACTATGAATTATCCCTCATAAAATTCAAAATAAAATACACATATATGTGTGTGTGTGTGTGTGTGTGTGTGTGTGGTAGTTGCTGTCATGTCTAAGTCTTTGCAATCCTCATGGACTGTAGCTCACCAGGCTCCTCTGTCCATGGAATTCTCCAGGCAAGCATACTGGAGTGGGTTGTCATGCCCTCCTCCAGGGGATCTTCACAACCCAACCCTTTGATGAGGATCAAACCCTCATCTCTTATGTCTCCTTCATAGGCAGATGGGTTCTTTACCACTAGTACCACCCGAGAAGCCCACACATATGCACATACACATATGAATTCAGAAGCTTTGTTTTCAAGTTGTTTGTATTTCACCCGTTAAACTGAGTCCTGTATAAAGTATGAAGTTTTCTTTGTTTTTAATGAGAATGCTAACTCCTGGTAATTTGTCTACCTGATTTGCTGATTTTCTATTATTAGGCACATTTATGACTATCCCAGCACATGGAGAAAAGAGTGTTTTAAAGTAGATAATAATTAAATAATTCAACATAAAATATGATATTTCCAATTCTTTTTGATTTTTATGAAAAGCATGTGTATATTCTCATTATTGCTAATTCTCTAACAGGAGCAAATGATATCTCAATTGATAAATATAAATATATATTTTAGATAACATTACAGAATAGAATTGAATAATGGTACATTTTCTTAGTCAGTGCTTGAATATTTCTCAATAATAAATCTAAAATGTTTTCTTTCAAAAATGAGATCAATGAACACTACTTCAATGACACAATGACCTGATTTCATCTAATTTACAAGCTATTTTTTTAAAATGTTTGTATTACTTTAACTGAATTATTAATTGGAAAATATATTGGGTCAAATATCTTAAAATAATCCAAAATTAAATGCCACCCCCTTAGATTATATTTTGAAAAGGAAGTCTGATTCATAAAAACTTAGAGAAGAGAGCTTTCATATACAGTCCCCTTTCTTTTTTCACATAGGCTTTTCAGAAATATATTTAAGTTTTAGTTTTCTATATAATTTAGCAACAAACACACACAGTGGACACAGTAGACACAACGGGTAGAAAAAATATACAAATAAGTATAGCTCTTCCTATTCTGATGGCATTTCATTTGCTTTTGCTAATAAAGAATCTTCTGCTTTAATATATGTACCATGTAGCACATATGGCATGATAACAGTAGTCTGCTCTTTTTCATTGTTTTGAGTTGAATTGGATTAGTATTACATTTAATATACTTAATACAATTTATTTGTCTATTTATTGGTGGGAGGAGTTTTTTATTCTTTCCAGTTATTGTGAATAAAGAATAAAGTCATTAACATATTTTAAGGAGATTTATTTTTTCTTGTGCACATGAATTTATGCATATGCTGCAGTCCATGGGGTCACGAAGAATCAGACATGATTGGGTGACTGAACAACAACAACAACATGAACTTTTTAATTCCACTTGGAAATAGCTATTAACAAAATAACATTTGGATTTTACTTTTTAAGAAACAACCAAACTCTTCCAAAGTGGCTACAACTGGTGGTTGGTGCCCACAGAGGGTATTGGTTCCAGGAATCCATATATACCCAAAACTCTGGATACCCAAATCCCTTATATAAAATAAAGGATAAAATAAAGGAGCACTCCAGATCCTCAAATATGGAACCCATGGTTCCAAAAGGCCAACTGTATACGATTTCATCTTTCTACAAGCAGTATTTGAGGAGTCTAATTTCTCTACTTTATCACTAACATCTTGGCAATGTCAGTTTTTTTTAAAATAGATTTCATATAAGTATAAAGTTATATTGTGGTTAATTTGCATTTCCTTGATGCAGTAATAATAATACAAGTGGAATAAATATATGAATGGGAAAAAAATGATACTAATAATGAAGATGGGTTTCCCAAGTTGCACTAGTGGTAAAAAAAAAACCTACCTGGCAGTGCAGGAGGTGCAAGAGACAGGGGTTCCATTCCTGGGTCTGTAAGATCCCCTGGAGGAGGAAATGGCAACCCACTCCAGTATTCTTGCCTGGAAAATTCCAAGGACAGAGAATCCTGGCAGGCCACAGTCCACGGGGTCACAAAGAATCACACATGACTGAGCAGCTGAGCATGCACAATAATGAAGGTACAAAGAAGTATATGAACCTCCTTAGAAAAACAAAAAAATAAAGCTTTTGAAAGCCCTGAGTTGTCATGGAGACAAGAAATTCTATTGAGAACTTATGTTTCCTTTGTGATGCAATCATTTATAGCACGACGTGACCAACTGATAATGTGTTAGAATAGTTTAGAAGTAGTAGCATCTCTATATCTGAAAAGAAGGAGCCCCTTGACAGATTGCTTTGATGTGTTGTAAAAGCTGTTCACTAATTTATAATTATGTAAATGTGTTTTTAATTTGTTTTTAGCCTTAGAATTATCCTTGCTAAAAAAGTTTTGAACTTAATTATGTCTATAAATCTGAAAGTAAATGCTGTCAATTTTGTTAGTGGATGAATTGAAGATCTGTTTTTGTTTTTTTTTTTCCCTCATAAACTGTCATAGCATTTGCTTGTATCTTTGCTATAAACAAAGTTACATGAAATAAAGGGAAATACTTCTGGCTCAGATGGTAAAGAATCCACCTGCGATGCACGAGACATGGGTTCGATCCCTGGTTTGGGAAGATCTCCTGGAGAAGGGAAAGGCTACCTGCCTCCAGTATTCTGGCCTGGAGAATTCCATGGACTGTATAGGTCTGGCCTAGAGAATTCAATGGACTGTATAGTCCATGGGGTCACAATGAGTTGGACACAACTGAGCAATCACTTTCACTTCACCATTACAAGGGAACATAAATATATCTCTCTATTGTCAAGATACAATACTAAAATTTTCATTCAAAATAGCACTAAAATGTTCATGCTGCTCAATATTTGACAAGAAATTACTTTTTCTTATTCTGTTATTCGCAGTCAATGTCTCCCTGATGCAAAGAAGAAAGAAGAGACCTACCAACTACATAGCACAGGGAATTATACTCAATATCTTGTAAAAAGCTATAATGGAAACATATCTAAAATAGAATGTATAATTATATTTATGCATGTATGTATGTATGTACATATGTATGTATGT
>SJYW01048351.1:11985-46756 GCA_006410735.1 Raphicerus campestris | reverse complement strand
AAGTCTGATTCATAAAAACTTAGAGAAGAGAGCTTTCATATACAGTCCCCTTTCTTTTTTCACACAGGCTTTTCAGAAATATATTTAAGTTTTAGTTTTCTATATAATTTAACAACAAACAAACACAGTGGACACAGTAGACACAACGGGTAGAAAAAATATACAAATAAGTATAGCTCTTCCTATTCTGATGGCATTTCATTTGCTTTTGCTAATAAAGAATCTTCTGCTTTAATATATGTACCATGTAGCACATATGGCATGATAACAGTAGTCTGCTCTTTTTCATTGTTTTGAGTTGAATTGGATTAGTATTACATTTAATATACTTAATACAATTTATTTGTCTATTTATTGGTGGGAGGAGTTTTTTATTCTTTCCAGTTATTGTGAATAAAGAATAAAGTCATTAACATATTTTAAGGAGATTTATTTTTTCTTGTGCACATGAATTTATGCATATGCTGCAGTCCATGGGGTCACGAAGAATCAGACATGATTGGGTGACTGAACAACAACAACAACATGAACTTTTTAATTCCACTTGGAAATAGCTATTAACAAAATAACATTTGGATTTTACTTTTTAAGAAACAACCAAACTCTTCCAAAGTGGCTACAACTGGTGGTTGGTGCCCACAGAGGGTATTGGTTCCAGGAATCCATATATACCCAAAACTCTGGATACCCAAATCCCTTATATAAAATAAAGGATAAAATAAAGGAGCACTCCAGATCCTCAAATATGGAACCCATGGTTCCAAAAGGCCAACTGTATACGATTTTATCTTTCTACAAGCAGTATTTGAGGAGTCTAATTTCTCTACTTTATCACTAACATCTTGGCAATGTCAGTTTTTTTTAAAATAGATTTCATATAAGTATAAAGTTATATTGTGGTTAATTTGCATTTCCTTGATGCAGTAATAATAATACAAGTGGANTATACATAGTACTCTTATGTTCTTATGTATTTCTGTGATATCAGTTGTAATGTTTCCTCTTTTATTTCTGAATTTGAGTCTTTTATCTTAGTCTAGCTAAATTTTTAAATTTTGATAAATTGTTACCATTATCAGTGAGCTTTACAAGCATATTTATATGTTTTTCATTGTGAGTTAGTGCTCCTTTTACTTCCATTCAAAGAACTCCCATTAGCATTTCTTGTAAGGCAGGTGGCAATAAACATCTTCAGCTTTGTTGAGTATACTCTTAGTTGACTATTGTTTTCCAATATTTTACATTAAGTCTACTCTCCTGAAAGGTTTCTATTGAAATATCTACACAGAATCTTAAGGGAGTCCCCCTGTATACAAGTTGTCTGTTTTCTCTTACTGTTTTCTCAAAACTATTTCTTTGTCTTTGACTTTTGGCAGCTTGATTCTGATGTGTCTTGTTGTTTTTCAGTAACTCCGTTGTGTCCAAATCATTGCAACCCCATGGACTGCAACAGCCAAGGACTCTCTATCCTTTACTATCTCCCAGGGCCTGCTCAAATTCACGTCCATTGAGTCAATGATGCCATCCAACCATCTAATCCTCTTCCCTCCTCTTCTCAGCTGCTCTCAGTCTTTCTCAACATCAGGACAGCTCCATGAGTTGGCTTTTTGCACCATGTGGTCAAAATATTAGATCTTCAGTCTCAGCAAGAGTCCTTCTAATGAATACTCAGGGTTGATTTCCTTTAATGACACTTGAAAGACCATAGCTTTGACTATGCAGACCTTTGTCAGAAAAGTGCTATTTCTGCCTTTTAATATGTTGTCTAGGTGACTTTTTCTTCCAAGGAGCAAACATCTTTTAATTTCATGGCTTCAGTCACCATCCACAGTGATGTAGGAGTCACAGAAAATAAAGTCTTTCACTGTTTCCATTGTTTTTCCACCTATTTGCCATGAAATTATGGGACCAGATGTCATGATCTTTATTTTTTGAATATTGAGTTTTAAGCCAGCTTTCTCACTCTCTTCTTTCACCATCATAAAGAGGCTCTGTAATTGCTCTTTGCTTTCTGCCATTATGGTGGTGTCATCTGCATATCTGAGGTTGATGATATTTCTCCCAGCAATCTTGATTCCAGATTGTACTTCATCCATCTCAGCATTTTTCATGATGTACTCTGCATTTAAGTTAAACAGGCAGGGTCAAAATATACAGCCTCAATGTACTCCTTCCCCAGTTTTGAACCAGTCCATTATTCCAAGTCTGGTTCTAACTCTTGCTTCTTGACCTGCATACAGGTTTCTAAGGAGAGGAGGTAAAGTGGTCTAGTATCCACATCTCTTTNAATATATGAATATGATTTTTGAAATATATAATTTACATAGAATGCATACAAAATGAAAAATGTAATAAAAATGTAAGACATGAAGCTCTTTTAGCCAAACATTATTATTATTTGTCAAAGAAATGCTACCAATTTCTACATGTTGATTATATATGCTGCAACTTTACTGAATTAATTGGCTAGTTCTGATAGTGTTTTGGTTGAGTTTTAAGGATTTTTTATATATAAGATAATATCATCTGCAAATAATAGTAACTTTACTGCTTTCTTTTGATTTATATGCTTTTTTTCCCTTATTTTAACTAATTATTTCCTTTACCTGGGATTTTAGTATTATATTAAACAAGAGTGATGAATGGTCATTCTTGTCTTGTTCTTGATATTAGAAATGAAGTTTTAATCATCACTATTGAGCATAATGCTAGCCGTGTGTTCCTTATACATGCAATTTGTTAAACGTTTTTAATCATGAAAGTATGTTGTATTTTGTCAAATGCTTTTTCTGTCTCTGTGAGATAACTGCATTTTTTTTTAACTTTCATTCTATTAATGTGGTATATCACATGTATTGATTTGTATCCCAGGGATAAATCTCTCTTGGTCATGGTTATAATCCTTTTAAGGTATTTCTCAATTTCATTTGCTAATTTTTTTTGAGAGTTTTTGCATCTATATTTGTCAGATAGAATGTGCTATAGTTTTCTTTTCTAGTAGTGTCTTTCTGACTTTGGTATCAGGATATAATGGGCTTCTCAGTGAGTTTGGGAGTGATCGCTTCTCTTCAAATTTTGGAAGAGTTTGAGAAACGTAGCATTGATTCTTCGTAAATGTTTCACAGAATTCACCAGTGAAGCCATTTAGTCCTAGTTTTTTCTGTGCTGGGAGTTTTTGATTACTAATCGTATCTCTTTACTTATTACTGGTATTGTAGATTTTCTATTTCTTACTGATTCAGTCTTCATAGTAGCGTTTCTAGGAATATATTCATTCCCTTCTGGGTTATCCAAGATGTTGGCATGAAAATATACATAGTACTCTTATGTTCTTATGTATTTCTGTGATATCAGTTGTAATGTTTCCTCTTTTATTTCTGAATTTGAGTCTTTTATCTTAGTCTAGCTAAATTTTTAAATTTTGATAAATTGTTACCATTATCAGTGAGCTTTACAAGCATATTTATATGTTTTTCATTGTGAGTTAGTGCTCCTTTTACTTCCATTCAAAGAACTCCCATTAGCATTTCTTGTAAGGCAGGTGGCAATAAACATCTTCAGCTTTGTTGAGTATACTCTTAGTTGACTATTGTTTTCCAATATTTTACATTAAGTCTACTCTCCTGAAAGGTTTCTATTGAAATATCTACACAGAATCTTAAGGGAGTCCCCCTGTATACAAGTTGTCTGTTTTCTCTTACTGTTTTCTCAAAACTATTTCTTTGTCTTTGACTTTTGGCAGCTTGATTCTGATGTGTCTTGTTGTTTTTCAGTAACTCCGTTGTGTCCAAATCATTGCAACCCCATGGACTGCAACAGCCAAGGACTCTCTATCCTTTACTATCTCCCAGGGCCTGCTCAAATTCACGTCCATTGAGTCAATGATGCCATCCAACCATCTAATCCTCTTCCCTCCTCTTCTCAGCTGCTCTCAGTCTTTCTCAACATCAGGACAGCTCCATGAGTTGGCTTTTTGCACCATGTGGTCAAAATATTAGATCTTCAGTCTCAGCAAGAGTCCTTCTAATGAATACTCAGGGTTGATTTCCTTTAATGACACTTGAAAGACCATAGCTTTGACTATGCAGACCTTTGTCAGAAAAGTGCTATTTCTGCCTTTTAATATGTTGTCTAGGTGACTTTTTCTTCCAAGGAGCAAACATCTTTTAATTTCATGGCTTCAGTCACCATCCACAGTGATGTAGGAGTCACAGAAAATAAAGTCTTTCACTGTTTCCATTGTTTTTCCACCTATTTGCCATGAAATTATGGGACCAGATGTCATGATCTTTATTTTTTGAATATTGAGTTTTAAGCCAGCTTTCTCACTCTCTTCTTTCACCATCATAAAGAGGCTCTGTAATTGCTCTTTGCTTTCTGCCATTATGGTGGTGTCATCTGCATATCTGAGGTTGATGATATTTCTCCCAGCAATCTTGATTCCAGATTGTACTTCATCCATCTCAGCATTTTTCATGATGTACTCTGCATTTAAGTTAAACAGGCAGGGTCAAAATATACAGCCTCAATGTACTCCTTCCCCAGTTTTGAACCAGTCCATTATTCCAAGTCTGGTTCTAACTCTTGCTTCTTGACCTGCATACAGGTTTCTAAGGAGAGGAGGTAAAGTGGTCTAGTATCCACATCTCTTTAAGAATTTTCCACAATATGTTGTGATCTACACAGTCAAAGGCTTTAGAGTAGTCATTTAAGCAAAAGTAGATGCTTTTTTGGAAAACTCATGCATTTTCTATGATCCAGTAGATATTGGCAATTTGATCTCTGGTTCTTCTGCCTTTTCTAAATCCAGCTTGTACATCTGGAACTTCTCAGTTCATATACTGCTGAAGCTTAGTTTCAATGATTTTGAACATTACCTAGCTAGCATGTAAAATTTGAATAATTGTTTGGTAGTTTGAAAATTGTTTGGTGTTACCTTTTTTAGGATTGGAACGAAAACTGAACTTTTCCTATCCTGTGGCCATTTTGACTTTTCAAAATTTGTTGGCATATTGAGTGCAGCACTTTAACAGTATCATCTTTCAAGATTTAAAATAGGTCTGCTGGAATTCCATCACCTCCACTAGCTTTGTTCATACTGGTGCTTCCTAAAACCCACTTGACTTCACACTCCAAGATGTCCAGCTCTAGGTGTGTGATTACATCATCATGGATATCCGGGTCCTTAAGACCTTTTGATACAGTTTTTCTGTGTTAGTCTTACCAGGTCTTCTTAGTATCTTTTACTTCTGTTTGGTCCATATCTTTTCTGTTCTTTATTGTGCTCACCTTTGCGTGAAATTTTCCATTGGTATATCCAGTTGTTTTGAAGAGGTCTCCAGTCTATCTCATTCAATTGTTTCTATTTCTTTGCAGTGTTCACTTAAGAAGACTTTCTTAGCTCTCCTTGCTATTCTTTGTAACTCTGCTTTCAGATGGCTGTATCTTTCCTTTTCTTCTTTGCATGTTACTCTCTTCTTTTCTCAATTATTTGAAAGGCCTTCACAGATAACCATTTTGCCCTGTTGCATTTCTTTTTCTTGGAGATGATTTTGGTCACCATTTATTGTACAGTGTTACAAAGTTCCATCCATAGTTCCTCAAGATGTAATCCCTTGAATCTATTTGTCACTTCCACTGTGTAATCATAAGTGATTTCATTTAGGTCATATGTCAATGGCTATTGGTTTTCCTTACATTCTTCAATTTAAGTCTGAATTTTGCATTAAGGAGTTCATGATCTGAGTCACAGTCAGCTCCCAGTTTTGTTTTTGGTGACTATATAGAGCTTCTGCATCTGTCTATGGGATTTTACAGGCAAGGATATTAGAATGGCTTGCCATTTTCTACTCTAGGGGATCTTCCCAATCAAGGCATTGAAACTGCATCTCTTATGTCTCTTGCATTGGCAGGTGGATTCTTTACAATTAGCGCTACCCAGGAAACCTATAATGTGTCTTGGTGCAATCCTATTCAGATTCAACTTACTTGCGATCCTTTGGGCCTCATGGATCCATATGTCCATTTCTCCTCCCAGATTCAAGAAGTTTCCAGTCACTACTGCTTTAAATATACTTAATGTCCCTTTTCCTTCTCCTTCTGGAATTCCCATAATGCAAATATTATTCATTTTTACTGTGTTCCATAATATCTTTGCACATTTCAGGTGGTGCTAGTGGTAAAGAATCTGCCTGACAATGCAAGAGACACAAGAAATGCTAGTCTGATCTCTTATTTGGGAAGATCACCTGAAGCAAGAAATGGCAACCCACTCCAGTATTCTTGTCTGGAAATTTCCATGCATAGAGGAGCCTGGCTAGCTACTGTCCATGGAGCCACAGAGAGTTGGATATGACTGAGCGACTGAGCACACACATTATTTGTCTTTGGACTTTCTTCACTCTTTTTCATTCTTTATGCTCCTCTGATTGGGTCATTTCCAATGTGCTATCCTCCAGGTCAGTGATTCTTCTGCATGCTTGAATCTACTCTTGAAATTCTCTATTATGCAGTTATTATTCTTTCTAACTCTAAGATTTCTTGTTTTCTTTTTTATGGTTGTCATTGCTTTATGAACTTTTCATTTTGTTCATGTACTTATTTCTTATTTTTATTTAATTGTCTGTCTGTGTTTTCTTGTAGTCCACTAAAGTTTCTTAAAATGATTGTTCTGAATTCTTTATCATAGCTCTCCACTTCTAAGAGTGAAATACTGGAACTTTATTACTTTCCTTTGGTGGTATCATATCTATCTGATATTTTGTGATCCTTGATTCCTTAAATTGATTTCTGTGCATTTGAGTAATCATGCCTGTCTTCCAGACTGTATATATTTGCTTTGGCAGAGACAGATCTTCACCCCTCTGGTCAGTCTGTGGGTTTCTGGGTATGTCTGCTGGTAATGTCCTTGGGCAGGTGGGGCCTGCTATTTTGGTATACTTTGGGGCAAAGCAACTATTTGAACTCAGAGGATGGAGATGAGGGAGCATGCTATGGGCTAAAAAATTTGGATAGGACTGCTAGCTTGGTTACCTAGTCAACTGAGACTGTAGGTTAGGATCCACAGATTGTCTGGATTATCTGGTCAGGACTACTAGAAGGCTTGGACTAGGTACTATATTCAGTAATGGATAGGGCTCTTAATTAGTTTCCCTTCCCTGGCAGGGCAGCAGGATGGGACCCAGGGCCTATATAAAATCAGGCCAGAAAGTGCACTGAATTTCCTGATTATGTGGGACCACCAGTTTTGTTCTGCAAATGCAGAAGCCACAAGCTGTGCCCTTGTTCAAGTGCCACCGGACATAGGCATGTTGAATGGACTGTGCAGCTTCCTGTGTGTTCTAGTTANGTCCACCAGTTTTGTTCTGCAAGTGCAGAAGCCACAAGCTGTGCCCTTGTTCAAGTGCCACCGGACATAGGCATGTTGAATGGACTGTGCAGCTTCCTGTGTGTTCTAGTTAGCTTCCCTTCAGGCAGACTGAAGGCTGTGTTCAGCAATGGACAGAGCTATAAATTAGACTTCCTGAATGGGCCTAGTGAGAGAATTAGTCCTAAAGTTGGTAAGGCCTTTTGTTGTCTAACTCATGTTGACCTCACTCTAAGTTCCTCTTTCTTTGCTTTGTCAGCTGTTGGGTAGAGCTCTCTCATGCTGCTGGGTAGAGCTTTCAGGAGTTATCTCCAATTTTTCTGGGCAGATGAGGCTGGAAAGTTTTCTTTACAGTGGGTGGGGTTGTGATTGAATTCATTGCCTGGGTGTGGGCAAACAGGCTGTAAGGTTGGCAGAACTCCTTAACTGAGGATCCAAATCAGGCAAATCTGTACCCAGCCAAGTGTTATGCTCAGACAGAGGATAGCTCTGCTTTGGTTCTGCAGATGAGCAAAGGCATCGGTTAGGACTACTGTTTGGCCACGGCAGGTACAAACTCAATCAATGAAGATCCATATGCTGGCTATTGCAAGACCCTCCCCCTTCTTCATCACAGGCAGATTCTGAGTTTGAGTGCTGCAGATTCTCCTTGTGGTACAAGATCAGAGTATAGACACTTGCAAAATAACCCACAATGCTACTGGCATCTAGTTGTGCCCATTGGTCCTCTTTTCCCAGTGGAGGAACCAGAGGTTCAGGGGAAACCTCTTTATATGTTGCTGTACTGGCCTGGAAGAGAGGCAGTGTGTTCAAGTGTAGCCCTCTTCTCTTTCCTGCTAAAGCAATCTGTCTTTTTTTTTTTTTTTTAATCCAGGATGAGGGGGAGGGTGGAATGCATGTATACCCAGGGCCAGTTCATGTTGATGTATGGCAAAAAAAAGAATTATAATATTGTAAAATAATTATCCTCCAATTAAAATAAATTAATTAATTTTTAAGAAAGCAGTATCTTAATCTCCTTGGTAAATGGGAGTGATTTAGCCTCAACACAATGTTCTAGAATTCTCTCAGTGGTGTCTTGTTCTTGGTAGTTGTTATTTCTGCTTGTGAGCAGGAGCAAAGTCAGAAGCAAATTATGTCACCACCTTGGTAAGGATATTCATTATAAAAGTTAGTAATTAGGAGAGTATATTATTGGCACAGGTATAGACAAATATACAAATGCTTAGATGAGAGAGCCTAAAAACATATATATGCTTGTATGGGTACTTGCTTTATAACAAAGTTAGCATGGCTAAAAAGAAGAGCGAGAACAAAATTTTCATCTTTTATGTAATCGGCTATCCCTATGGGAGTCAGGTGGGGACAGTTTAAGTGAATGCCTTTCTCTTTCCTACATAAAACTCTATTACAAGTGGACTATAACCGAAAGGCAAGAAATTAAAAATATTAAAATACAAAAAGATATCTTCATATGTTCAGTGAAGATAATTTTAAAATAGTAAATCAATCACAGAGGGAAAGAGACATATTTAGCTTTTTAGTATTAAAAAATTTCATGAAAGGCTTTCATTGAAAAATTAGATATGTTCATTGGGTAATAATATGGAGATGATATTTGCAGCACATACGTTTAGCAAAAGAAAGGTACAAATGATTGACTCAGATAGCAAAATCTTAAAAAAAAAAAGATAAAATTATTACCTTCTAAAAGAGATGTTTCACACAGAAGAAATATAAATGACATAATTCACATACATACTACTTTTTGCAAGTCAACAGTTAAAATGAAATATTTGGGGTGTAGAGCACTTGGATCACTCAAACATTACACAGAATGGGTGGGGATAAATAGTCATTTAACTTGAAGATAAACATTTTCTGTGATCCTAAATTCCATTTCTAGGTATGCATTCTATAAAAAATTGTGATTTCTCATAGTTTGTCTTTCTAACACTATGTCCAGTTAATCTGGGTTGTCTAATTTGTTCACATACATTTGTGCAAAGTATTCCTTAATAGTTGTTTAAACACTGTTTTAGCCACATTGCCAAGTATTTTTTAAATGCACCTTTGATTTCTATTTTGCCTTAATGACTGCACTTTAGTATAATGTTATTTAATTTGTGGCTATCTTATTTTTTTCCTAATGTTTCTGATTCCTAATTTTATTCCATCATGGTCAGATTACATATTTTGTATTACTTGAATATTTTAAAATTATTGGACCTATTCTTTCTCAAAAATATTCTTTTTGCTTCTGATTCTATTTCTTCTACTTTTGGACTCTCATATGTATGTGGTGTGTTTGATGCTGTTCTACTTGCATCTGTGGTTTTGCTTTTACCTTCATTCTTTTTTATCTTCCTGTTTTTCAGACTAAACTCATAACCTATCTTCAAGTTTGCTTATCCTTTACCTACCTATTGAAATATACTTGAGGCCCTTTAGTGATAAAAATGTAAACTTTCAAAAATTCCTTGGATGTTGTAGTCTTACTCTTTCTTCTTTTTGCTTTCTCTTCTAAGTTTTGCATTCTTTCACCAAGTAACTTGCTTTTCTTACAGGAGAAAACATTTGTTATTTACCTCTGATCATCAAAAACTAGAATCCTATTTCTCAGCCATGTTTTTTTTTTCCACCACAATTTATACTACTTATTGACCATCTTTTCTCTTTCACTCATCTGAGTAGCCTAACTTATATATTCTACTCCAGACAACAGTGGCATTAGTTTTTTCAGTTGAAAACTTTCTCTATTCTTTCAATTAATTGTTGGAAAAAGGAGTTTTCAGAAACAGTATTACTTAGTAAAAAAAGATTTTTTCCCAAAAATCAGATTCAAGATGTGATTTAATAATGCACTTAATATTTTGCCACCTGTAACCTAGTGGTTATTCATATTTTAGATATGTAAAGTAGACCCCAAGCTTACCATTTTTAATAAAGTGAATCATTTTTAAAAATAGCTTTAATAACTTAAAAGTCAACTGTGAAGTGATGGGAAACAAGTAATTAGAAAGCAAAGCAAAAATAAAAGAAAATGTGCAGTGTTATAACAATTTTTTAAAATTTCTGAATTAAAATATTTGATATATTAAATTAGTAAATTTTAGTTTGATACTTAATCAGCTTTTTAAGATAGGTTATCATAAAATAATTCAGAGATTCTTAACTTGTATTGGTGAAATTGTATAGTGGGATATAGTTCTTCATAATTAAGGTACTCTATATAATTGTATAGTTCACAGGACTTTCATAAACTTAAAAGTTGTAATTATCTAATATTGTTTAATGAAAGAAGAGACTATTCTAGTGTGAAATTACTGTGCTTAGAGTCTGAACAACTGTATTAAAATCCTGACAGCACTACTTAAAATCTATAAGCCTTAGTTTTCTCATTTGTAAAATACAGATTATACTTCTTTTTATTTGTAGCACATTGAAGATGAATATGTCATAATTCACAGGATTGCTATGAATCTCAAATGAGACACAGATGATAAAGTTGTACTACAAATTATAAAGGCCTTTAAAAGTATAAATCAGGGGTGGTGTATTATTTTTTCTATAAAGGGTCAGATGGTGAGTATTTTTGAGTTTGCCAGTTTTGAGTCTCTGTAACAATTTTTCAACTTTTTGTTATAGCCCCCAAGCAACTATATACTGTAAACAAAGGCCTAAATATGTGTGTGTGTGTGTGTGTGTGTGTGTGTGTGTGTGTGTGTGTGTGTGTGAAAATCACTCAGTCATGTCTGACTCCTTACAACCCCGTGGACTATACAGTTTAAGGAATTCTCCAGACCAGTATACTGGAGTGGGTAGCCTTTCCCTTCTCCAGGGGATCTTCCCAACCCAGGGATTGAACCCAGGTCTGCTTCATTGCAGGAAGATTCTTTTCCAACTGCGCCACAAGGGAAGCCCAAGAATACTGGAGTGGGTAGCCTATCCCTTCTCCAGCAGATCTTCCCAACCCAGGAATCTCCTTCCTTGCAGGTGGATTTTTTACCAACTGAGCTATCAGGGAAGCCGACTTCTGATGTAAAGCATTATAAATGTTGATCTACTAAATTCCTATTGCCTTTTCATATGTTTAGAATACAGAAAAATCAAGTTTTCTGATTCAATCCAATGAATAGTTGACCCTAGCAAGTGTTGGACATTGCTTTATGATGATGGAGTTCACAAAACCAAATAAAATGATTCCTACTTTTAAGAAGAACAATGCAGTTGGGAAAATAGCAGTGAAAGCAATGATACAAAGTAGAAGATATGTTATAAAATATAATAAGACTATACTGAGACAGGAACCTTTAGTTTTCATTAAATAAATTGNTTGCAAAATAACCCACAATGCTACTGGCATCTAGTTGTGCCCATTGGTCCTCTTTTCCCAGTGGAGGAACCAGAGGTTCAGGGGAAACCTCTTTATATGTTGCTGTACTGGCCTGGAAGAGAGGCAGTGTGTTCAAGTGTAGCCCTCTTCTCTTTCCTGCTAAAGCAATCTGTCTTTTTTTTTTTTTTTTAATCCAGGATGAGGGGGAGGGTGGAATGCATGTATACCCAGGGCCAGTTCATGTTGATGTATGGCAAAAAAAAGAATTATAATATTGTAAAATAATTATCCTCCAATTAAAATAAATTAATTAATTTTTAAGAAAGCAGTATCTTAATCTCCTTGGTAAATGGGAGTGATTTAGCCTCAACACAATGTTCTAGAATTCTCTCAGTGGTGTCTTGTTCTTGGTAGTTGTTATTTCTGCTTGTGAGCAGGAGCAAAGTCAGAAGCAAATTATGTCACCACCTTGGTGAGGATATTCATTATAAAAGTTAGTAATTAGGAGAGTATATTATTGGCACAGGTATAGACAAATATACAAATGCTTAGATGAGAGAGCCTAAAAACATATATATGCTTGTATGGGTACTTGCTTTATAACAAAGTTAGCATGGCTAAAAAGAAGAGCGAGAACAAAATTTTCAACTTTTATGTAATCGGCTATCCCTATGGGAGTCAGGTGGGGACAGTTTAAGTGAATGCCTTTCTCTTTCCTACATAAAACTCTATTACAAGTGGACTATAACCGAAAGGCAAGAAATTAAAAATATTAAAATACAAAAAGATATCTTCATATGTTCAGTGAAGATAATTTTAAAATAGTAAATCAATCACAGAGGGAAAGAGACATATTTAGCTTTTTAGTATTAAAAAATTTCATGAAAGGCTTTCATTGAAAAATTAGATATGTTCATTGGGTAATAATATGGAGATGATATTTGCAGCACATACGTTTAGCAAAAGAAAGGTACAAATGATTGACTCAGATAGCAAAATCTTAAAAAAAAAAAGATAAAATTATTACCTTCTAAAAGAGATGTTTCACACAGAAGAAATATAAATGACATAATTCACATACATACTACTTTTTGCAAGTCAACAGTTAAAATGAAATATTTGGGGTGTAGAGCACTTGGATCACTCAAACATTACACAGAATGGGTGGGGATAAATAGTCATTTAACTTGAAGATAAACATTTTCTGTGATCCTAAATTCCATTTCTAGGTATGCATTCTATAAAAAATTGTGATTTCTCATAGTTTGTCTTTCTAACACTATGTCCAGTTAATCTGGGTTGTCTAATTTGTTCACATACATTTGTGCAAAGTATTCCTTAATAGTTGTTTAAACACTGTTTTAGCCACATTGCCAAGTATTTTTTAAATGCACCTTTGATTTCTATTTTGCCTTAATGACTGCACTTTAGTATAATGTTATTTAATTTGTGGCTATCTTACTTTTTTCCTAATGTTTCTGATTCCTAATTTTATTCCATCATGGTCAGATTACATATTTTGTATTACTTGAATATTTTAAAATTATTGGACCTATTCTTTCTCAAAAATATTCTTTTTGCTTCTGATTCTATTTCTTCTACTTTTGGACTCTCATATGTATGTGGTGTGTTTGATGCTGTTCCACTTGCATCTGTGGTTTTGCTTTTACCTTCATTCTTTTTTATCTTCCTGTTTTTCAGACTAAACTCATAACCTATCTTCAAGTTTGCTTATCCTTTACCTACCTATTGAAATATACTTGAGGCCCTTTAGTGATAAAAATGTAAACTTTCAAAAATTCCTTGGATGTTGTAGTCTTACTCTTTCTTCTTTTTGCTTTCTCTTCTAAGTTTTGCATTCTTTCACCAAGTAACTTGCTTTTCTTACAGGAGACAACATTTGTTATTTACCTCTGATCATCAAAAACTAGAATCCTATTTCTCAGCCATGTTTTTTTTTTCCACCACAATTTATACTACTTATTGACCATCTTTTCTCTTTCACTCATCTGAGTAGCCTAACTTATATATTCTACTCCAGACAACAGTGGCATTAGTTTTTTCAGTTGAAAACTTTCTCTATTCTTTCAATTAATTGTTGGAAAAAGGAGTTTTCAGAAACAGTATTACTTAGTAAAAAAAGATTTTTTCCCAAAAATCAGATTCAAGATGTGATTTAATAATGCACTTAATATTTTGCCACCTGTAACCTAGTGGTTATTCATATTTTAGATATGTAAAGTAGACCCCAAGCTTACCATTTTTAATAAAGTGAATCATTTTTAAAAATAGCTTTAATAACTTAAAAGTCAACTGTGAAGTGATGGGAAACAAGTAATTAGAAAGCAAAGCAAAAATAAAAGAAAATGTGCAGTGTTATAACAATTTTTTAAAATTTCTGAATTAAAATATTTGATATATTAAATTAGTAAATTTTAGTTTGATACTTAATCAGCTTTTTAAGATAGGTTATCATAAAATAATTCAGAGATTCTTAACTTGTATTGGTGAAATTGTATAGTGGGATATAGTTCTTCATAATTAAGGTACTCTATATAATTGTATAGTTCACAGGACTTTCATAAACTTAAAAGTTGTAATTATCTAATATTGTTTAATGAAAGAAGAGACTATTCTAGTGTGAAATTACTGTGCTTAGAGTCTGAACAACTGTATTAAAATCCTGACAGCACCACTTAAAATCTATAAGCCTTAGTTTTCTCATTTGTAAAATACAGATTATACTTCTTTTTATTTGTAGCACATTGAAGATGAATATGTCATAATTCACAGGATTGCTATGAATCTCAAATGAGACACAGATGATAAAGTTGTACTACAAATTATAAAGGCCTTTAAAAGTATAAATCAGGGGTGGTGTATTATTTTTTCTATAAAGGGTCAGATGGTGAGTATTTTTGAGTTTGCCAGTTTTGAGTCTCTGTAACAATTTTTCAACTTTTTGTTATAGCCCCCAAGCAACTATATACTGTAAACAAAGGCCTAAATATGTGTGTGTGTGTGTGTGTGTGTGTGTGTGTGTGTGTGTGTATGTGTGTGAAAATCACTCAGTCATGTCTGACTCCTTACAACCCCGTGGACTATACAGTTTAAGGAATTCTCCAGACCAGTATACTGGAGTGGGTAGCCTTTCCCTTCTCCAGGGGATCTTCCCAACCCAGGGATTGAACCCAGGTCTGCTTCATTGCAGGAAGATTCTTTTCCAACTGCGCCACAAGGGAAGCCCAAGAATACTGGAGTGGGTAGCCTATCCCTTCTCCAGCAGATCTTCCCAACCCAGGAATCTCCTTCCTTGCAGGTGGATTTTTTACCAACTGAGCTATCAGGGAAGCCGACTTCTGATGTAAAGCATTATAAATGTTGATCTACTAAATTCCTATTGCCTTTTCATATGTTTAGAATACAGAAAAATCAAGTTTTCTGATTCAATCCAATGAATAGTTGACCCTAGCAAGTGTTGGACATTGCTTTATGATGATGGAGTTCACAAAACCAAATAAAATGATTCCTACTTTTAAGAAGAACAATGCAGTTGGGAAAATAAGATGTGTATAAGAGACAGATAATATGGAGATGATATTTGCAGCACATACGTTTAGAAAAAGAAAGGTACAAATGATTGACTCAGATAGCAAAATCTTAAAAAAAAAAAAAGATAAAATTATTACCTTCTAAAAGAGATGTTTCACACAGAAGAAATATAAATGACATAATTCACATACATACTACTTTTTGCAAGTCAACAGTTAAAATGAAATATTTGGGGTGTAGAGCACTTGGATCACTCAAACATTACACAGAATGGGTGGGGATAAATAGTCATTTAACTTGAAGATAAACATTTTCTGTGATCCTAAATTCCATTTCTAGGTATGCATTCTATAAAAAATTGTGATTTCTCATAGTTTGTCTTTCTAACACTATGTCCAGTTAATCTGGGTTGTCTAATTTGTTCACATACATTTGTGCAANATAATTTTTATTTGTTTCTGCTGTGATAAGGTGGTGTCTAGTTGTATCATTTCTGCCATCCATGTGATGTAAAATTCTAATAGAGGTGATGAACTACTTTAGATGCAATAGAAGTAAATACTGACTTTATGCTAGAATGGGAACTACATAATTTTACACATGTGACATAATAAATATTTCAAGATAATAATGGGAAATTATATTGATGGTGAATAAATAAATTAAGGTGAAAATATGACAAAAATTAATCACATTTACTAGTATTGATTTTGTTACAAAACATTAAAAATTCAAAGTCATACCACAGAAAATATTAGTTATAGTACAGATCATAATAGAGGTACTTCTCTGAAAACCTTGAAATGATATTGCTTTTAATGCTATATTTTAAACTAATAGTGCTAGATAAAATGCTGATAGTAAATAGAAAATAAATGAATAGTAAATTTTAAAAGAGTAAACAAGAAAATTACAACTATGTTATAGAGAAAAAAATCAATATTTATGTTTAAAGTCAAGAATTTGAGAATAAGCTAGTTAAGCATGCATACAGTTTATTTTTCCTTGCTTTTTGAAAATGTTAAGTAGTTAAGTAAAACAACAAATAAATGAATGTGATTTTTAATCTATACAAGTTCTTTGTAAAAAAGTAACATGTGAAGCCTGAACTTTAATAAAAATCATTATCATGTTGATGTCTCCAAGAAAATTAGAAACACCAAGGGAACATTTCATGCAAAGATGGGCACAATAAAGGACAGAAACAATAAGGACCTAACAGAAGCAGAAGAGATTAAGAAGAGGTGGCAAGAACACACGAAACTGAAGTCACTCAGTCGTGTCCAATTCTTTGCAACCCATGGACTGTAGCTCACCAAGCTCCTCTGTCCATGGGATTCTCCAGGCAAGAATACTAGAGTGGGTTGCCATTCCCTTCTCTAGGGGATCTTCCCAACATTGCAGGCAGTCGCTTTAACCTCTGCACCACCACGGAAGCCGGAGACCACACAAAATAATGGTACATAAAAAGGTCTTAATGATTCAAATAATCACCATACCATTATGATCACTCACTTAGAACCAGACATCCTAGAGTGTGAAGTCAAGTGGGCCTTTAGGAAGCATTACTACAAACAAAGTTAGTAGAGATGATGGAATTACAGATGAACTATTTCAAATTCTAAAATATGATGCTATTAAAGTGCCACACTCAATATGCCATCAAATTTGGAAAAGTCAGCAATGGCCACAGGACTGGAAAAGGTCAGTTTTCACTCCAATACCAAAGAAGGCAATACAAAGAACATGCAAACTGCCATACAATTGAACTCATTTCACATGCTAGCAAGTTTTAATATTCAAACACATGAACCAAGAATTTTCAAATATACAAGTTAGGTGTAGAAAAGACAGAGGAACCAGAGATCAAATTGCCAATATCTGTGGGATCATAGGAAAAGCAAGAGAATTCCAGAAAAACATCAACTACTTTTGCTTAATTGACCACACTAAAGACTCTGACTGTGTGGATCACAAGAAACTGTGGAAAATTCTTAAAGAGATGGGAATACCNCGTGAACCAAGAATTTTCAAATATACAAGTTAGGTGTAGAAAAGACACAGGAACCAGAGATCAAATTGCCAATATCTGTGGGATCATAGGAAAAGCAAGAGAATTCCAGAAAAACATCAACTACCTCTGCTTAATTGACCACACTAAAGACTCTGACTGTGTGGATCACAAGAAACTGTGGAAAATTCTTAAAGAGATGGGAATACCAGATCACCTTACCTACCTCCTCAGAAACCTGTTTACAGGACAAGAAGCAACAATTAGAACAGGACATAGAACAACCGATTGGTTCAAAATTGGGAAAGGAGTATGTCAAGGCTATATCTTGTCACCCTGCTTATTTAACTTCTATGCAAAGTACATCATGCAAAATGCCAGACTGGAAATGCTTGATGATCTTGACACTTTTTATAAAAACACAGCATTGAAATATCTGCATTGTTACTATATTTATGATAATACAAGATTCTGAAGCTAAAGTTTCAATACTTTGGCCACCCAATGCGAAGAACTGACTCATTAGAAAAGACACTTATGATTGAAGGCAGGAGGAGAAAGGGATGACAGAGGATAAGGTGGTTGGATGGCATCTCTGACTTGATGGACATGACTTTGAGCAAGCTCCAGGAGTTGATGATGGACAGGGAAGCCTGGCGTGTTGCAGTCCATGGGCTCACAAAGAGTCTGACATGATTGAGGAACTGAACTGACAATAATACAAATGAAAAAGTGTCAATTATTGAGTTTGAATAAATATGCTAAATTTAAACCAGGTCGTTAATGGTCCATTCTGTATACTAGAGTACCATGTGTACCCATTGTTGTTTTAGGGCATTAGATTTCTGAAAGAATGCTTTGCAAATGAAGAAGAGCCTTAGAACTTAAAATGTTTTTAAGGGGGAAAGAAAAGCTTATCCAATACATCTATATTTTGCTGCTTGAGGCTATCTTCACCTTTCTTGATGGGTCCAATGGGTAAGTTCAGTATTTCTTTGAAGGCATCTTCCAAAATTGTTACACAGGTGGAATCTCCAAGGACAAAAAGGGTATTAAGCAAGACAAGCAACAAAAGCCATGCCTCAGGGAAAATCCAGGGAGCCTGGCAAGCCTAACAGAGCTTTAAGCAAGAAAATAAACAGTCAATCCAACTGTAACAAATATTCTTTAAAATTGAAGTTAGTCAGAAAGAGAAAGATAAATACTATATTCTAGTGCACATATATAAAATCTAGAAAAATGGTACTGAAGAATTTATTTACAGAGCAACAATGGAGAAACAGACATAGAGAACAGACTTATGGACATGGGGAGAGGGGAGGAGACAGTGAGATATGGAAAGAGTAACATGGAAACTTACATTACAGTGTGTAAAATAGATAGTCAATGGGAATTTGATGTATGGCTCAGGAAACTCAAACAGGGGCTCTGTATCAGCCTAGAGGGGTGGGGTCGGGTGGGGAGGGAGATGAAGGGAGGTTCAAAACGGAGAGGATATATGTATACCTATGGTTGATTCATGTTGAGGTTTGACAGAAAAGAGCAAAATTCTGTAAAGCAATTATCCTTCAATAAAATATAAATTAAAAAATGTGTTTTTGTCTAAAAAAGAGTCTTTTGTCTGATGTTTTCCATTTTGTTCGTATTATATCAGCTGTACAAAGAGTCTTTTAAGTTGTTTTCATAAGAGCTGAATGTAATGCTGCATTTTATAACTGTTCTATAAGTCTTAATAATATTAAGTATTTTAAAAGCTTGTCCTGGGTATTACCTGTCATTGAGAAGTTCATGGTAAAAATTTGGTTTATAATGCTGCAAAAAATCTAGTAAATGTGTGAAATCATAGAAACCATAAAAAGTCTAAATATAAATAGATTTTGAATGTTAATCTTCCTAGTAAATATAAATAGATTTTGAATGTTAATCTTCCTAGTAACCTTCATATATAACCTTATGGTGCAACAGTACTAAAAGCTATTTTAAAAGTCTATTTATCTATGCTACATAAGATGCAAAAGTACATATGACATGTCACTAATCACTTGTATTAAAATTGATGATGTTCTTTTAGAAGGAAAACTTGACAAGTTAATTTTGAAGTATATGGGTTTGATCATATCAGTACTCTGCCTTCCTGAGTTTTTGTATAGAAACATCTTGTCTGATAATGCACAGCAGTGATCTTCTAGGGAGTTTCAGTTCAGTTCACTTCAGTTCAGTTGCTCAGTAGTGTCCAAATCTTTGTGACCTGATGAATCGCAGCACTCCAGGCCTCCCTGTCCATCACCAACTCCTGGAGTTTATTCAAACTCATGTCCATCGAGTTGGTGATGCCATCCAGCCATCTTACCCTCTGTCAACCCCTTCTCCTCCTGTTCCTATTCCTCCCAGCATCAGGGTCTTTTCCAATGAGTCAACTCTTCGCACGAGGTGGCCAAAGTATTGGAGTTTCAGCTTCAGCATCAGTCCTTCCAATGAACACCCAGGACTGATCTCCTTTAGGATGGACTGGGTGGAACTCCTTGCAGTCCAAGGAACTTGCAAGAGTCTTCTCCAACACCACAGTTCAAAAGAATCAATTCTTCTCTGCTCAGCTTTCTTCACAGTTCAACTCTCACATCTATACATGACCACAGGAAAAACCATAGCCTTGATTATATGGACCTTTGTTAACAAAGTAGTGTCTCTCCTTTTGAATATGCTGTCTAGGTTGGTCATAACTTTCCTTCCAAGGAGTAAGCATCTTTTAATTTCATGACTGCAGTCACAATCTGCAGTGATTATGGAGCCTTCCCAAATAAAGTCAGCCACTGTTTCTACTGTTTTCCCATCTATGGGAAAGCCATCTTCATGACTGTTTTGTCATGAAGTGATGGAACTGGATGCCATGATCTTAGTTTTCTGAATGTTGAGCTTTAAGCCAACTTTTCACTCTCCACTTTCACTTTCATCAAGAGGCTTTTTAGTTCCTCTTCACTTTCTGTCATAAGGGTGGTATCATCTGCATATATGAGGTTATTGATATTTCTCCCAGCAATTTTGATTCCAGCTTGTGCTTCCTCCTGCCCAGTATTTCTCATGATGTACTCTGCATAGAAATTAAATGAGGGTGACAATATACAGCCCTGACATACGCCTTTTCCTATTTGGAACCGGTCTAATGTTCCACGTCCAGTTCTAACTGTTGCTTCCTGACCTGCATACAGGTTTCTCAGGAAGCAGGTCAGATAATCTGGTATTCCCATCTCTTTGAGAATTTTCCACAGTGTATTGTGATCCACACAGTCAAAGGTTTTGGCATAGACAATGAAGCAGAAATAGATGTTTTTCTGGAACTCTCTTGCTTTTCTGATGATCCAGAGGATGTTGGCAATTTGATCTCTGGTTCCTCTGCCTTTTCGAAAACCAGCTTGAACACCTGGAATTTCACAGTTCACATATTGCTGAATACTGGCTTGGAGAATTTTGAGCATTGCTTTACTAGCATAAACCCAGGAAATGGGCATTATGAATTGATAGCTATACGTGAACCATGAACTTCCTGATGTTCAAGCTGGTTTTAGAAAAGGCAGAGAGATCAAATTGCCAACATCTGCTGGATCATGGAAAAAGCAAGAGAGTTTCAGAAAAACATCTATTTATGCTTTATTGACTATGACAAAGCCTTTGACTGTGTGGATCACAATACACTGTGGAAAATTCTGAAAGAGATGGGAATACCAGACCATTTGACCTGCCTGTTGAGAAATCTGAATGCAGGTCAGGAAGAAACAGTTAGAACTGGACATGGAACATCAGAGTGGTTTCAAATAGAAAAAGGAGTACGTCAGGCTGTATATTGTCACCCTGCTTATTTAACACTATGCAGAGTACATCATGAGAAACGCTGGATTGGAAGAAACACAAACTGAAATCAAGATTGCTGGCAGAAACATCAATAACCTCAGATATGCAGATGACATCACCCTTATGGCAGAAAGTGAAGAGGAACTAAAAAGCCTCTTGATGAAAGTGAAAGAGGAGAGTTTAAAAGTTGGCTTAAAGCTCAACATTCAGAAAATGAAGAACATGGCATTCAGTCCCATCACTTCATGGGAAATAGATGCAAAAACAGTGGAAACAGTATCAGACTTTCTGGGCTCCAGAATCACTGCAGATGGTGACTGCAGCCATGAAATTAAAAGACGCTTACTCCTTGGAAGAAAAGTTATGACAAACCTAGATAGCATATTCTAAAGCAGAGACATTACATTGCCGACTAAGGTACGTCTAGTCAAGGCTATGGTTTTTCCTATGGTCATGTATAGATGTGAGAGTTGGACTTTGAAGAAGGCTGAGCACTGAAGAATTGATGCTTTTGAACTATGGTGTTGGAGAAGACTCTTGAGAGTTCCTTGGACTGCAAGGAGATCCAACCAGTACATTCTGAAGAGTATCAGCCCTGGGATTTCTTTGGAAGGAATGATGCTAAAGCTGAAACTCCAGTACTTTGGCCACCTCATGCGAAGAGTTGACTCATTGGAAAAGACTCTGATGCTGGGAGAGATTGGGGGCAGGAGGAGAAGGGGAAAACCGAGGTTGAGATGGCTGGATAACATCACTGACTCGATGGAGGTGAGTCTGAGTGAACTTCGGCAGTTGGTGATGGACAGGGAGGCCTGGCATGCTGCGATTCATGGGGTCACAAGGAATCAGACATGACTGAGCGACTGAACTGAATTGAACTGAAATGTAGTGCCAAGACAGCCTAATTCATTTGCAGCTTCTGAGCTTGTATTGTCTCTGGAGATTTGCCAACCTGTAAAATAGTTTTGATCAAAAATTCCACAAACTGCATAATAATAGTACAAAAATTCATTCATAAGTCTTCTCTAGTTTTTATTTGATAGTATTTTATGCTGGCCTGAAATTCTTTTTTTCTTGATAGTTATTTAGCTTGCATCACCAGTTTCCAAAATCAGTCTGATTATAAAAATTAGAGTGCTACTTTTTTTCCCTTAAATATCAATTATGTGTCTATAAATCCAGATTATCATTACTTTAAAAATAAGAATTGTTTTAAAAGCAGATAATAAATGTCCAAAATTTTTTAATTAATTTGTTTTTTATTGAAGGATAATTGCTTTACAGAATTTGCTGATTTCTGTCAAACCTCAACATGAATCAGCCATAGGTATACATATGTCCCCTCCTTTTTAAACCTCCCTCCCATCTCTCTCCATCCCAACCCTGTAGGTTGATACAGAGCCCTTATTTGAGTTTCCTGAGCCATACAGCAAATTCCCATTGGCTATCTATTTTACACACTGTAATGTAATTTTCCATGTTACTCCTTCCATACATCTCACCTTCTCCTCCTCTCTCCCAATGTCCATAAGTCTGTTCTCTATGTCTGTTACTCCACTGTTGCCCTGTAAGTAAATTGTTCAGTACCATTTTTCTAGATTCCGTATATATGTGTTAGAATATGGTATTTAGCTTTCTCTTTCTGACTCACTTCATTCTGTATAATAGATTCTAGGTTCATCCATCTCATTAGAACTGATTCAGATGCATTCCTTTTATGGCTGAAGGCAATGGCACCCCACTCCAGTACACTTGCCTAGAAAATCCCATGGATGGAGGAGCCTAGTCGGCTGCAGTCCATGGGGTCGCAAAGAGTCTGACACAACTGAGAGACTTCACTTTCACTTTTCACTTTCATGCATTGGAGAAGGAAATGGCAATCCACTCCAGTGTTCTTGCCTGGAGAATCCCAGGGATGGGGGAGCCTCGTGGGCTGCCATCTATGGGGTCACACAGAGTCGGACATGACTGAAGTGACTTAGCAGTATATATACCCCAACNACACATGTATGGAAGCACATGCATGCATTACAGACACAAGGGTGGATAAACTAAATCAAAAGTGTTATCAAATCTATTCTATGAATATAGTATTCTGATGTCATTAACTGCTTCCAAAGTTAACAATATTATATTATACTTTTTCCATTTAACTCTATACCAGCTAAGTGAATCAAGCTCTTTGTAATGCTTTGAAAAGAAGACAAAATTTAACTATTTTTTGAACTATTTATCCTCAGTCTATATTGCAAGGTGATAACCATAAGTAGCAGTGCTATCTTATTTACTTTTCACAGTATTTGAAATCTGTTTCATCACTGAAAAAACTCCATTAGATTATCTTTCATAGTACAATTTTGATAGAGGGGGAAAAAAATAATGTTCAGCTTTTAAAAGTTGCCCAGGTATTTATGTGCTCAGATAACCACAAAAGTACTTTTGTTTAAGATCTCCTACATGACATGCAAATGGTCTTTATAAAGCAATGCCTGATTTGCTCTATTTTAAATTAAATTCTTGTGATTTTTTTTGTCAGTCTACTGGATAGGAACATGGAATCTGACATATTGAATTAGTCCATTTCTCCATCAACTAGACTCTTTTACTTCTGGTAACGGTCTATAAAATGAGACTTGAGAGAAAAATAAAGTATTTTGCACATTGTCAATTTTCAAAGAGCTTACCTAATGTTCCTGATTCAACCTTATGTAGGCATTTCACTGTGAACTTCAAGGTGAGAATAATGCAAAATTTTCACATTTTCTTTACATGGAAATAGTTCAAGTAAAATTCTTATTTCTAACTAACAGTTAATGTGGGAAACTTTTGTTATTTTTATTAAATTATATACTTAAAATGTTATAAAAGTGATAATTTAATACAGAACTTATTTCTATATGTTCTGTAAAAGTCTGAAGCAGTTGTTTTGAAGGTGATTATTATTATTATTTTGGAAATGTTTTTACAGCTCTAAATATCTTGGGTTATTCTAACTGAATAGTATTCTTTTCAGCTAATCTTTTTTAATGACTAAAATGTTGGCTGCTACTTCAACATAATCAAAGAGCATCTGCTTACCTTACTTATAAGAAAGCCTTACAATACAAGTAGGAAACTAAGGAATATAGTTATATTAGGGCAATAGTAATGTATTTATCTTCTAGATATAGCTTATATTTGTTTATTTCATGAGCAGGAAGCTACATTAACATAAAGTTGAAAATATTTCCAAAGTTTAAACTGACACCAAGACCAATCACACCCCACTCAGCTCAAGTTGCACTGAATTGTAGATTCTGAATGCTGAAGCAAAGCGATTTCATTTATATTATAATCACAAAATGAGGATTTCAGAGTATCTCAACTTGAAAGGCACTTCACAGAATAACAGATACTTATATGAAATACTTACATGAAAAATAAGAGATTATATATCAATTATTTTAGACATTTGAAAGCTATACATGATTTTTTTAGAGTAATTTATATTGGGTAAGACATGATACTTTTAATTTTATTTCNTTGTAGATTCTGAATGCTGAAGCAAAGCGATTTCATTTATATTATAATCACAAAATGAGGATTTCAGAGTATCTCAACTTGAAAGGCACTTCACAGAATAACAGATACTTATATGAAATACTTACATGAAAAATAAGAGATTATATATCAATTATTTTAGACATTTGAAAGCTATACATGATTTTTTTAGAGTAATTTATATTGGGTAAGACATGATACTTTTAATTTTATTTCTTCCTTAATTCAGGCACAGAAACTAATTATTATGAATACAAAGTTAATTTTCATATGATAAAATAATCAGGATTTTTTTCCCCTAGAAATTATATTGTACTATCATGCTCTGCACCACCATTGTTAAGGTCAGGGCATCTAAGAACACATGATTGTTTCAATCATATATGTTTGGATGAAGTGTGGTAATAACCAGATACAGATCAAGAGAGAAAGAAAGCTGGCATATTTAAAGGTTCAATATATTAATAGATCCCTGGGGAGAGAGCACAGCAGGGGCCAGATTCTGTCACAGACAGAGAGAGAGGGGAACTGTGGACAAGTATCTTTTAGTGTTTTCTGTTGAAAGAAAGAGAAAGCAGGGCAAACTGACTCAGAATTGATTCAGTATGTTTGAAACTAGCACACCCATGATATTCATATTCACTGTCACTATTAGAGCATACAGTTTATAAGTACCTAAGGACTCCATATATCTATGAGTGAGTCATACTTTGGTTAAGGGTACCTAACAGTGTCTTAGGTAGATGCTTAAAGTATCCATTTACCAAAATTAAAAGTATGATTAATACAATGATATCCCCATCCTTAAATATAATTATTGTTCTAACAAATATGAATATAATTCACATATAAATTAGAAATACAATGCATTCATGCATTTTAAATTAGCTTTTATCTATACTGTGAATTATTGCAAATAAAGCTTCCTTTCTGTTTTTACTATTCATTTTTTGAACTTGCTTTACAAAGATGAACATGGAGTTTCTGCCTGCCACTAGAGAAAATGTAAAGGTTAGATTAGATAATTGTGTGAAAATGTTCCAGTGTTTTTAGAAAATCTATCTCTATTATGATATTTATTAGCCAACTCTTCCTGGATCCTCAGTGAAAAGCGTTCAGTCTTGTTCAGCTCTTTGCAATCTTATAAACTATAGCTCTCCAGACTCCTCTGTCCATGGGATTCTCCAGGCGAGAAAGCTAGAGTGGGTTGCCATGTCTTCCTCTATAGGATCTTCCTGACCCAGTGATCAAACTCATGTCTCTTAAGTCTCCTGCACTGGCAAGCAGGTTCCTTACCACTAGCGCCACCTGGGAAGCCCTTTATAATGAGTAAATCTAGGTAAAGTTTTGTGACTTTGTTGATATTTTCAAAGAAAAAAATTAAAGTTCAGAAGACTTTTTCCTATTGTTTTCTATTCTGAATTTCATTAAATTTCACTCTAATCTTCATTATTTGTTCTCATGTGTTTAATTTAGGTCCACTATCCTGAGATGGAGTCTTAGGTTATTAATTTGGGTGTCTCTTATTTTTAAAAATATAGGTATTTTAGTTATTGTTAGTTTAATGAGTTTTCTGCATGATTTTGTAAATTCTGTATGTATATCATATGAGGTCCTTGGGTTTCTATTTGATTAACTTTGTAGTCAGCTAATGATTGGATAGACATTTCCTTAAGCGTCTGAAAGCAGTAAGTCTCCATTTTTTTACAGAGGGGCTCTGTATATTTGGGAATGCCTTCAACAGTCAGGTAGCTTGCAATCGTGTTTTACTTTTACTTCTTGATTTCACATAACTTGAAGTTCAATCAAGGTTGAGGAATCAGGACATTCTTAGGTCTTTCTTGAACATGTGCACAGCTATATTTACACATGAGATCTCTAGATTCCTAGGAATATGTCAGTCAGCCAGTCAGTTCAGTCACTTAGCTGTGTCTGGCTTTTTGGGACCCCATGAACTGCAGCACACCA
The DNA here is from genome assembly GCA_006410735.1 of Raphicerus campestris. Lineage (NCBI taxonomy): Eukaryota > Metazoa > Chordata > Mammalia > Artiodactyla > Bovidae > Raphicerus > Raphicerus campestris. Next base: position 20,137 of record SJYW01048351.1, on the reverse strand, counting down.
GGCCTCCCTGTCCATCACCAATTCCCGGAGTTTACTCAAATTCATGTCCATTGAGTTGGTGATGTCATCCTACCATCTCATCCTTTGTTGTCCCCTTCTCCTCCTGCCCTCAATCTTTCCCACCATCAGGGTCTTTTCAAATGAGTCATCTCTTCACATCAGGTGGCCAAAGTATTGGAGTTTCAGCTTCAACATCAGGAATATGTCAGAGTTTTTCAAAGTCCCTATGGTCATCTTTGGCCACCTCATGCGAAGAGTTGACTCATTGGAAAAGACCCTGATGCTGGGAGAGATTGGTGGCAGGAGGAGAAGGGGACAACAGAGGATGAGATGGCTGGATGGCATCACTGACTCGATGGACATGAGTTTGAGTAAACTCCGGGAGTTGGTGATGGACAGGGAGGCCTGGTGTGCTGAGATTCATGGGGTTGCAGAATTGGACACGACTGAGCGACTGAACTGAACTGAACTGAATGGTCATCTTACTCCTAAACTTACATTCTCTTCTTATTCTGTTAGCTATAGTGTTAAAATATTTGAAAATGTACTGCAACCCTCCCCTTGCGACCTCAGAAGTTTTTATCACTAGGTCAAATAATGACAGACTTTTGATTGGGATCTTCAGGGAATTGAAAACTATCAAATAATGAATTTTGTTTGAGAATGAAATTCTGAAGGGAAAAAAAAAAAAAAAAAGACTTCTTGCCCTATTCTTGCTCTCTCCAGTGACGAGGAATATAGACTGTTATTTTTCAAAGCTGCTTCAGATTTAGGGCCAGAAGTGGAGCTAGGGTAAATACAATGCCACACATTTGCTATTCTTTCAAGATTCAGTCACTTTTCTTGTCTAACTGATTCTTGGTTGATACAAGCCTTTGGTTAACTCTCAGAATTATAAAAAAAAATGTGATTATGATAATATTTGCCCTTTTCGGGAATGTTTTTATAATGGGGTAAATTTTCAGAGGTCCTCTCTTTGCCGTTTTCCCTGCTGCTGCTGCTTAGTTGCTTCAGTTATGTCTGACTCTGCGTGACGCTATGGAGTGCAGCCTGCCAGGCTCCTCTGTCCATGGAGATTCTCTAGGCAAGAGTATTAGAGTGGGTTGCCATGTCCTCCTCCAGGGCATCTTCCTGACCCGGGTCTCCTGCTTGGCAGGCAGATTCGTTACCACTGAGCCACCAGGGGAGCCCATCATTTTCACTGGTATTACCCAATTGTCTTCCGTTTTGAATTGAGAGCTTAAGGGCAACAGACCTAAATAATTTGTCCAAAAAGTAGTAAAAGTGGTGCTATTTACAGAAGACCTATCCACAAAATGTGTGTGATACACATAATTCTAAGATTATGTGCAACCACTGCCCTTCTAGCAGTAGTGTCTGTGCTTACTAAGAACTTTTTCTATACATATTATGTGTCAGATTCAAATTCTATACTATAGCTTTGATATAACGTGGAATAAAACCTGCACTTTGAAAACAAACCAACTTGATGATGGTTTCCCAGAAACTCAGTAAGTTTGATGAATTGTGGTTATACAGATTCAAACAGTAGGTGGCTGTTCTGCATTCATTTGAAATGGAGTAGTCTTAGAAAATAAAGGGTAAAATCTCCCTTTTAATTTCCTTACTTCCTTGAAGTAGTATATAGACTCCTTTCTGAATTGCTAGGTGTTTCTATTAAGTTGTGATATCTCACAAAGATGCCTAGTCTCTATTTCCTGAAATAGGGAGCTGGGGTATGAATACATGCTGACCTCATTTCATTTCTCTTTGATTGTTTTGGAGTGGCAAGCATTCTTCATTGCACAATAGGGAGAGCATCCGTGATGACTGAGATTGCACTGACAAGAAGAAAAAAACTCAAGTTATGACTTCTCTTTTAAGTAAAGCCCTTTTCAAAAGATAGAGGGATTATAGTAATATTAGTTTCCTGGTTTCCAAAGCCTTAGACAGTTCTTGACAGGAAAACTCTTTTCTATCATTTCTAAATATGAACAAAAGGTCCTGAGTGTTCCTATCTTTGCCAGGTAATTTATCAGTAACAGCAATGATTGCCTAGGAATATATTTAGATAGTAAAATAATTAAGATAATACATTACAAGTTAAAACATTTTGATGACTCTAAATTATTCTTCATGCATTCACTTAATTTAAAAATTATTATAATTTGCATATTTAAGTACACACATCGTTATGCTAGTATCATCAAGTCATCCAACCTCTCTTATCCTCTCTTAATTCCCTGTTCATATTTGAACATTAGTTGTTCCAAATACTGTGGGTAAAAGATGAATAAGCTATGTACTTTAGATTCAAGAAGTTTACATTGTAGCCTTATAGGCATCAATAATAAAATCATCAAGTTTGAATCCTCTATTTATCTTTCAGGCTTCTCTATCTCAGGTTCCCTACTAATAGCCCTCTTACATATATTTAATACCATAAATACATTCAATAAATAATCTTCACTTTCCATACTCCACTTATTGCCTTGTTTTAAATAATATTTACTGAGATTTTGTGGCGTGCCAACATTGAGCTAAGACACTTTAAAAAATCTTATTTAATCTTCAGAAACTCACATGAAGGTACATAGATTGTAACAATTTTCTTGATGAAGCCATTGAGCCTTCAAGAGTTTAAGTAATGGAGAAGTTAGGAACATTTTTAGCTTTGTAACAGGAAACCCATGCAACTTAGATTAAAATATATATTCTTCATAAGGACATGTCTTGATGTAAACTGTTGCTGGAATTACTTTAGTGATTCAAGCATGTTAGGGTTTAGAGTTTCTTTCCTCAGTTTCAATATAGCTGTCCTAGCTGAATATATCTATTCTTTTTCAGGATGAATGACAAAAGAGGTGAAAATAGAGATGCTTATTCCTTTTATTAGGAAAAGAAAACTTAGAAAACCGTGAACAATGTCTTACTTGCTTCACTTCACTAGAACTCTGTCATATTGCTTATCTTACCCTTAATTTCGCAAGAGTTTGGGAAAGCACAAATATATAGTCACAGAGGGGTTTGCAAAGGGAGAAATGATATAGAAACGGATGACTGATCAAGCAACTAAGTCAGTCACATCTACTTCATTGTCATCCACAAAACCTACATCTATAATTATCCTAGCTTTCTTAGATGTAACCACAATTTTAGCATTGGTGTTTATTATTCCTGTAGATATTTTAAAATCTTTGTTATAAAAGTAAATATTCTAAAATAATATGTTCAGTTCAGTCCAGTCCGTCAGCTGTGTCCGACTCTTTGTGNATTTATATAAATAGTATTACATATTATTTTATGTATTTTATATAATAGTATTTATATAAATAGTATTACATATTATTTTATATATTTTATATATGTAATACTATTTAAACTTTTTTATGTTTATAACAAAATATCACACTATAGGTGAGCTTTTATAACTTGCTTTTGGTTTACCTTGAAATATTTTATAAAGTCTTCCATATCTGAAACTCCAGTTCATACAGATAAATGGTATTCTATAGTGTACATCTTAGCAGAATATATCAGGATGAACCATAAAAGATTGCTCTTTTTGTAGTCAAAAACATTGTATATCATCATTTCTAATAACTTAATTTGTTAACTATCCATTCTCCTTTTGAAATATATTTAGATTGTTTTCAAACAGATTAGCTATGTATATACCTGTATAAGTTCCTTATAGAACAAATATTCATTTTAATTTCAGACAATTCTTACCAAAGGTTATGTCTTGTCATTGGACACACAGAAAATTATATTATTCAAATTTGTTGTTGTTTAGCTGTAANAAAGAAATCTCAGGGTTGATCTCCTTCAGAATGGACTGGTTGGATCTCCTTGCAGTCCAAGGGACTCTCAAGAGTCTTCTCCAACACCACAGTTCAAAAGCATCAGTTCTTCAGTGCTCAGCCTTCTTCACAGTCCAATTTTCACATCCATACATGACCACAGGAAAAACCATAGCCTTGACTAGATGGACCTTAGTCGGCAAAGCAATGTCTCTGCTTTTGAATATACTATCTAGGTTGCTCATAACTTTTCTTCCAAGGAGTAAGCATCTTTTAATTTCATGGCTGCAATCACCATCTGCAGTGATTTTGGAGCCCCCCAAAATAAACTCTGACACTTTTTCCACTGTTTCCCCATCTATTTCCCATGAAGTGATGGGACCGGATGCTATGATCTTAATTTTCTGACTTTATAAAATATTTCAAGGTAAACCAAAATCAAGTTATAAAAGCTCACCTATAGTGTGATATTTTGTTATAAACATTAAAAAAGTTTAAATAGTATTACATATTATTTTATGTATTTTATATAATAGTATTTATATAAATAGTATTACATATTATTTTATGTATTTTATATAATAGTATTTATATAAATAGTATTACATATTATTTTATATATTTTATATATGTAATACTATTTAAACTTTTTTATGTTTATAACAAAATATCACACTATAGGTGAGCTTTTATAACTTGCTTTTGGTTTACCTTGAAATATTTTATAAAGTCTTCCATATCTGAAACTCCAGTTCATACAGATAAATGGTATTCTATAGTGTACATCTTAGCAGAATATATCAGGATGAACCATAAAAGATTGCTCTTTTTGTAGTCAAAAACATTGTATATCATCATTTCTAATAACTTAATTTGTTAACTATCCATTCTCCTTTTGAAATATATTTAGATTGTTTTCAAACAGATTAGCTATGTATATACCTGTATAAGTTCCTTATAGAACAAATATTCATTTTAATTTCAGACAATTCTTACCAAAGGTTATGTCTTGTCATTGGACACACAGAAAATTATATTATTCAAATTTGTTGTTGTTTAGCTGTAAATTCATGTCCAACTCTCTGTGATCCCATGGACTGCAGCACAACAAGCTCCTCTGCCCTTCACTATCTCTTGGATTTTGCACAAATTTATGTCCACTGAGTTGGTTATGCTATCCAACCATCTCATCCTTTGCTGCTCCTTTCTCCTTTTCCCCTCAGTCTACCCCCAAATCAGGGCCTTTTTCAATGAGTTGGTGCTTTGTATCAGGTAGCCAAAGTACTGGAGCATTAGCTTCAGCATCAGTCTTTCCACTGAATATTCAGGGTTGATTTCCTATAGGACTGTTTGGTTTAATGTCCTTGTCCTCTGAGGGACTCTCAAGAGTCCTCTCCAGCACCACAATTTGAAAGCATCAATTCTTCAGAGCTCAGCCTTCTTTATAACCTAGCTCTGACATCCGTACATGACTACTGTTAAGAAACATAGTTATAATTATAGGGTCCTTGGTCAGCAAAGTGATGTTTCTGCTTTGTATTAATAGTACACTGTCTAGGTTTGTCAAAGCTTTCCTTCCAGGGAGTAAGCATCTTTTAATTTCATGGCTGAAGCCACTGTCCCTGGTGATAGTGATTTTGGAGCCCAAGAAAATAAAATCTGACACTGCTTCCACATTTTTCACCTTCTATTTGCCATGAATCGATGGGACTGGATGCCATGATTTAATATTTACAATGTTGAGTTTCAAGTCAGCTTTTTCATTCTCCTCTTTCACCCTCATTAAGACATTTCTTAGTTCCTCTTCACTTTCTGCCATTAGAGTGATATTATCTGCATATCTAAGGTTGTTGATATTTCTCCTGGCAATTGACTTCAGTCATCCAGTCTGGCATTTCCCTTGAAATACTTTGCGTTGTTGTTGTTGTTTAGTCACTTAGGTTGTGTCCAACTGTTTGTGATCTCATAGACTGTAATTCACCAGGCTCTTCTGTCCTTGAGATTTCCCAGGCAAAAATACTGGATTAGGTTGCCATTTCCTTCTCTGTACTCTGCACAGAAGTCAAATAAGCAGGGTAACAATAAACATATTTATCATACTCCTTTCCCAATTTTGAACAAGTCTGTTGTTCTATGTCCAGTTCTAACTATTGTTTCGTGGCCCACATACAGGTTTCTCAGGAGACAGGTAAGGTGGTCTGTGTTGGTGAGTGACTTTGTAGCTCCAATTGTCACAGGTGTGTTGGGCCCATACACCTGTTGGGAAGTTTTGCCTGTACGTATATTAAAATATTATTTTACTATATACCTACTGGGGTCTTTTAACAAAACTGTTTAAGTTCTTTTAATTTTACTTTTATTCCTGCTTTAAAATAATAATATAAAGTATTATATATTGTTAATTATGAAGTAGGTGCTTGCTAAGCACTATTCATGTACCTAGCCATGTAATACAGAAACACTATGAGGTTATCTCTGCTTGAGATAAGGAATTAATAAAGCATAATGAGGTTAAGACAATTACCCAAGGTTAATCACCTAGTAAAGCTTGGTTTGAACCTAGTAAATTTAGTAAAGCCTGAATTTGAACCAAGGCTATTAGGCTCCTCACTCTTTGTTCTCAACTATTAAGCATTACAACCTTTCACTATTTTCTTCCTCCAGTTCTGCTTATGCACTGCTTAAGTTATGTTACATGTAATTTGTATAACCCACACAGATACATTACTTCCATTTTACTTTCATAAGATGGATATATGATGCTCACTTATTTCAGTCTTTTCTATTTGCTATATAAGGTATCAAGAAAGAGAAAATCAACCTCTAATGTCTAGAAGTTGGCCTGGTATTCAAGTTAAATGATAACAAACTCCTGTTAAACAAAAACAACTTCACAAAATATGTTTATACATAAACAGGCAAAACTAACTTGTAATGACAGAATGAAATAGTTTGGTGTCATTATAAATTAATTTTGTCTTTTCTAAGGTTTTATATAAATCAAATAATTATGTGTATTTTTATAGCACTCTGATTTCTTAAAGCATAAACAAAATATACAAGTTAGTTAAAATGGTTGTGGTTCTGTCAGTCTGAAAGTCATGTCTGATCTTAAAACATACGTCAATGAACCAAGCACTGGCAAAAAATTAGGAAAGAATACATAAATGAAAAGATAAACATTAAAATTAAGAATAATTTGCCACATGGATCAAATCAATGAGGTGAAATGTACTAGTATTTAATATAACACCCTAAATTCAGGTTGGAAAAAGCTAGCAATACGGGGGAATCTAAGAAGTGAGGTAAATCAGGTTTTGAATTTATTTCAAATTTAAATCATATAGGGAATACAAGGGAATGAATAAACTAACTAATACACATCTGAAGTGAAGTGAAGTGCATTGAAGTCTCCTGGTAATGTCTAACCCTTTGCAACCCCATGGACTGTAGCCTACCAGGCTCCTCTGTCCATGGCATTTTCCAGGCAATAGTCCTGGAGTGGATTGCCACTTCCTTCTCCAGGGGATCTTCCCAACCCAGGGCTCGAACCTGCGTCTCCCGCATTGTAGACAGACGCTTTACCATCTGAGCCAACCCAGTGTATACATTTATAAAGCACAAAGTTCTAGGAAGTAATCCTGCTCATCAGATTATATCTCAAAGATTATGATGAATTTCAATCACAGATTCCAAGAATTCTAACCAATTAATGTTCTACAGAAAAATATCCTTCAGTTCAAGTGCCTAGAAATCACATACCATTGGTATGTTTGCCAAAAGTAGTGATAGAGAGCATAGAAATAAGGAGAAAAAAAAAAGATTTAATAAAGACAAAACTGAAGTCTAAACATTTGGAATACTTTCATGCGAAAGTAAAGTTAATTCATTGTTTCGTCTTCAAAAGCAAAATTAGGGAAGGAGAAAATTGAACACATTTTTCAGATGAACATGAGAATAGGCAGTGTAGCTTAGCTGATGAAATGTTACTTGTGAAAGGAGAGAGAACAAAGAACACATTTTTCACTGGTGGCATGTTTCTAATATTAATTTTAGGATAATATTTTGAAATTAGGCAAAAGTGTTCAAATATCTAAGGTGGAAGCACAACTCTAAAATGAATTGTTCTTTTATCAACGAAGAAGTTAATACCAAACAGATTTCACCCACCAATCAAGCTCCTTCCCTCCCATCACTTACAGCTAATTTACTCTTACAAAAAATGTTTATATTTTAAAACTTATAAAATACTAAAATTGAAAGAGGTACATGATACATGAAAACCAGATTGAAGTTCATGAAGGCTCTGACAGGAAAAGTAATGTCCCTTAGGGTTTTGTTTTTTTTTT
>SJYW01048348.1:402106-459862 GCA_006410735.1 Raphicerus campestris | reverse complement strand
ACATTTCCCTACATACCATCCAAAATAAAAATCAAGAACATGTGTTCAAAAGATGCTACTAAGAGATCTAAAAGGCAACTAAGAGTGAGAGGAGATACACACACACATATCTCTCCAAGGACTCATATCCCAAATACATATAAAACTCTTACAGATCAGTAAGAAAAAAATGCAACTCAATAGAAAAAGACAAAAGATGCTGCAGACATTTCATAAGAGTGTATGAAATTGTACATCTGATAAACATGTGGAAAAATGTCCTCAACTAATTAATTCATTATCAGGGATATGTGGATTAAAACTAAAATGTGACCAGATGGCTGAAGTGAAAAGATGCAGAACACCAAGTGTTAGAAAGGTTATGAACAACTGGAGTTCTCACACAGATCCAGTCAAGTGCAAATTGGTATGAACACGGGAAAATCATTTGCCAACATCTCCTAAAACTGAACATATGCATCTCCTATGAGACAGTAATTTCACTCCTAGTATACACCCAACAGAAATACATCCATAAGTTTACTAGAAGACATATACTAAAATGTTCACTGAAGCTACCCAAATATCTGTGAAAATTTATGGTACATTCACATGATGAAATATTATATAGTAAGGAGAATCTACCTGTGATGAAGGAGACTCAGGTTTGATCCCTGGGTTAGGAAGATGCCCTGAAGAAGGGAATGACTACCCACTCCAGTATTCTTGCCTGGTGAATTCCATGGACAGAGGAGCCTCATAGGCTATATAATCCATGGGGTTGCAAAAAGTCAGACACAACTGAGCAACTAGCACGCATACACACCATCCACTAATAATTTCTCCCCCAAAGTTTCAACTTGATTCTCTTCCAAAAGAAACTCTTTCTTCTATTTCCTCATAGTGAATACATTACCTGTCCTGCTGGGTAGCTGTGGAGCTTTCTTTTACAACTAAAAATCTAAGTAACTGATTTTCTACCCTCAACTCTCAACCTCTCTTTAAAAGGCTTGCACATAATTTTACCTTTCCTGATCCATTTCAGTGCCTTCAATAATTTGGCAAATGTAGAGATTTATCCTTGACTAATAAACCAGTATGGTCATTTTTTACCATTTTCTATGGAGTTTCAATACGATTACAAATAACTGGGGGTTAGAAATTGTAGGGATCCAGTTGAATGGAAGGTAAAGGAAAAAAACTAGAAAACCCCAGGTAAAGCTAGGTTTTTCTTTTTTCGATTCCACCAATGACAAGGCACACTTAATAACTTTACTCCCAAGGGAGGATATCCCATTCTGAAAAACACTCCACTCTAGGTGATAAAGGCAGGAAGGAGGAAACATTACACCATGGGAGAGGAAACAACCGTTTGAAAAGTATGTAATATAAACCAGCTCTGGCAACTGTCATTCCTTCTTTCCCATCCAATTTAGGAAAGGTCCATAAACCACTTTCTCTAATATTTCATACTAAAGAATCTCTTAGACTTAAAAATAAATAGCTCCTACTCCTAACCATCCATCACTGTATGGTATCTAGAGCAATGAACTTCAAATATATTAAAAGTAAACTTCTTATTGATATGTAACACACATGCAGAGAAGTAAACAATTCTCTCCAAACCTTTCTGATCCCTCTCCAACTAGTAAGAAAAAAACTTGAGTATATACTCCATATGTTTTTTCCATATGTATGTAGCACTGTGCTAATATTATGTACATTAAAAAAATTTTTAATCAAAGAAGAAAAATAGATCTTAAAAGTTCTCATCACAAGAAAAAAACTCTGTAACTCTATGTCAGTGATAGATGTTAACTAGACTTACTGTGGTGATCATTTCACAAAACATACATATATTAAATCATGATGTTGAATTCCTAAAACTGATATAATGCTATATGTCAGCTATACTTCAATAAAAAATAGGAGACAAGAAGAATAAGAAAAAATAAACAGAAGTTACTTTGCATACCTCAAAAGGACCAGCCTTGCACACTGCTTGGAAACCACACCTGTACAGACAGTGGGAGCATGCTGTCGGTGGGCTTGAGAACTTCGAGTCTCTGTCCTATGGCACCAGTTTAATCTCCAAATGTATTCTGGGCAGACACCCCAGCCATCCTAAACCTTTAGGACTATGGCCACAGTATCTGTGATATCTGAGTATTGACTCCCCTAGTAGCATATGTTTATCCACAACAGCAGTCTTCTGGGGTTGGAAATTAGAAGAAGGAAAACACAAGCATGTTTTATTTCTCCTTTATGATAATTTAACTGCAGAAAACACTAAGGGTTGGCTTTCAGCTCTTCAAAAGGATTTAAGTTATCTTGTCAAAGGAAATACAAATAGATTCTCCAGACATTTTAAATATGTTTCCAGACTTATATTTAAACTAAACAACTGATTAGCTGATCGTGGATTCAAGAATGGATTAGCTCCAGTTTTATGTCTTCAACTAATGAGCTAGGTGATCGTTGGGTAAATTTCTTCCTCTGTAAATGCAAGCGCTAAACTAGATGGCCCTAAAATTATTGTGTGACTAGCACCACCTTGTGGAAATTCATGTAATAACATGACAAGGGAAGCTTCGTGGCCCAATGACAGCCTCCTCCTCAAAAATGGTTTAAGTAATTCCAAAGAAAATGAAAATTAGAATTTTTAATGTCAGATTTCTTTAACAATTGACAGACTTTTATCCCCAGGATGGTCTAGGAACAGCCAAAGATACCCCTCATCACTGGTTTATTTGGAAAAGAAAGAAAACATTATAAAGAGAACCGAACTCTGTCCCACGGAGTTTAAGAAGAATTTCAAGCTACGAGAGCCACAAGCATTCAGGAAATCATGCACTCCACTGACGTTATCTTCAGTGCTAGCATAACAGGGGGTGTGGCGGAGAGGAGCGAGGAGGAGGGACAGCGTTTCTGTAGGATATGAACGGTTCACCCTTGGAGTTATTCCAGGAGGTTAGGCTGGCCGAAGCAGGCAACTGGTCTGGCTTAAACTAACTGAAGACTTAGGCCTTGAGGCTAAGAGGTATGTTCTACTATTTCAGCATGTTTATCAACTGGTCCCCCAGTACAGCACAGCCAAATTTAACCGTTCAGAAACCATCCTGCAAGCCTATCGTGGCCACTCCCTGGATCTCAGCACACTTTTGGATAGTGTAATTATATTTGGCATCACTTCGTGTCCTCTATACAATTTTCTAATCCTGGAATTCATGTGCTGCCAAAGGGTAATTATCCTGCACGGAATACATTTTCTCCTTAAAGCACTGAAACCTAAGAAAGCTTTAGGGTTGTAGTTTTTTTAGAGGAGGTGGTTTGGAGGAGGTAGGTGTCTTGATGTGAACTCTGGATGACCTTTCCTGTGTTCACCGTAACTACAGATAACAAAAAAAAGTTTTCGTTTCTCCATATCCAAACAGACCTCAATGCTAAAAAGAAAAAGTGATGGCACGAAGCTTCACTGTGCGCTACTCATCCCGTATTACTCATTCCGTATTACTACAACTCGGTTCCTTCACTTTACAGAGAAGGAAATGATCTCAGAGAAAATTTACCAGAGATCATAAGGCCATTAAGCACCAAAATCAAGATCTGAATTTGAATCCAAGTCTTCTAACTTTAACTCCATTGTTTATTCATCTATGCCCCAGTGATATTAGTAAGCTCACATGCCAAACATAACCCCTACTCCTATCCATCACCCCTTTACTTCTGAATGGGACCCACAGGGAAATCAAGAAAATAAAAGCCAAATGGCAAGAATAAGCAAAGGAACCTTAGCAAGCAAGGATTCTCAAAGGAATTAAGTATTACATGATTTCTCAAGCATCAAAGGACAGTTTAGGACATTTAGTAGGGTCTTAGACATGTGTGTTCAATGAACACTTGAATGAAAAGGTGTTTAAAAAGGTTTACAGTATCATCCCACTGATTATTCATTTACAAAAGGCAAAAATGTACTTTGAAAAGATGTGGCTGTCACTACCTTAAACAAGGGATCATGTTAGCATCACCAGCACCTCTGTTGAGGTGCTAAGAGATGAACCACACAGAATGAGCAATCTAAATCTACGAAGAAAACAATTAGAAAAAATTCAGGATTTAGCATATTATACACTGATTTGGATGTGTGGAAAAGTTCAGTGTCGTGAAGGAAAAAACAAAGCAGAAAGGACTATTCTTGATTAAATGAAAAGAGGAGAGACATAACCAAACAAATAAACTTTGACTAGATTCTGGATGAGGAAAAAAGAAAAGACACACTGGGATGATTGGGGCAATTATTCCATACAGATCTATCATGTTAGATGTTACTGAGCTATTTGTCCCAGGTGTGACACTGGCACATCTAAGGATATAGAATTCCTAGGAGATGAATGCTTCCACGTTTGGGGAAGAAGTGTCAATTGTCATAACTTAAATTTCAAATGATTCAGCAAAGCAGATAAAGTACTTGTGGTAAAATTTAAAAGTTGGTGGGTCAACTTTTTGGATATTTAAAATTTTTCAAAGTAAAATTTTTTTTATTGAAAAAAAAATTTTGAAATTCATCACGACCATTAGCATAAATCCAACTCTTTTATGATCATGACTTATGAAAACACAAAGTTGTAACCAATGAGTCAATTAATAAATATTCATTGTACTCCTACTCATATACTAATAGCCATACTAGATTCTGGGAACTAGTGTGGTAAAAAAGTAAACATGGTTTCTGATTTCATGGAACCCACTTAGCATACAATTCTGTGTGTGTGTGTGTGTGTGTGTGTGTGGGGGTGTGTGTGTGTGTGTGTGTGTGTGTGTGTGTGTTGGGAAGGGTATCGGTTTTTCTGGAAGCCTTCCTCAGGTGGTGCCTAAGCTGAAACCTGGTGAATAAGTAGGTTTTACATAGCTATGGTATGGTGGGGAAGTGGGTCAGAGAGAACTAACAGTATGTGTAAACCACTGATGGTGTAGTTCAATACGGAGTGATAAAAATATTTATTCCTATGCCCCCCACCATTTTTTACATCAATAATACCCTATTCCCATAACTAACTACCCCTTCAGACCCAGGGGTAGTTAACAGCAACCTTAGGTTACTAGTGACAATGTTACCAGTCCTGAGAACTGCACCCTCCTTTGGAGTTTCCCTATACTGTGTGCACAGCTTTGTAAAGTCCCTTTATTAAACTTTCCTCAAATTATCCAATTTTAAAAAGCCATGTGTTTCCCACTGGCACCCTGATGAGATAGACTTGGGAGATGCCTGCATGTTTTAGATGTTATTTGGAACCGTAGTAATGGAGTCGGCCTGAGAAGAGGGTGGAAGGTGCACCCTGGGCCAGTGAACATGGTAGGAAGTCTGTAAACAGCAGTCTTATCAGCCAAGAATGTTTCCAAAGAGAAACAATTGTATTAAGTGCTGTTGAGAGGCGGGATGAGTAAAATGAGGGCCTTGGAATTCCCCATGAGAAAGTCATCCTTGGGGTGGTGGGGGCAAAATTAACTTCAGTGGACTGTAATGGTGGTTGGAGGCAAAGAGCACACTTGTTACCATCAGAAAGAGACACAACTGTTCAGTTTCCTATTTTAACTTTTTAACACTTCCAGGGACTTTCTAAAGAATCTCGAGATTTTTGTCTTAATTTTTGAGGTGTAACTAAAAACATAAAACAGCCACTCTTCCTTGCAGTTACAAAAGAAAACACAATACCTGGACAATACTGAAGCTAATGTAAGCTACAGAAGTGTAGAGAATCAAAGCTCTAAAACAGAGTAAATTGCTTCCCCCTCTCTTAGTCACTGAGACAAAAGGCAAGCTTTGCCAAAGTCTTTTCAACCCACTCCAGCATTCTTGCCTGGGAAATCCCATGGACAGAGGAGCCTGGCGTGCTGCAGTCCANACTAGATGGCCCTAAAATTATTGTGTGACTAGCACCACCTTGTGGAAATTCATGTAATAACATGACAAGGGAAGCTTCGTGGCCCAATGACAGCCTCCTCCTCAAAAATGGTTTAAGTAATTCCAAAGAAAATGAAAATTAGAATTTTTAATTATGTCAGATTTCTTTAACAATTGACAGACTTTTATCCCCAGGATGGTCTAGGAACAGCCAAAGATACCCCTCATCACTGCTTTATTTGGAAAAGAAAGAAAACATTATAAAGAGAACCGAACTCTGTCCCACGGAGTTTAAGAAGAATTTCAAGCTACGAGAGCCACAAGCATTCAGGAAATCATGCACTCTGACGTTATCTTCAGTGCTAGCATAACAGGGGGTGTGGCGGAGAGGAGCGAGGAGGAGGGACAGCGTTTCTGTAGGATATGAACGGTTCACCCTTGGAGTTATTCCAGGAGGTTAGGCTGGCCGAAGCAGGCAACTGGTCTGGCTTAAAGTAACTGAAGACAGGCCTTGAGGCTAAGAGGTATGTTCTACTATTTCAGCATGTTTATCAACTGGTCCCCCAGTACAGCACAGCCAAATTTAACCGTTCAGAAACCATCCTGCAAGCCTATCGTGGCCACTCCCTGGATCTCAGCACACTTTTGGATAGTGTAATTATATTTGGCATCACTTCGTGTCCTCTATACAATTTTCTAATCCTGGAATTCATGTGCTGCCAAAGGGTAATTATCCTGCACGGAATACATTTTCTCCTTAAAGCACTGAAACCTAAGAAAGCTTTAGGGTTGTAGTTTTTTTAGAGGAGGTGGTTTGGAGGAGGTAGGTGTCTTGATGTGAACTCTGGATGACCTTTCCTGTGTTCACCGTAACTACAGATAACAAAAAAAAGTTTTCATTTCTCCATATCCAAACAGACCTCAATGCTAAAAAGAAAAAGTGATGGCACGAAGCTTCACTGTGCGCTACTCATCCCGTATTACTCATTCCGTATTACTACAACTCGGTTCCTTCACTTTACAGAGAAGGAAATGATCTCAGAGAAAATTTACCAGAGATCATAAGGCCATTAAGCACCAAAATTAAGATCTGAATTTGAATCCAAGTCTTCTAACTTTAACTCCATTGTTTATTCATCTATGCCCCAGTGATATTAGTAAGCTCACATGCCAAACATAACCCCTACTCCTATCCATCACCCCTTTACTTCTGAATGGGACCCACAGGGAAATCAAGAAAATAAAAGCCAAATGGCAAGAATAAGCAAAGGAACCTTAGCAAGCAAGGATTCTCAAAGGAATTAAGTATTACATGATTTCTCAAGCATCAAAGGACAGTTTAGGACATTTAGTAGGGTCTTAGACATGTGTGTTCAATGAACACTTGAATGAAAAGGTGTTTAAAAAGGTTTACAGTATCATCCCACTGATTACTCATTTACAAAAGGCAAAAATGTACTTTGAAAAGATGTGGCTGTCACTACCTTAAACAAGGGATCATGTTAGCATCACCAGCACCTCTGTTGAGGTGCTAAGAGATGAACCACACAGAATGAGCAATCTAAATCTACGAAGAAAACAATTAGAAAAAATTCAGGATTTAGCATATTATACACTGATTTGGATGTGTGGAAAAGTTCAGTGTCGTGAAGGAAAAAACAAAGCAGAAAGGACTATTCTTGATTAAATGAAAAGAGGAGAGACATAACCAAACAAATAAACTTTGACTAGATTCTGGATGAGGAAAAAAGAAAAGACACACTGGGATGATTGGGGCAATTATTCCATACAGATCTATCATGTTAGATGTTACTGAGCTATTTGTCCCAGGTGTGACACTGGCACATCTAAGGATATAGAATTCCTAGGAGATGAATGCTTCCACGTTCGGGGATGAAGTGTCAATTGTCATAACTTAAATTTCAAATGATTCAGCAAAGCAGATAAAGTACTTGTGGTAAAATTTAAAAGTTGGTGGGTCAACTTTTTGGATATTTAAAATTTTTCAAAGTAAAATTTTTTTTATTGAAAAAAAAATTTTGAAATTCATCACGACCATTAGCATAAATCCAACTCTTTTATGATCATGACTTATGAAAACACAAAGTTGTAACCAATGAGTCAATTAATAAATATTCATTGTGCTCCTACTCATATACTAATAGCCATACTAGATTCTGGGAACTAGTGTGGTAAAAAAGTAAACATGGTTTCTGATTTCATGGAACCCACTTAGCATACAATTCTGTGTGTGTGTGTGTGTGTGTGTGTGTGGGGAAGGGTATCGGTTTTTCTGGAAGCCTTCCTCAGGTGGTGCCTAAGCTGAAACCTGGTGAATAAGTAGGTTTTACATAGCTATGGTATGGTGGGGAAGTGGGTCAGAGAGAACTAACAGTATGTGTAAACCACTGATGGTGTAGTTCAATACGGAGTGATAAAAATATTTATTCCTATGCCCCCCACCATTTTTTACATCAATAATACCCTATTCCCATAACTAACTACCCCTTCAGACCCAGGGGTAGTTAACAGCAACCTTAGGTTACTAGTGACAATGTTACCAGTCCTGAGAACTGCACCCTCCTTTGGAGTTTCCCTATACTGTGTGCACAGCTTTGTAAAGTCCCTTTATTAAACTTTCCTCAAATTATCCAATTTTAAAAAGCCATGTGTTTCCCACTGGCACCCTGATGAGATAGACTTGGGAGATGCCTGCATGTTTTAGATGTTATTTGGAACCGTAGTAATGGAGTCGGCCTGAGAAGAGGGTGGAAGGTGCACCCTGGGCCAGTGAACATGGTAGGAAGTCTGTAAACAGCAGTCTTATCAGCCAAGAATGTTTCCAAAGAGAAACAATTGTATTAAGTGCTGTTGAGAGGCGGGATGAGTAAAATGAGGGCCTTGGAATTCCCCATGAGAAAGTCATCCTTGGGGTGGTGGGGGCAAAATTAACTTCAGTGGACTGTAATGGTGGTTGGAGGCAAAGAGCACACTTGTTACCATCAGAAAGAGACACAACTGTTCAGTTTCCTATTTTAACTTTTTAACACTTCCAGGGACTTTCTAAAGAATCTCGAGATTTTTGTCTTAATTTTTGAGGTGTAACTAAAAACATAAAACAGCCACTCTTCCTTGCAGTTACAAAAGAAAACACAATACCTGGACAATACTGAAGCTAATGTAAGCTACAGAAGTGTAGAGAATCAAAGCTCTAAAACAGAGTAAATTGCTTCCCCCTCTCTTAGTCACTGAGACAAAAGGCAAGCTTTGCCAAAGTCTTTTCAACCCACTCCAGCATTCTTGCCTGGGAAATCCCATGGACAGAGGAGCCTGGCGTGCTGCAGTCCANTTACTTCTGAATGGGACCCACAGGGAAATCAAGAAAATAAAAGCCAAATGGCAAGAATAAGCAAAGGAACCTTAGCAAGCAAGGATTCTCAAAGGAATTAAGTATTACATGATTTCTCAAGCATCAAAGGACAGTTTAGGACATTTAGTAGGGTCTTAGACATGTGTGTTCAATGAACACTTGAATGAAAAGGTGTTTAAAAAGGTTTACAGTATCATCCCACTGATTATTCATTTACAAAAGGCAAAAATGTACTTTGAAAAGATGTGGCTGTCACTACCTTAAACAAGGGATCATGTTAGCATCACCAGCACCTCTGTTGAGGTGCTAAGAGATGAACCACACAGAATGAGCAATCTAAATCTACGAAGAAAACAATTAGAAAAAATTCAGGATTTAGGATATTATACACTGATTTGGATGTGTGGAAAAGTTCAGTGTCGTGAAGGAAAAAACAAAGCAGAAAGGACTATTCTTGATTAAATGAAAAGAGGAGAGACATAACCAAACAAATAAACTTTGACTAGATTCTGGATGAGGAAAAAAGAAAAGACACACTGGGATGATTGGGGCAATTATTCCATACAGATCTATCATGTTAGATGTTACTGAGCTATTTGTCCCAGGTGTGACACTGGCACATCTAAGGATGTAGAATTCCTAGGAGATGAATGCTTCCACGTTCGGGGATGAAGTGTCAATTGTCATAACTTAAATTTCAAATGATTCAGCAAAGCAGATAAAGTACTTGTGGTAAAATTTAAAAGTTGGTGGGTCAACTTTTTGGATATTTAAAATTTTTCAAAGTAAAATTTTTTTTATTGAAAAAAAAATTTTGAAATTCATCACGACCATTAGCATAAATCCAACTCTTTTATGATCATGACTTATGAAAACACAAAGTTGTAACCAATGAGTCAATTAATAAATATTCATTGTGCTCCTACTCATATACTAATAGCCATACTAGATTCTGGGAACTAGTGTGGTAAAAAAGTAAACATGGTTTCTGATTTCATGGAACCCACTTAGCATACAATTCTGTGTGTGTGTGTGTGTGTGTGTGTGTTGGGAAGGGTATCGGTTTTTCTGGAAGCCTTCCTCAGGTGGTGCCTAAGCTGAAACCTGGTGAATAAGTAGGTTTTACATAGCTATGGTATGGTGGGGAAGTGGGTCAGAGAGAACTAACAGTATGTGTAAACCACTGATGGTGTAGTTCAATACGGAGTGATAAAAATATTTATTCCTATGCCCCCCACCATTTTTTACATCAATAATACCCTATTCCCATAACTAACTACCCCTTCAGACCCAGGGGTAGTTAACAGCAACCTTAGGTTACTAGTGACAATGTTACCAGTCCTGAGAACTGCACCCTCCTTTGGAGTTTCCCTATACTGTGTGCACAGCTTTGTAAAGTCCCTTTATTAAACTTTCCTCAAATTATCCAATTTTAAAAAGCCATGTGTTTCCCACTGGCACCCTGATGAGATAGACTTGGGAGATGCCTGCATGTTTTAGATGTTATTTGGAACCGTAGTAATGGAGTCGGCCTGAGAAGAGGGTGGAAGGTGCACCCTGGGCCAGTGAACATGGTAGGAAGTCTGTAAACAGCAGTCTTATCAGCCAAGAATGTTTCCAAAGAGAAACAATTGTATTAAGTGCTGTTGAGAGGCGGGATGAGTAAAATGAGGGCCTTGGAATTCCCCATGAGAAAGTCATCCTTGGGGTGGTGGGGGCAAAATTAACTTCAGTGGACTGTAATGGTGGTTGGAGGCAAAGAGCACACTTGTTACCATCAGAAAGAGACACAACTGTTCAGTTTCCTATTTTAACTTTTTAACACTTCCAGGGACTTTCTAAAGAATCTCGAGATTTTTGTCTTAATTTTTGAGGTGTAACTAAAAACATAAAACAGCCACTCTTCCTTGCAGTTACAAAAGAAAACACAATACCTGGACAATACTGAAGCTAATGTAAGCTACAGAAGTGTAGAGAATCAAAGCTCTAAAACAGAGTAAATTGCTTCCCCCTCTCTTAGTCACTGAGACAAAAGGCAAGCTTTGCCAAAGTCTTTTCAACCCACTCCAGCATTCTTGCCTGGGAAATCCCATGGACAGAGGAGCCTGGCGTGCTGCAGTCCATGGGGTCGCTAAGAGTCGGACACGACTGAGCGACAAAACAACAACAAACAAACTGAGAGATTAAGCTCTTTTACACTGAAGCCTGTAACTAAGCATGTCCAAGACCCCCCTACTTGACATAAAATAACAAGCAGTTTCTAACCGGGGGCAAGATATTTGAAACCTGAAGCATTCTCATGATAACAATGAGTAACCAAACTCCATAGCTTGAGAAATTGTTAGAACCCTCAGATCCCTTTCTTTGAGAACATGAGCCTGTGAAATATCTAACTTTGATCCAGTTTGGCTTTCTCCTCCTTCCCAGTTCACTGAACATCGCACAACAGTGATTGCCAGGGCAGCACAATGCTAAATCTGGGGGATTGGGAAACTGCTCTAGGGACAGCGCATCAAGAGGCTCCCTCGGGATCTTCCATTCTTTAGTACAGAGCAAGCAGTTAGTTCTGGCTCCTTTATTTAGATGATTCCATGTTTTACTAAACCTCTTGGAGACTATCTTCTCCATGAAAAGGTAGTATATACTATGCATTTTCAACATCAAAATTATCAGAATTTGAGTAACTGATTTAGATAAAAGTCAACCTCTTTGCAAGGGTGAAACTTGCCTCATCTGCAGCCTTCAGAAGAGACTCGAGTTAGAGCAGGGACAGGGGCCAGTCTGAAGAGCAGAGGCTTTGCAATCAGGAATTATATGGCCCCCTTGCACCCCTTCACCGACTACTTGTAAACATGTTTTTGTTTGCTTTTTTTAACTTGTGAGGTTGTCTGAACAAAGTTTAAAGGTGCCAGGCCCACCACAGTGTGTTCCCTAATAAGAGGAGCTTCTTTTTCTTTTTTCTTGCTACACCAAATGCTTGTATTATAGGACACTTTCAAGTGGTTCATCTATGAAAGAGGTGCTGTGGCAGACCAAATCCTATGGTTCTTACACTCCACCACTTGTGCCGTGAGCTAAATGTGGACCAGACGACTCTTACCAGCTGACTGGCTCCGGAGACCTGCCGGCTTGGTGCAGTGGGTGCCATGTTGGGAGACCTCAACAGATCCTAATTTGGGGCAAGATTGAGGGCAGGAGAGGGGGCAGAAGAGGATGAGACGGTTGGATAGCATCACCGACTCAACGGACACGAGCTTGGGCAAACTCCAGAAGACAGTGAAGGACAGGGAAGCCAGGCATGCTGTAGTCCATGGGGTCGCAGAGTTGGGCACAACTCAGCGAATGAACAACTGGTACGGACCTAGGGGGCCCCACCATCCCACCCACAGCCACAGGGAAAGAATTCTGTCAACAACCCAAGCGAGTTTGGAGTGATCTACTCTCAGGTCATCCGATGAGAATGCAACCAAGTTGACACCTGTTGCAGCCTTATCAGATCCTGAGCAAAGGTCCAGCCACACTGCACTTACATGGAAACTGAAATCAATTTCTTGTAAGCCATTAAATTTGTGGTAATTTCATTAAACAGCAATAGATAATAATGTAGGTGCTATCATCTTTCACTACCTAATTTAGTAGCCTCACAGTAACTAGGTTAAGCGCTGCAAAGGTTTGACCCACAGAATATACCTTGCCCAAGGAACAATCTGTCTTTAAAACTTTGATATATGGGAGTTCCCTGGTGGCCTAGTGGCTAACATTCTGGGCTTTCACTGCTATGGCCCTCGTTCAATCCCTAGGTCAGGGAACTGAAATCCCGCAAGCAGAGTGGTACAGGAAAAAAAAAAAAACAACTTTGGTATGAATTATACCTCTTGGTTTCCTCATAAATCTATAAACAATTCTGTGAAATAAAGTAACATTAAGTTTATGTGTTAGTCACTCAGTCATGTCAATCTCTTTGCAACCCCATGACTGTAGCCTGCCAGGCTCCTCGGTCCATAGTGTTCTCCAGGTAAGAATACTGGAGTGGGTTACCATTCCCTTCTCCAGGGGATCTTCCTGAGCCAGGGACTGAATCCAGGTCTCCTGCATTGCAGGCAGATTCTTTACCATCTGAACTACCAGGGAAGTCCTTAACAGAAAGTTTGGAGACTCACAGTTAAGTGACTCACATAGCTAATGTAGGACCAGAAATTAGAGAACCCAGGTCTGATCCCAATGCCAAAATCTGTCTCCAAACAATTTTTAGTTTCTCCAAAGTCTCAGTGGTGCTTCCCATATGTACACAGACAACAGTAATAAAAACACCATAGTCACTGAATCATTGGAGAACTTTTGTCCTTTATTGTTAAAATCACCTCATTGTGCACATCAGTTAAAATGTCTTTTATAGTCAGTCTCTGGATTAATGATGGTTCAACTTCATTTTTTGACTTTATGATCGTGCAAGAGACATGCTTTCAGTAGAAATCGGGCTTGGAATTCTGATCTCTTCCCAGGCTAGCAATACACAGTAGGATACTCTTGTGATGCACTGGCAGCAGGGGGCCATAGCAAACCACAGCTCCCAATCAGCCACATGATCCTGAGGCAAACTACCAGTATGTTTAGCCATTCTGGCTTTCACTTTCAGTGCAACATTCAATAAATTATGTAAGACATTCAATATTGAATTAAAAATAGGCTTTGTGTTAGATCATTTTGCTAACTGTAAGCTAATGCAAATGTTCTGAGTATGTTTAAGGTAGGCTAGGCTAAGCTATAATGTATGAAATGCATTTTAAAAATATTTATCTAACGTAGCATGCAGGATCTCTCCTCGCAGCTGACTCTAGCTGCTTGTCGCACAAGGGCTCAGTGGCTCTGCAGCATGTGGGATCTTAGTTCCCAGCCTGTGTTCTCCTCACTCCCTCCCCTCCTCTCCCCCTACTGCAAGGGGAATTCCTAACCACTGGACCTCAGGAAGGGAAGTCACCTAAATGCATTTTTCACTTACAGTGGTTTCAACTTGTGTTTACTGAGGTGTGCTGCTGCTGCTGCTNTTCTACATAAAGCTTAGTCACCACTCCTGAGTGGAGATAGGCAGAGGCTCTGGGCCCTGCTCCTCTGGCTTCTCAGCAGCTGCTTTCTTATTGCTGCAGCAAGGCTTAAATAGATGTGTGTCGATGAGGACTTCTCCAAAACGGCCCTTATAGATAATGCCACAGCATATTTTCTGTCTAAAAGAAAAAATGGAGAGAACAAAATATATCAATAAGGCAGAATAAGAATACAAAAAAAAAAAAGAACAATCCACCAATTATTATATTGGTTTAATGGTGGCTCAGATGGTTAAGAACCTGCCTGCACTGTGGGAGACTTGGGTTCAATCCATGAGTTGGGAAGATCCTCTGGAGAAGGAACTGGCAACCCACTCCAGTATTCTTGCCTGGAGAATCCCATGGACAGAGGAGCCTGGCGGGCTACAGTCCATGGGGTAGCCAAGAGCTGGACAGGAAGGAGCAACTAACATATACACATACACACCAATCATTATAACTAGCAGAACATTATAGCTAGTGTAACTACAATGTAAGTAGTTATTCTACTATATAACTAGTAGAATGAGCGACTAACATACACACATACACACCAAACATTATAACTAGTAGAATATGATCAAAGAAAGGTTCTACATCCACAATCTTATCACATTTCTAACGAATGGTCTCCTGGAGTGACCTCAATTTCCCAGGTAATGGGAATTACTCAAGCCCCTTAAATCCCACACTGAGTAAGTGAGTGAAGGTCACTCAGTCATGTGATCCCATGGACTGTGTAGTCCACAGAATTCTCTAGGCCATAATACTGGAGTGGGTAGCCTTTCCCTTCTCTAGCGGATCTTCCCAACTCAGGGATCAAACCCAGGTCTCCCACGTTGCAGGCGGATTCTTTATCAGCTGAGCCACCAGGAAAGCCCAAATCCCACACTGAATCTTATTAAATATTAATGGGGAGAAGGTATTCCTGTTTCAGAGGTTGTTCCTAAAGTTATTAACTGTTTCCTCCAAAAGTGACCACATCTTAAAGAAAAATACCCACCATGAACAGGCTGATTCAGCTGGAGGTTTTATTTTAATATTGATCAGACAAAAAATATATACACATATTATCAAATACACATAAAAGCATACAAAAATGACAACACAGCAAATCACTCATGGATCATACACTCTAAGGAAAAAAACTATTATTTCCTATGAAATCCCCCTGTATGTTCCTCTCAATCCCACTCCACTCAATCTCATTTTCTCCTTAAAATTTTAGGTTTATCACTCCCTTTTTCCTTTGTATACATATTTGCATCTCTAAACATATTGCTTGTTATCTCATGTATGTAACATATAAAATAAAAATATATATGGAAATGCACATATATGGAATCATACTGTATGCTGCAAATTTTTTCCTCAACAATAACTGAGGTTCAAATATACTATACTATTAGAGCTTTTTTTTTCATTTTAACTTATGTACGGTATTCCACCATGTGAATATACCACAGTTTGCAGACTCTCCTTTTTAAAACTTTTTATTCTGCATTAGGGTACAGCCGATTAACACTGTTGTGAGATTTAGGTGAACAGTGAAAGGGCTATCCACTCTTCCTCTGATGGGACAATTTTTGCTATTACAAACACACTGCACGTATCAGTGCACTTGTCTGAAGGTTAATGTTGCTGAAATATGGGAACGGGAACATGTTCGATTTTACCTGAAAATACAAAGTATTTATCAGTGTGGTTGCCTTCTATTCCTATTTTGCTAAAGGTTTTATTTTAAACCTTCAAGCAAAGTTCAAATTTATCAAATATCTTCAATACACCACTAGTACGATAGGCATTTTCCCCTCTCCTTTAGGAACTGTCAAATTATGTTAGTTGGCTTTCTAATGCTTAAAACAATCTCATATCCCTAGAATAAATCTAATATGCTTATGATAAACTATAACATATCAAAGGTATGTTAGCCTCACAGAATGCTTGGCACCTAGGCCTTGTTTGATCCATAATCTGGAAAGCCAGTGCAAGGTTAGAGTCATTTGTTTCTGGAACATTCAGTAGGACTTGTCTAAGTCAGCCTGGGGTTTTTTGCAGGAAGACTTCTGACCTCTGAATCCATTTTCTTTATTATGTGACTCTTCAAGTCTTGGCACAGTTTTGGTAAACTGTCTTTTTCTACTAATGTATCCACTTCACTTATATGTTCAAATTTACTGGCATAAAGTTGTTTATAATATCCTTTGTCTTCTAAACCTCTGTTTGTCTAGAGTTGAATATCACTTTCTTATCCAAGAAATAAGAGATAACAAGGGTACCATCTCTTTTTCTTGATCTGTAGTAACGTGATCTCTAGTAACTTCTTTGGTCATCTTTTTCGAGAACCAACTCTTGGCTTTACTGGCACTATTCATTCATACTGGTTTTCTATTCCATTTATTCCTACTTCTATCTTTAGGATTTCCTTGCTTTTATTTTTTATATTGAGCTTCATTAATCTATAAACTGGATATATATCACTTCGTTTATTTTAAATCTGTGTGTTAAAGAAAGTACTAAAAGCAACTTATCTTCTATTTACCTCTTTAACTTCATACCACACATTTTGATTTGTGGTATTTTNGCTTTTATTTTTTATATTGAGCTTCATTAATCTATAAACTGGATATATATCACTTCGTTTATTTTAAATCTGTGTGTTAAAGAAAGTACTAAAAGCAACTTATCTTCTATTTACCTCTTTAACTTCATACCACACATTTTGATTTGTGGTATTTTTCAGTTATTTTTTAGTTATAAGGATGTTCTAACTTACACTTTCTTCTTGACCCAAGGTTTCTCAATTTACAAATATATACAAGTTTTCATCATTTTATCTTGCTAGGTATATTTGTAAATTCTTGGTCTTTCTCTTCTTCTCTGGAGGTTTTACATTCTTATTTTTATTCCTTTAGTGGTTATACAGTTCATTAACCCAACTTTAAAGTTATTCAATATTTATTCTCAACAATACAAAGATATTAGGACATTTTAACCCCAATTACTCCTACTACTTTGATTTGCATGCTACCGTTGTTCGTGTAGGGCTTCCCAGGTGTGCTGGTGGACAGAGCCCGGCTGCCAACAGGACACCGACGAGACATGAGTTCACGACGGGCGCGGCACCCACTCCAGCACCCTTGCCTGTGAGAGTTATCCCCCAGCTATTACCTCTAGGGCCACTGAAGGTGTTAAATCTGTGGTTTTATGGCATCCTTTGTTCATGCTGAGAACCCAGCTTGTGTGTGTGTTGTTCCTCTGAAAATAAAGTGTTTATTTTCTCACTAACTGTTTTGCCTCCCATGTTTCATAGTTTGCTTATAATGTATCACATGGGTGAATTTTCCTTACCTGTATGATAACTGCTTATTACCTTGCTTTTAACTTGTTAGTCTTTCCAAATCTGTGAACTAGAAAATCCTTAACCACTTTCTCTTTCAATATTCTCTTTCCTAGTCTATTATCTCTTTTTTGACTTTGGGGTTTCTCATTCACATGGCATTTGGCCTCTGGTTATTCCTTATTAGGGGCTTCCCAGGCTACTACGGGGTAAAGAATCCACCTGCCAATGCAAGGGCTGCAGGAAGTCACAAGTTTGATACCTGGGTCGACAAGATCCCCTAGAGGAGGAAATGACAATCCACTCCAATATTTTTGCCAAGGTAATCCCATGGACAGAGGAGCCTAGCAGGCTACAGTCCATGGGGGTCACAAAGAGTCAGACATGACTGAGTGACTGAGCATGCATATATATTCCTCATTAACTTGTCTACTTATTAATGCCATTTTTAAAGACATAAAAATATATATATACTTCTAGTCTTTTTACTTTTTTTCAGTGGGAGAGTTGGTCACATTGAATAGCTAAGTATACTCCATTATAGAAATTTAGATTCCTTAACATGGTTCTTATTTTAAATCAATTTTAATAGGAAAAACACACAAAATCCAAACTCTCAGCTCCATTCTTGCCTAATCCACCTCCAACCACACATGCTACCAGCGGTTTGCCAAATGCCATATAATTGCTAAGGAAGTGGGAAACAGTTGCCTGTAATTAAGAAGGTTTGCTGGTTAGAGAGATATTTTCTGTTGCTTTTACCTTTTCCAGTATGTGAGATCTAAAAAGGAAAACACTGGCGTTCTGTTGGAGCCAGAAGCCATCTCTGTATCTGAGCCATCATCTGACTGGTTACTGTAACAGGGAGACTGAGCTGGAGAGGCACTTGAGGTTGTACTGTGAGCATCAGAATCTGAAGTAAAGAGAAAACAAAAATGATAATTTCATTATATGCCCTCGCAACTAAGCCTCAGCATAAAACACAGTGAATGAGATAGTCGAAAATGGAAAAAAATTATTTTCTATTCTACTGTATCTGTACTAAAGTGTATCTAAAAGAAAACGAGCTTCTGGTAAGACCAAGAGTAGACATACTTTCCTCTCTTCCATATAAAACAAAACTAAAGACTCCAAAAGTTGCCAACAGCTAGAGGGCTTAACACTTAAGGAAGGATGTGGAGGTGAGCACCCTAGCTTTTATGGGTTTTATTTTTGCCTTATAAGTCCCAGTCTTGAAGCTGAAGAAGCCAATAATTCAGAAAAAGCCAGTGGGCACACACAGAGACACACACGCACACACCCCCCCAACAAAAGTCGGCTCTCTTGAGCCAGAGGCCTAAGAAAGGGGCAGTCCAGCAAGACAGGGAATCACAGCACAAGGATCACTTTACTGCCGCCAAACAGAAAAAACAGGTCCCTACCCTCACCGACCCTAGCAAAGGCCAACTGGAAAGCCTAGATTTCCATCCTACCAAGAATGTTATGAGGCCTTCCCAACGCCTTCACCAGGGTGATGGCAGGGGAAGCCTACTAAAGAGTCTGTGCTTTCACTACGGCCCACCAAGACCAGGAGGACCCCAACCACCAACCACGGGGGAGCCTTAATTCCCATCCCAGCCCCACCCAGCTGCAGTCAGGAGCCACTCCCACTTCAGATATCTATAGAGGTTGGGTGGGGAACCTGACTTTAACACCACCTGGCAGTAACAAGGCTGTGCCCTTCTGCCATTTCCCCCTCTGACCAAAGAAAAAAAAAAAAGCCAGTTAAAACAGAAGGTTTAAATAAAACTCAGAGTTTCATCACACAATTTTTGAAAGTCTAGGTTTCAATTAAAAAAAAAAAATCACATCATGTCCAGAACCAGGGAGATCTCAAATTGAATGAAAAGTCAGGTATATTAATGCCAAGATGACAGAGATGTTAGAATTATCTGACAGATTTTAAAGCAGCCATAATAAAAATGCTTCAGTGAGCCTTTACAAACAAGCTTAAAATAAATGGAAACATAAACTCAATAAGCAGGTCTCAGTTAAAAAAAAAAAAAAAGCTATAAAGAACCAAGGAACTAAAATCCAAACTGAAAAAAATACAATAAATGACAGGACAGTGGACAGGCTCAATAGCAGAATGGAGGGGACAGAGGAAACAATCAGGGAATCGGAAGAAAGAACAACAGAAATCAGGCAACCTGTACCACACTAAGAAAACNAAGGATGTGGAGGTGAGCACCCTAGCTTTTATGGGTTTTATTTTTGCCTTATAAGTCCCAGTCTTGAAGCTGAAGAAGCCAATAATTCAGAAAAAGCCAGTGGGCACACACAGAGACACACACGCACACACCCCCCCAACAAAAGTCGGCTCTCTTGAGCCAGAGGCCTAAGAAAGGGGCAGTCCAGCAAGACAGGGAATCACAGCACAAGGATCACTTTACTGCCGCCAAACAGAAAAAACAGGTCCCTACCCTCACCGACCCTAGCAAAGGCCAACTGGAAAGCCTAGATTTCCATCCTACCAAGAATGTTATGAGGCCTTCCCAACGCCTTCACCAGGGTGATGGCAGGGGAAGCCTACTAAAGAGTCTGTGCTTTCACTACGGCCCACCAAGACCAGGAGGACCCCAACCACCAACCACGGGGGAGCCTTAATTCCCATCCCAGCCCCACCCAGCTGCAGTCAGGAGCCACTCCCACTTCAGATATCTATAGAGGTTGGGTGGGGAACCTGACTTTAACACCACCTGGCAGTAACAAGGCTGTGCCCTTCTGCCATTTCCCCCTCTGACCAAAGAAAAAAAAAAAAGCCAGTTAAAACAGAAGGTTTAAATAAAACTCAGAGTTTCATCACACAATTTTTGAAAGTCTAGGTTTCAATTAAAAAAAAAAAATCACATCATGTCCAGAACCAGGGAGATCTCAAATTGAATGAAAAGTCAGGTATATTAATGCCAAGATGACAGAGATGTTAGAATTATCTGACAGATTTTAAAGCAGCCATAATAAAAATGCTTCAGTGAGCCTTTACAAACAAGCTTAAAATAAATGGAAACATAAACTCAATAAGCAGGTCTCAGTTTAAAAAAAAAAAAAAAGCTATAAAGAACCAAGGAACTAAAATCCAAACTGAAAAAAATACAATAAATGACAGGACAGTGGACAGGCTCAATAGCAGAATGGAGGGGACAGAGGAAACAATCAGGGAATCGGAAGAAAGAACAACAGAAATCAGGCAACCTGTACCACACTAAGAAAACAAATGAAGAGCCTTAAGAGACCTGCGTAACTGACAAAAAACCTACATCCCTGTGACTGCAGTCCTGAAGGAAGAGGACAAAGAAGGCGCAGGTAAAAAAGTACTCAAATACAATGGCGGAAAATGTGCCAAACTTGGCAAGAGACAAACCTACAGATTGAAGATGAGCAAATGTCACACAGGATATACCCAAAGAAACCAGTGCCAAAGTGAAAGTGTCAGTCACCCAGTCATGTCTGACTTTTTGTGACCCCATGGACTGTAGCCCACCAGGCTCCTCTGTCCATGGGATTCTCCAGGCAAGAATACTGGAGTGGATAACCATTCCCTTCTCCAGGGATCTTTCCAAACCAGGGATTGAACCTGGGTCTCCTGCACTGCAGGCAGGTTCTTTACTGTCTTTGCCACAAAACACACTATAATTAAACCCCCGAAAACTGAAGGAAAAGAGAAAAATCTTGAAAGCATCCAAAGAAAAATGAAAACTTTACCTATAAAGCAAAAACAATAGATTCTAACTTAGTAAGGAGTAAAGGCAGTTAATCAGATACAAGCTACACATGATTTAGTATTTCTGCCCTCAGAAGATATCACATACATTTACAAACCAGGATATAAATCTTTTGGTTAATAATCACTGAGCTATAAAGCCATCCTACTGCTATTCCCAGCAACAAAAATATCAGACAGGGGCTGAGTCTACTACACACCTCACCTTTATCTGCAGAGTCCCCCCCTCCCAGGACAGGTGGATAGAACAATCCTCCAATTTAGAGAACCAATCAAATATTCATGAAGTATCCACTAGACAACAAACCCTGTGTCACATCCTGCATGGGGAGAAACAAGACTGAAGAAAGCTTTTTTTGAACAGTGCTCACAAGTGTTTTCTATTAACAAAGTTTTACATAAAATAGCATTTAATATTAAGTATCTAAAACAAAGAAAGCACCATTAGTGTTTTTAATATGTTCACTTACTTCCAATCTATGAATAGCTTATGGAAAAAAACAATCAAACAAAATCCTTAAGAACAGCGGGCTTCACATAAAAAAGAAGAAAATAATACCATTTGCAACAACATGGATACAACTAGAGATTATCATACTAAGTGAAATAAGTCAGATAGAGAAAGACAAATACCACATGATGACACTTATACACGCTATCTAAAATATGACACAAGTGAACCTATGAAACAGAAAGAGAATCATGGACACAGAGAAGAGACTTGTGGTTGCCAAGGTGGGGAGGTTGGGGTGGGATGAAGTGGAGGGTGAGCTTAGCACATGGAAGCTTTTACATACAGAACAGAAAAACAACAAGGTCCTGCTGCTGAAATATATTCAGCACAGAGAAATACATTCACTATCCTATGATAAACCATAGTGGTAAAAGAATAATTTTTTTTAATGTAAAAAAATATATAGCAGGCTTTAAAGGAGTAAGGCTATGGGAATACTTGAAAGACTTCCCTAATAATTAACAGCAATAGCAGTGCTATGCTTCTGAAGAAAATGCACTATCCTAGGAAGTGCTTAATATCTATGAACCATTTGAAGTTGCAATTTATTTGTCCGTTTCTAACTATAAAAGTGGCAAATTTTTTATATGGCTTAATCTAATAATACTTAGGACAACAGGATACAATTAACTATACATAGAAATGCAATTAGGGGAAAAAAAACTCTCTTCTAGAATGTAAATCTGGAAATTCTTCAAAGAACTGAAAATTTTAACATCTCAAACATTAGGTAGGATTTGGAAATCCCATCCCCCACGTAGGATAGATGGGGATGATAAGCAAAGTGATGGAATCAGAATACATCATGCACATTAAGGGAACAGACCCTTACCCTAAAGTAGACATCCCAAGACTTGCTAGGGATTTTCAATTTTATTCTACAGCAACCAGAATCATGGCAGATTTTAGGAAAAATGACCAAAAAAAAAAAAAAAGAAAAGCTAACACTTCTAGGGGAATTTTTTTTTCTTTGTTTTGTTTTACAAAAGCCCTTTCTACTTGCNTTTAATTTTTATAAAAAACAAAAAAAAAAAAAGGAAAATTTAAAAAAAAAAAAAAAAAAAAAAAAAAAAAAAAAAAAAAGCTAACACTTCTAGGGGAATTTTTTTTTCTTTGTTTTGTTTTACAAAAGCCCTTTCTACTTGCTTATCCTCACTTCTCTTGATTAGGAAACTGTGGTTTAATGTTAAGCAACACCAGGGTCATATATTTGTTCAAGAACTATAACTCAAATCCAGATCTTCAAGCCTTAGATCCAATGCCTTTCCAATACATCACAAAGCGAAGAACATCCCAAGAAGAGGAATACATGTCAGGTACACGCAAGATGAACAGAAGTAAATATGTAACTAGAGGCAGAGAAATCATTTAGTGGGTGATATATAAAAATTCAAATATCTCAAAACTGTTACAATGCACACAGCTGCTAGCAATTCACAATGCACCTAAAACATCTTTTCACTGAGTCTCCAAACCCATTAATTTTCAATCTCCAGCCCCTCCACAACATAGCTTTATCACAAAAATCTAAAATTACACTGGGCATATTCCCTTAGGTAAGGCAAAAGTTAGGTGTCACCTTCCCTATAATTAAAGATGCTAAGAACATACATACAAACTTTCAATTTCTCTACTCCTCAAATGATAAGAAAATTACTGTTTTCTAAACGTTCACTAAAATATTTTCTGAGAATAAAAGGTAGAGTCAGTTTTCATTTGCCCCTTTGGTGATAGCTGGTTAAGAAAGAAACATCTATGATTAAAATATACACGTATTTGATGTTGTCTAAATATTTTACTACCAATATATTATAAAAGTTTACAGAAAGATTAAATATAATTAATTAAACATAATTTCAAAATAACTATGGACTAGTAATACCAACAACTTACTAGTAACACCAACTTCGAGCATGGAGTTAGTAGCAGATCTGGAAAGACTTTGGGGTCCTGGGGCAAAAGCTAGCTATCCAAAAGAGCAGGATGATTATATACAAAGGGCACAGGGTTTTGAGATTAGACAAACCCCAGGTCAAGTTCATCTCTACTACTTATTAAGTGACCCCAGATCAAGGTGAAACCACTGCCTTGTACCTCCTATCCTAATCTCTAAAACTGATATCACTGGGGTAATTGTAAAGTGCTTGGTATACATACAAAATGCTCAAGAGATGATAGTTCTCCTTCCTTCCCTTCCTTCTGTCTGATCAGTAAATTTAACTGTCTTTCTCCATTACTCTAAAACAAACATTGATTGATAATATTTTGTCTAACAAGGGCCTACAGATCTTTTTTTTAGCCACACCTCATGCCTCATGCAGTGGTATCCTAACCATTAGACCGCCAGGGAAGTCTCCATATCTTTTTTAATCCTAAAAACTCCAATATAGGTCCACTCACAATTCTGAAAAGGTTCTCAAAACAAACGTTTATCTCTAACCCATTTGGCCACAAAATCTGGCCTGATCTGGGCCATAATCAGGTGGGCAAACATGACTAGTTATTTACAGTTAGTTTATTCCACTGATATAAATATATCTACATGTCTCCTGCAGAAACACTATTGTGCTTGACTCTGTAGTATTGCCTCAAACCCCCTGGGGGTAATAACATTATATACAGTGGATTTCCTTTTCAAAATTTAACTTACTAAATATAGAAGTACAACAAGTCCCGTGTCCCAAATGACTTCCCATAAAAGTAGATAAACTTATTATTAATTTATCATTTCTTTCCCATCCTCTGACCCAACACACCAAGCCCCTTTAAACCTAAAAATCTTGAGGCTGCAATATGTGAGTTATGATTTCCAAAATTACTCTCCAGAAAACCTGGGTTTTAGTCTTAGGTTGCCCACTAATTATTTACATACCTTTCTGCATGTCTTCAGGCCTCAATCTCCTTAAGGGTAAAAATCAAGTAAACAAACTTGAAACATTAATCTTCTAGAAAAGATGTCAATAAAGAGATGAGAAAGGTCCAAGTGTTCTGAGTACAGTTTGAAGAAGTGGCTAATGAAAGTTCTTTTCAGACATCAAAATCAAAGATAAAGTTCCAAGATTTCCTAGAAATAAAATCTCTCTACCAGTCAACACTGCCTCCTACTCTTTTTTAAAAAAGCAACAAAAGAAAAAATGGTCTACACATGCCATGTGCCACCCGCAGACAAAAACAAAACATCCATTCTTAAATCCTCATGTCTCAATATCCAACTTACTGTGGCGTTTAAATTCCTTCTGCAGTTTACTGATCTGGTTACTTTTTATCCTGTTTCCAGATAGAGTTTTCACTTTCTTTGGTTTCAGTGTAGTCTTTAGACTGGGTCCTGCCCTTGCATCTACCACCTGGAAGAAAATACTGAATATTTAATACCATTTTAAAAATGATACCTCTGTACCCCCTTAGTTCAGATGAGTGCTTATTTGAAGGAGCCAAATTTGAGAACCATAGTTTTCTACTCAGTGTTTAAGAGCTCATGTGCACTTTGAATCATCACATGGGTATTAAATGGTATTAAAAACAGTTTATCTAGGGTTTTTTTTTACTTTGAAGTAGTAACAGGAAGAGTAGCTGGACAAAAAATTTATATAGGTTTTATATATGGTGAAAATGAGCCAAGTAGGTTAAGAAAAACCAGACCTTACAACAATTAACATTCCTACTGGATGATGTCTGCAGTTTACAAAATGTTTTCATATACTTTTGATTCTAACTTCACCACAAGACAGTGAGCAGTAATTTGTTATTCCAATTTTACGGTACAGAAAACCAAGAGATATTAAACTATGTATTTTGCCTTATTTCACTAAACTAGTAAACAGGCAAAGGTAGGTAGGGAAGGCACCCAGACTCATGCTTTATGCTCTTTTTACTACACATCCTTAAGCCTGAGGTCAGCCACGTGCGGGCAATGGCATGTTCTCCCACAGCCTGGTAAGGCCACTGGTCTAGCCCTATATGGACTCATTTCTCATGTCTTCATTCACATTTACTATTTGCAGCGTCTGCCTGCAATGCGGGAGACCCGGGTTCGATCCCTGGGTCAGGAAGATGCCCTGGAGAAGGAAACGGCAACCCACTCCAGTACTCTTGCCTGGAGAATCCCATGGAGGGAGGAGCCTGGTAGGCTACAGTCAATGGGGTCGCAAAGAGTCGGACACGACTGAGCGACAAACTACTAAACTATCCTTATGTAATGGACAGAGGATCCTGGTGGGTTACAGTCCATGGAGTTACAAAGAGTCAGACACAACTGAAGCGACTTAGCATACATGTATCCTGATGTAAAAAGGTTGACATCACCTTCAAAATCACAATTTGGATCTTCCCCACATCAGCTATTCATTAAAGAAAAACTCACAATTTTATAAGTTAACAGATACACAGAAACCTGTTATAATAATTTAACATTGTCAGCAAAGAACAGCTTGCAAGGCTAGTGTAAGAAAGAATGTAAAGAATAAATGCCTGCCTGCTTAAAAATAAGTATCTTATATAAATGTCATAAATCTTCTGAAAGCTAGCATATAGAAAAACAAATAACACTTAGCAGTGTTGTTCTGGTCATTGAAAATATTTTCTGAAGAATTCTAGTGACATTATTAAGTGAAATGCAAATCTCAATTTAACATAGAGAATAAAAACAGCTTCTATTTAACTGAGTGATTACTAATTATTCTTAATATATATCATCTCATTGAGTTCTTACAACAGTTTTGTGACATGGCTATTATGCTCTTTTGCACTTAATAAATAAATGTCACTTGTCCAAAGTTCACAAGTAGTAAGTGGTAAAAAAGGAGGGTTTAAATCCAGTTCTGAATGTAAACTCATGTGCTCATTAGTACCAACATGAGTTAGGAAATCAGGTGTCCTAAGAGATGAAAAAAGGATTCATGTCTAATTAACTGGAGNAAAATGGTACAAACATCACATGATCTTACCCAAAACAGCTCTGGAAATCCTTTTCATAGCGTTTACTGTCAGTGAATCGAGAACTGGAGGATTTAGCTCTGCAAATACAGCATCCCTCTATACTTCGGTACATCTTTGGCTTGTGAAAACCAAACATCTTTTCTTCTGGGCAATAGCCTGTAAAGCCAAGGGAATTGACACAGCTTTGTTGAGGGCTATAACAAGAAACCTTTAAAAGCAAGCTCTCTGCTCCACCCCTCCTCCTGCAACATGGTATTACATGACCAAGCCAGACAGGAGGGCTCTGGGGAAGACCTCTTGGATCTACCTCAATTCTTGGCACACGAGCATGCCAAGTGTCTAAAACAAACAGAGCAGTTCAGATATATAACAAGGCTTCTCCTACTTCCTCCTACTATTCTGGCAAAAACTCACTCTAAAACTGCAGGAAGCAGGCATTTTCTAAAATTCAAGATTCTAAGAGAAGGACAGAGAAGCCTAGCGTGCTGCAGTCCATGGGGTTGAAAAGAGTCAAATACAACTGAGTGACTGCCCAACAACAAAGTAGAGAATACAACAAATTCTCTCTCTCTACTGTCCTGTGAAATACCGAAATCAGACACAGTGAGGACACATCCTAAAAGTAAAGGTACCCCTTTTCACTCTGCATGTTTGCATTACTGGGATTCCCCTCTTGAAAAGTTCTGAGCATTTACCACAGGACTACAATTTGATACTAAGCACAGAAGTAACTCAATATGCATCAACCCACACTACTTTGCCCTATGGGAAATCAAAGGGGCTTTCTTCTGTGATAAACGGGAAGTTCTAAGCAGGCAAGTTATCCTTGATTTGAAACTACGGAAAGGAGGATGTAAAACATACAAAAAACTAGGGTCATAGTTTAAGAATGCTAATTTCATAAATCATTAAGACAGATTAAGAGTGCGCTCATGTTGCCTGACCAGTGGTCTGCCCCGCAGTCGTTACAGAGGTTTTTGAAGTTCTTCAATGAGGTGCTGGGCCTGAGCTCTAATAGTGGGAGGCAGATGTTCAAAAATGTAGAGTGAGATAAACTGTGATTTCCATGATCAAAAAAACCCTCAACATCCATCAAGGGAGGAAGAAATAACTCCAGGGCTGGTTGCAACAAAAGGCAGCTGGTAGTAAACATACACCTTATAAATAATTTAGAATATCCAAACCAAGGACCAACTTCACAAAACATCTGGACTAAGAGGTGATGAAAATGTAATGAAAAGAAACTAAACCCCAAAGGACAAATCCAGAGCAGGGCCTCTCTGTGTGTGTGCGTGTGCGCGCACATANAATGCTAATTTCATAAATCATTAAGACAGATTAAGAGTGCGCTCATGTTGCCTGACCAGTGGTCTGCCCCGCAGTCGTTACAGAGGTTTTTGAAGTTCTTCAATGAGGTGCTGGGCCTGAGCTCTAATAGTGGGAGGCAGATGTTCAAAAATGTAGAGTGAGATAAACTGTGATTTCCATGATCAAAAAAACCCTCAACATCCATCAAGGGAGGAAGAAATAACTCCAGGGCTGGTTGCAACAAAAGGCAGCTGGTAGTAAACATACACCTTATAAATAATTTAGAATATCCAAACCAAGGACCAACTTCACAAAACATCTGGACTAAGAGGTGATGAAAATGTAATGAAAAGAAACTAAACCCCAAAGGACAAATCCAGAGCAGGGCCTCTCTGTGTGTGTGCGTGTGCGCGCACATAAGCATAAGAGAGAATTATTAGAATTAACTAGATTTGTACCCACAGTTTTAGGAGTTATAACCACGTTTTAAAAGGAATGCCATCCTTTTAAAAGTTCTTTTAGAAATACACTCAAATATATGAGTAAAACAAAAGCCTTGTGTTTGTCTTTGAATGACCTCTTCCCTAACCTCATTCCTCTCCAATTCTGATTAGCCATACCAGAGTTAAGTTATTTATGAAAGTGATCTATAAAAATAACCAAATAATCAGACTGTGTGTGTGTGCCTGTGTGTGTTATGAAGCAATTCTGAAATACAAAGGATTTAAAATTTGCTTTTAAGAAAATAATATATCAGCAAATAATTAGCCAAACACTTAAGTTTTCCTTTTAAACAGGGACTAGTGTTCTTTGATGTTTTTGAGAGACAAGTAAAAAAAAGAAGTGATGGATCAGAAGGCCACTGATGTATTTCAATAATTAATTCTAAACTAAAAANGTTATGAAGCAATTCTGAAATACAAAGGATTTAAAATTTGCTTTTAAGAAAATAATTTATCAGCAAATAATTAGCCAAACACTTAAGTTTTCCTTTTAAACAGGGACTAGTGTTCTTTGATGTTTTTGAGAGGCAAGTAAAAAAAAGAAGTGATGGATCAGAAGGCCACTGATGTATTTCAATAATTAATTCTAAACTAAAAATTAGTTTAAGAATTGTTAAACAAGAACATAATGTTTCTAGTTGATTAAGGTAATTGTTTTCATTAAGTGAGACTTTTTTGAAAGGAAAAAAAATGAGGAAGGTGCTCAGTATATAGTAGGAAAAGGTATAGACCTGTGAAATGAGGTAGATTTTCTTTGTCAGTCCAACAAAAATTCACATGATAAATGAAAAGAAAATTGCCTCCTGAAGAAAATGGCCATGCACTGCTTTGGAAAAAACAATGTCAAACGACACAGGTTTATACAAACTTTAAATAAGAAGTACTAAGAAAGTAGAAGCTACTGCTCTAGTTTGTATATTCCTGTTTTGAGGCAAAAATGTAACACTACTCTTTCTAGTCCTTACACTAACCTGTGGCCTCTCCAAATTCCCTTAATACCTTCCATTATCATCAAGGTCGAAAGTCCACAGGTCCTCCTGCAGTCACCAGCTTCATCAATAACTCTAGGAAACTTCAACCTCCCTTCTCCGTTCTCAGCAAGGACAGAGGAAGTACAGCAAGAAAGGCCAGTTCATTCCATTAATACACTGGCCAAATCCCATTACAGGACAGACTATTTTGCCCTCACAATCCCCTTCCTTCCACAAATAACAAACATACTATCAAAACTATAAAAAATTCAGGTCATCTACAGGATATGAACTACTACCTTCACTGAGGCTGGATTTGACCAAGAAGTCAGAGTTGTGCCAGTTATCATGCCGCCAAGCTGCTAGGGAATATTAAGACTATAGCTAAATATTACTTTCCTTTTCATCAGCAGTGACTGTGAATCAATTTTTGTTGGTGGTAGGAATCGCCACAAAACTTACCCAATAGTAAGTGAAACAATCCACTCTTCAGCCTNCATTTGTACAGTACTTCATGTTTGCTAAAGCACTTTCACTGGCATTTCTTTACCTACTGTCAGCCAAAAAGCCACAATTTTTAAAAAATGTAACAGTTAAAGACAAACAAACCATGCTGAAATTGCTGTTCTGTCCAATTTAATTCAATCTCAAAGATTAAAGTTAATAGCTAAGTCAGCAAAAGCCATAAGAGAAATAACTGTAATTACATGAACAAATAGCATACAGAGACAGCAATGTGAGTTTTTAAAATACAACAATCAATTCTGAACACTTGTTTTGATTGATTTATTGGGGTTTCATCTACTTTAAAACTGTAAATTTCATAAAAATTCAATGATCAACTTAATGAAAGGATGGGAAGTGCATCCTTAGTGTTGAAGCAAGGAAAGCGTGAAGTAACCACTGTTTATCAAGATGCAAAAGACCAATTCTAATCTCATTTAATGAGACTATGAAGCCAAAGAGCAGGATGATGTCGTAGTACACTTAACATAGTACACATAAGTTTACTGAGCACAGTATAACATGATGGTGACATAATCCTCACAACCAATAGTAAAGGCTGTGTAAGAAGTTTTCTGATAGTTCCAAGCTTATAGATGATCTCTTTTAATTTTTAGTGATTCCAAAAGGAACAGTATGATTTGGTATAAACTAAGAAACAGTATGATGAATCGGGGAAAATGCAAATTTTAGAGCTTTTAGTACCCTTTCTAACATGGACTTAGGAGACAGTAAGGTGAAGATCTTAATTCTGCAGAGTATTTTCTTATCTTTCAATCTTATAAGGGTATGATTTTAATTAACACTTAGGAAAATGGAGAAGGTTCTTATTATGGTGTATGTTACATCTATTAGGTGCACCTTAGTTGGTATGCTTTGAAGGACACCAATAGTTCCTCCAATGTAATAAGTTCCCCAATTCCATTTTCTAGATTCCTTCTGGGTAGTTGTTTTTCTTATATTCAAAAATACCTTTCAGGGGCTTCCCTGGTGGTCCAGTGGTTAAAAATTCGCCTGCCAATGCGTAGGACATGGGTTCCATCCCTCGTCTAGAAAGATTCCACAGGGGCTACCTAGAGTCCGTGCTCCACAGCAAGAGAGGCCGCTGCAGTGAGGAGCCCGCACCCCACAACCAAAGGGCAGCCCCAGCTTGCCGCAACTAGACAAAGTTCCAGCGCAGCAAAGATGGCTCAGCACACCCAAGAAACAAAACAAGCACATGTTTGGAAAATTTTCACAACTCAAAACGCACTGGATGAACTAGGTAGAGGAAAACAGAAATAAATATGCCAAAGATGATGTTAAATCAGCTTTTATAGTTAATGTTGTAACTTGTCCTTACCATCTTGAGAAGTGAAATTCTGATGCAAAGCAGGGGTGTGACCTCCCAAATTAAAACCTTTCTAAATTGTTCTTCATTTTCAAGAGACCAAACCCTATAGCTTCTAATCATTTTTTCTACAAAACCAAATGACCTAGACTTCTTTTCTAAAAAAGCACACTTAAGATAGTGTGCATGCATATACGCTCAGGCATTGTGTCTGACTCTTTGTGACCCCTTGGACTACAGCCCACCAGTCTTCTCTGTCCGTGGAATTTTCTGAGAAAAAATACTAGAGATGAGTTGCCATTTCCTCCTCCAGGGAATCTTCCTGGCCCAGGGACCAACCCTACATCTCCTGTATCTCCTGCACTGTCAGGCAGATTCTTCACCACTGCGCCACAGGGTAAATGTCCATGAATTCTCAGACTGGTTACAGTATGGTGTCTTCGTACTACAGGATACTCTTTCAGCCCTTGAAAGAAGGCAGCAGATCTACAACATGTGCAGAGAAGATGTGTATAAGAGACAGCCCCTGTCCTGATGCAACACTCAAGCAGCACGTGAGCCTTTTAATGGATGACTACTTAGTAAACCTAGTGAGCCTTTTCTGAGCTTATTCTTGCACTTGAGAGGCACCTGGGAACCTGCAGTAAATACACAGGGGTTTCATTCTGGGCTTTGTTTATGAGCCACCCACTTAAGCAGTGATTGGTGTTTAACTATTTTGAGCTTTGGGGAGGCCAGAGAGTAACAAAGTATTTCCACAAAACCTACAGACCCACTAATGTTTTTAAAAAAATAAGAAACCTTATCTAATCCTTGGGAAAAAAATTAAGTCACAAAATGGCTCTGAAACCAAGTTACTTTATATATTTGAGAAGGTGGTGAGTGAGCATGGCACAATTTGATTTTAAACTTGGGATTTCTATTATCTCAACAAACTAAGTAGTCTTTAGAATACTTCTTCCCTATAAGACACTGAATCACTATGTTGTTTTGTACACCTGAAATTAACATAATAAAAATAATAAGTAACATAATAAAACTGAATCAACTTCAGTTTTAAAAAAAGAGTATTTCTTTCCTAAACTCACATTTGTGCAGTATTAAATGATTCCTCCAGAACAACCTATTTGTTCAAATTGTTAGTGATTTTTGCATGTATTCTTACAGATGTCACATCACTCAGTAGTGTTTTAATAGAAGGAAGCCAATGCCATCTGCTTCCTAATTGATGAATAGTTACAGATGAGAGTAGACTCCATATAGTATCACCCTTAAGTGTGTATTTACAGAACCAGAAGAAAATTTACCCTTGAAATAAAGGCAAAAATAAGACTTAAAATGCTGATTTTAAAACTGTCATTTGCCTTCTAAAAATAGACAGTACTGGTGGTTGCAAATCTCTATACTAAAAGCTACTGAATTGTATACTTTGAGAGTGAATTTTATGATATATAAATTGTTACAATAAGCTTGTTTCTAAAAATAAAAAGATTGGGTTTGGAATTCTCTTGACTTTATTCATCTTTGTAACCTTAGCACCTAGAATATTGTCAATCACGTAATATGTACTCAATAAATCTGTGGATTAAACTTTTTTTAAAAACTGTCATTTGTACAGTACTTCATGTTTGCTAAAGCACTTTCACTGGCATTTCTTTACCTACTGTCAGCCAAAAAGCCACAATTTTTAAAAAATGTAACAGTTAAAGACAAACAAACCATGCTGAAATTGCTGTTCTGTCCAATTTAATTCAATCTCAAAGATTAAAGTTAATAGCTAAGTCAGCAAAAGCCATAAGAGAAATAACTGTAATTACATGAACAAATAGCATACAGAGACAGCAATGTGAGTTTTTAAAATACAACAATCAATTCTGAACACTTGTTTTGATTGATTTATTGGGGTTTCATCTACTTTAAAACTGTAAATTTCATAAAAATTCAATGATCAACTTAATGAAAGGATGGGAAGTGCATCCTTAGTGTTGAAGCAAGGAAAGCGTGAAGTAACCACTGTTTATCAAGATGCAAAAGACCAATTCTAATCTCATTTAATGAGACTATGAAGCCAAAGAGCAGGATGATGTCGTAGTACACTTAACATAGTACACATAAGTTTACTGAGCACAGTATAACATGATGGTGACATAATCCTCACAACCAATAGTAAAGGCTGTGTAAGAAGTTTTCTGATAGTTCCAAGCTTATAGATGATCTCTTTTAATTTTTAGTGATTCCAAAAGGAACAGTATGATTTGGTATAAACTAAGAAACAGTATGATGAATCGGGGAAAATGCAAATTTTAGAGCTTTTAGTACCCTTTCTAACATGGACTTAGGAGACAGTAAGGTGAAGATCTTAATTCTGCAGAGTATTTTCTTATCTTTCAATCTTATAAGGGTATGATTTTAATTAACACTTAGGAAAATGGAGAAGGTTCTTATTATGGTGTATGTTACATCTATTAGGTGCACCTTAGTTGGTATGCTTTGAAGGACACCAATAGTTCCTCCAATGTAATAAGTTCCCCAATTCCATTTTCTAGATTCCTTCTGGGTAGTTGTTTTTCTTATATTCAAAAATACCTTTCAGGGGCTTCCCTGGTGGTCCAGTGGTTAAAAATTCGCCTGCCAATGCGTAGGACATGGGTTCCATCCCTCGTCTAGAAAGATTCCACAGGGGCTACCTAGAGTCTGTGCTCCACAGCAAGAGAGGCCGCTGCAGTGAGGAGCCCGCACCCCACAACCAAAGGGCAGCCCCAGCTTGCCGCAACTAGACAAAGTTCCAGCGCAGCAAAGATGGCTCAGCACACCCAAGAAACAAAACAAGCACATGTTTGGAAAATTTTCACAACTCAAAACGCACTGGATGAACTAGGTAGAGGAAAACAGAAATAAATATGCCAAAGATGATGTTAAATCAGCTTTTATAGTTAATGTTGTAACTTGTCCTTACCATCTTGAGAAGTGAAATTCTGATGCAAAGCAGGGGTGTGACCTCCCAAATTAAAACCTTTCTAAATTGTTCTTCATTTTCAAGAGACCAAACCCTATAGCTTCTAATCATTTTTTCTACAAAACCAAATGACCTAGACTTCTTTTCTAAAAAAGCACACTTAAGATAGTGTGCATGCATATACGCTCAGGCATTGTGTCTGACTCTTTGTGACCCCTTGGACTACAGCCCACCAGTCTTCTCTGTCCGTGGAATTTTCTGAGAAAAAATACTAGAGATGAGTTGCCATTTCCTCCTCCAGGGAATCTTCCTGGCCCAGGGACCAACCCTACATCTCCTGTATCTCCTGCACTGTCAGGCAGATTCTTCACCACTGCGCCACAGGGTAAATGTCCATGAATTCTCAGACTGGT
Source organism: Raphicerus campestris (assembly GCA_006410735.1). Classification (NCBI taxonomy): domain Eukaryota; kingdom Metazoa; phylum Chordata; class Mammalia; order Artiodactyla; family Bovidae; genus Raphicerus; species Raphicerus campestris. The sequence continues at coordinate 424,996 of SJYW01048348.1, read as the reverse complement.
TACAGTATGGTGTCTTCGTACTACAGGATACCCTTTCAGCCCTTGAAAGAAGGCAGCAGATCTACAACATGTGCAGAGAGGGAACTTCTTAAAGATATCTTGTTATATAGTATGTTTTTAATGAGATCTTGAATATACAACCTGGCTTTTTAAAATAGACTTTTAAGAACCAATAACTAGCAATTGTCTCTGAGGGGTGCAAGAATGAAGGAGGTTTACTTTCACTTTACTCCCTTCTATACTATCTTTTTTTAATCAAGAGCACCACACCCCAAAACTTTAGTCATCATCACATATCTTGACTTAACTAAAGAGGAATCTGAAAAAGCCCAAAGAACTTAAATAAACTTCCTCAAAGACATACAGATGAAGATATACACATTAGGAAATATATTCCACAAGAGAGCATACAGAATAGACTAGTAAAATCAGAACAGACAGAACAGAACGGGAAGGAAACTGCAGAGACGAGACAAGCAAAAGATTTGTGAAGTGGGAAGGAAGCAGCAGTGAGCAGAGAGGAAAGGAACCAAGCAACCAAAGACAACTCTGAAGGGAAGGAGATGCATTTTTCAGAGCTGAGCTTTAAACGGCATGATTATGGGAAAGGAAGAGAAATAAATACGAAAAGGCACTTATGATCCAAAGTTAAGTGCCATCTCGAGTGCTTGAAACTGGTAATGCCACCTTCGACACCATTTTAGTCAATGGTATGCTATCTTTAATCACATGTACGTACAAGATCTAGTAAACACTAACAGTGTAACTGTAGCAACACTCTTCACAAAGGGTCAAATAGGATTGTTTTGTGTTCTCCCACTGCTAGGCCACTTGGTTGCAGTATTTCCCTACAAAAAGATACATTTCGGTAATGCTTAAGGAAAACCATGGGGCAATCAAACACTACTATTTCCTTTTACCTGCTTCTAGTAGATACCTACCCACATCCCCATATCAAAGTTTCTGAATTTTCAAGTGAAATTTAAAAATTTTAACTTGCCTGGAGAAAAACAGAAAGGGGTGGTGGATGCCCACTTGTCTGCCAAAAGCTTCTCCAAACATGTATCCAGACTGAGAAATTATATAATAAAATATTTATCCAGTGCTGCCTATGGAAACCACGCTCAGTAGAAGACCCTAGTAAGACTCCTCCTACAGGAAAGGGGGCAAACTCAGAAATTAAGTCTTCAGCTGACATTGCATAAGTTAAAAATAAAAATCACAAATCCAGATCTCTGCATTTTAGACAGTGTAAAAAGAAATATGAGGTCTTCCCATTTTGATACCATAAAAACAAAACAAAACCGGGTATTCCAATACCAGATTAAGAGCAATTCCAGTGAATGAGAAAGTNTCCCTGGTGGTCCAGTGGTTAAAAATTCGCCTGCCAATGCGTAGGACATGGGTTCCATCCCTCGTCTAGAAAGATTCCACAGGGGCTACCTAGAGTCCGTGCTCCACAGCAAGAGAGGCCGCTGCAGTGAGGAGCCCGCACCCCACAACCAAAGGGCAGCCCCAGCTTGCCGCAACTAGACAAAGTTCCAGCGCAGCAAAGATGGCTCAGCACACCCAAGAAACAAAACAAGCACATGTTTGGAAAATTTTCACAACTCAAAACGCACTGGATGAACTAGGTAGAGGAAAACAGAAATAAATATGCCAAAGATGATGTTAAATCAGCTTTTATAGTTAATGTTGTAACTTGTCCTTACCATCTTGAGAAGTGAAATTCTGATGCAAAGCAGGGGTGTGACCTCCCAAATTAAAACCTTTCTAAATTGTTCTTCATTTTCAAGAGACCAAACCCTATAGCTTCTAATCATTTTTTCTACAAAACCAAATGACCTAGACTTCTTTTCTAAAAAAGCACACTTAAGATAGTGTGCATGCATATACGCTCAGGCATTGTGTCTGACTCTTTGTGACCCCTTGGACTATAGCCCACCAGTCTTCTCTGTCCGTGGAATTTTCTGAGAAAAAATACTAGAGATGAGTTGCCATTTCCTCCTCCAGGGAATCTTCCTGGCCCAGGGACCAACCCTACATCTCCTGTATCTCCTGCACTGTCAGGCAGATTCTTCACCACTGCGCCACAGGGTAAATGTCCATGAATTCTCAGACTGGTTACAGTATGGTGTCTTCGTACTACAGGATACCCTTTCAGCCCTTGAAAGAAGGCAGCAGATCTACAACATGTGCAGAGAGGGAACTTCTTAAAGATATCTTGTTATATAGTATGTTTTTAATGAGATCTTGAATATACAACCTGGCTTTTTAAAATAGACTTTTAAGAACCAATAACTAGCAATTGTCTCTGAGGGGTGCAAGAATGAAGGAGGTTTACTTTCACTTTACTCCCTTCTATACTATCTTTTTTTAATCAAGAGCACCACACCCCAAAACTTTAGTCATCATCACATATCTTGACTTAACTAAAGAGGAATCTGAAAAAGCCCAAAGAACTTAAATAAACTTCCTCAAAGACATACAGATGAAGATATACACATTAGGAAATATATTCCACAAGAGAGCATACAGAATAGACTAGTAAAATCAGAACAGACAGAACAGAACGGGAAGGAAACTGCAGAGACGAGACAAGCAAAAGATTTGTGAAGTGGGAAGGAAGCAGCAGTGAGCAGAGAGGAAAGGAACCAAGCAACCAAAGACAACTCTGAAGGGAAGGAGATGCATTTTTCAGAGCTGAGCTTTAAACGGCATGATTATGGGAAAGGAAGAGAAATAAATACGAAAAGGCACTTATGATCCAAAGTTAAGTGTCATCTCGAGTGCTTGAAACTGGTAATGCCACCTTCGACACCATTTTAGTCAATGGTATGCTATCTTTAATCACATGTACGTACAAGATCTAGTAAACACTAACAGTGTAACTGTAGCAACACTCTTCACAAAGGGTCAAATAGGATTGTTTTGTGTTCTCCCACTGCTAGGCCACTTGGTTGCAGTATTTCCCTACAAAAAGATACATTTCGGTAATGCTTAAGGAAAACCATGGGGCAATCAAACACTACTATTTCCTTTTACCTGCTTCTAGTAGATACCTACCCACATCCCCATATCAAAGTTTCTGAATTTTCAAGTGAAATTTAAAAATTTTAACTTGCCTGGAGAAAAACAGAAAGGGGTGGTGGATGCCCACTTGTCTGCCAAAAGCTTCTCCAAACATGTATCCAGACTGAGAAATTATATAATAAAATATTTATCCAGTGCTGCCTATGGAAACCACGCTCAGTAGAAGACCCTAGTAAGACTCCTCCTACAGGAAAGGGGGCAAACTCAGAAATTAAGTCTTCAGCTGACATTGCATAAGTTAAAAATAAAAATCACAAATCCAGATCTCTGCATTTTAGACAGTGTAAAAAGAAATATGAGGTCTTCCCATTTTGATACCATAAAAACAAAACAAAACCGGGTATTCCAATACCAGATTAAGAGCAATTCCAGTGAATGAGAAAGTTAAAGGTTGGGAGGATAGTATTTATTCGCTTTTAAAGGATGATTATTAGTTAAGAAATGTGACTACTGTGTGTGATGAAGAAGTCAAGCTGGAATCTATATTTCTGCTTGTGTCTTACAAGGGAATAGACAGTCACCTCAAATTTTATTTGTCCTCTGTAATATTAGGGTAAAATCTTACTTCTACTTTCCAGGAATGCTGTGGAGCAAGAATATGAAAACATCAGCGTATGTATACCATTTATTTCCTTAAATTTATGACTTGCACATTATAGAAATATAAACTCTTATCTGTCCCAAGACACACCCAACTAAAATGAGGGTAGAATCCTGATCTCTGAAGGTTTTAAGAACAAGTTTGTGGGGAAGGAGGAACTTAAAATTTCCAGAGATTTTAAGTTTATGAAACGACCATATTCCTTTCCATGAAGGTTGTTCTCCATTTTCAAACTTGACAAAAATGTTAAGAAAGCACACACGTGGTCTAACTCGAATCTCAGGAAAGTTCCTAAAGCTCTCTGAAGCACAAGGACTGGCAGTCCTAACCTTTAAATGCCCTCCTGATTATATAGTCTTCTCTTCCAAACACATTCTTTTTATGTTTGCCTAACCTGGCTTTAATCCATACAATCACATAAAAAAATCTGAAAGTCAACCAGGTACTCCCTTCTCATCTTCTGCAAGATCTCTACCATCTCCATGATGAAGCCCTTAGAGAATCTGCTTCTTCTTTCACTTCTCTGGTTCATGNTGAGAAAAAATACTAGAGTTGAGTTGCCATTTCCTCCTCCAGGGAATCTTCCTGGCCCAGGGACCAACCCTACATCTCCTGTATCTCCTGCACTGTCAGGCAGATTCTTCACCACTGCGCCACAGGGTAAATGTCCATGAATTCTCAGACTGGTTACAGTATGGTGTCTTCGTACTACAGGATACTCTTTCAGCCCTTGAAAGAAGGCAGCAGATCTACAACATGTGCAGAGAGGGAACTTCTTAAAGATATCTTGTTATATAGTATGTTTTTAATGAGATCTTGAATATACAACCTGGCTTTTTAAAATAGACTTTTAAGAACCAATAACTAGCAATTGTCTCTGAGGGGTGCAAGAATGAAGGAGGTTTACTTTCACTTTACTCCCTTCTATACTATCTTTTTTTAATCAAGAGCACCACACCCCAAAACTTTAGTCATCATCACATATCTTGACTTAACTAAAGAGGAATCTGAAAAAGCCCAAAGAACTTAAATAAACTTCCTCAAAGACATACAGATGAAGATATACACATTAGGAAATATATTCCACAAGAGAGCATACAGAATAGACTAGTAAAATCAGAACAGACAGAACAGAACGGGAAGGAAACTGCAGAGACGAGACAAGCAAAAGATTTGTGAAGTGGGAAGGAAGCAGCAGTGAGCAGAGAGGAAAGGAACCAAGCAACCAAAGACAACTCTGAAGGGAAGGAGATGCATTTTTCAGAGCTGAGCTTTAAACGGCATGATTATGGGAAAGGAAGAGAAATAAATACGAAAAGGCACTTATGATCCAAAGTTAAGTGCCATCTCGAGTGCTTGAAACTGGTAATGCCACCTTCGACACCATTTTAGTCAATGGTATGCTATCTTTAATCACATGTACGTACAAGATCTAGTAAACACTAACAGTGTAACTGTAGCAACACTCTTCACAAAGGGTCAAATAGGATTGTTTTGTGTTCTCCCACTGCTAGGCCACTTGGTTGCAGTATTTCCCTACAAAAAGATACATTTCGGTAATGCTTAAGGAAAACCATGGGGCAATCAAACACTACTATTTCCTTTTACCTGCTTCTAGTAGATACCTACCCACATCCCCATATCAAAGTTTCTGAATTTTCAAGTGAAATTTAAAAATTTTAACTTGCCTGGAGAAAAACAGAAAGGGGTGGTGGATGCCCACTTGTCTGCCAAAAGCTTCTCCAAACATGTATCCAGACTGAGAAATTATATAATAAAATATTTATCCAGTGCTGCCTATGGAAACCACGCTCAGTAGAAGACCCTAGTAAGACTCCTCCTACAGGAAAGGGGGCAAACTCAGAAATTAAGTCTTCAGCTGACATTGCATAAGTTAAAAATAAAAATCACAAATCCAGATCTCTGCATTTTAGACAGTGTAAAAAGAAATATGAGGTCTTCCCATTTTGATACCATAAAAACAAAACAAAACCGGGTATTCCAATACCAGATTAAGAGCAATTCCAGTGAATGAGAAAGTTAAAGGTTGGGAGGATAGTATTTATTCGCTTTTAAAGGATGATTATTAGTTAAGAAATGTGACTACTGTGTGTGATGAATAAGTCAAGCTGGAATCTATATTTCTGCTTGTGTCTTACAAGGGAATAGACAGTCACCTCAAATTTTATTTGTCCTCTGTAATATTAGGGTAAAATCTTACTTCTACTTTCCAGGAATGCTGTGGAGCAAGAATATGAAAACATCAGCGTATGTATACCATTTATTTCCTTAAATTTATGACTTGCACATTATAGAAATATAAACTCTTATCTGTCCCAAGACACACCCAACTAAAATGAGGGTAGAATCCTGATCTCTGAAGGTTTTAAGAACAAGTTTGTGGGGAAGGGGGAACTTAAAATTTCCAGAGATTTTAAGTTTATGAAACGACCATATTCCTTTCCATGAAGGTTGTTCTCCATTTTCAAACTTGACAAAAATGTTAAGAAAGCACACACGTGGTCTAACTCGAATCTCAGGAAAGTTCCTAAAGCTCTCTGAAGCACAAGGACTGGCAGTCCTAACCTTTAAATGCCCTCCTGATTATATAGTCTTCTCTTCCAAACACATTCTTTTTATGTTTGCCTAACCTGGCTTTAATCCATACAATCACATAAAAAAATCTGAAAGTCAACCAGGTACTCCCTTCTCATCTTCTGCAAGATCTCTACCATCTCCATGATGAAGCCCTTAGAGAATCTGCTTCTTCTTTCACTTCTCTGGTTCATGTTCCTTCCATTCCCATTGTCTGTCCCTCATTATGGTGTTTGAACTTCTGTCAGAGCCTCATAACTGCCTTATAAGGCTGCACCCTTCAAATAGGTGGTATCGTCCTAAAAAGTTCAAATGTTAATATTCCTTCCAAGGTACCAACACTTGGATATCAGGATAATACCCAAACTCCTTGGCAAGAAATTCAAAACTTTTCAGGATCTAGTCCTGTCTACCAGCTACTCCCAATATAGAATTCTGATATTCCAGGAGTGTCAAATCAATCTCAATAACTAGCCACATCAATACTCAAGGCTGCTATTTCTGTGCAAATGGTTTCTCCTTCATCCTCTTAACCTAAAAAATTATTTGAGAATTTCATCTTTTTACAAAACCTTTCCATTCCTAACAAACACACTGGATTTCACGTACTTGTTTAAGCTATTGTTCCCTCTGTGCTTAGTCACTCAGTGGTGTCTGACTCTGCAACCCCATGGACTGTAGCCCACCAGGCTCCTCTGTCCATGGAGATTCTCCAGGCAAGAATACTAGAGTGGATTGCCATGCCTTCCTCCAGGGGACTGCTCCCTCTACTCAATGATAAACTGTTACAGGACAGAAACTATTAATAAGTCTTATATTACAACCAGGTGCTGACTGTACATCGTATACAGAACTGGGTGGAACTTGCTAAGAAGTGTGGGGTAGACAGAATGGAGTTGAACAGTGTTTTTAAGGGCATGAAATAGGAATGGTATCCACAATAAAGACATGCATTAAAAAAAAATAATGTTTTGAACAATGTCATTTTTCTTTAACATTTACTTTCTAGACTTTTGCACCCCTGCAAAAAAAAAGTGGGCTTTAAAGATTTCCAAGAAATGTAAACCAAATGAACGACTTTAATCAGAAAAGACTAATTAATAGCAAACAAGTCAATGTTTTTGTTAACAATTGGTAGAAAAAATATTTCTTGATGATTTCAAGCAGACATGTGTAGAGGAAAGGAGGATTAAGAGAACAATGTGTGTAGAAATGAATCTCAAAACAAGAGCTATTTAAACTCAGCATACATTAACATCAACCAAATTAAAATAACATTAAGCCAAATCAAACTTATAGTAGGTGGAAACAACTAAATATGAAGCTAAAAAATTTATTTTAAACTGCAACTTTTGTACTTGAATATGTAATAGCAAATGTGTCTGTGACATCTATATTTCTAGTACAAAAAGAAAACTCTCCCTTGAAAATAAACTCCCTTCTTTTGGATTAGCTGCATTTCCATAATACAGAAAACCACTCAGTTGCAGATTCAATTAAAAGGGAAACTGAAAAAGAGAAACTGGAGAACCAAAAGATAACAAAATATTTTCAGTTTACAACAGTTTACACAAGAGTGTCCTACTCTTGTGGACAAATCAGAAAGAAGATGGTATTTTCTAGATTTCCACTGGACTTTCTGATGTTACCTGGTTGACTCAGAATTAGATTGGCAACCAGGAGTTTAAGGCAGTGTCTTCCCAGAAACAGTTTCTGAAGGTGGGGAATGGGGCCAAAAACAATTATTCTTTCCACTTCTCATTTACTAAATTATGTATTCCAGCAAGGAAACTGATCCAAATCTGTCTTGTCTTCTGCAAAATATCTACTTTCCAAAGTTGTGAGGACAACAGGTTGTATTACCAAGCACATGATTTTACTTATTTACATCCCCAAGAACCAGGTATGATTATTGCTATTTTGCAGGTGACAAAATCTTCACCTTCAAAGTGACTTGCTTAAGATGATCACGTCTTTGGATCACATCTTTTCAACCCCATAGACTTCTGAACACTAACCTAGTGCCTCAACAAATATACTTACTTCCCTCCTTCCTAGCCAATTATATGCCTAGCACTGCTTACGGAAGAAAAGAAAATGTAATACTTTTAAAGCAACCTACTATGTGCCTAGCACAGTAAATTAATTTGTCCTTGCAGGAGCTTATTACGTTGGTCTACATTTCAAATTAGCTTTAAGTTTTTCCCAGTGAGAAACTTATTTTACATGGAAAATCATTCTCAAAGTGCTTTTGTGACATAAATCTGCCCGACTGTGAGCTTATGAGCCAGGTTTTCCCAAGGTCTGACTGCCAACTCTGGAGAAAAAACTGATCATTCAGGTTCCAGATATACAGAAAAGTACTGTGCAATAGCAGTCTTGAGAACCACCCAAGATTCTAGAATATTCTATGTATTGAACTTTTTATCTCCAATCTCTTGCCAAAGTAATGCAAAAGGAGAAGGCAGCAGAGACCTTGTCTGTGTTTTTCCCACTCTCAACTCATTTACCTTGATAAACCAAATCTCTGCTGCACATATCATCTGATATTTAAAACAAAAGCCTTAAACTCTAGATATATTTGAAATTTCTCGGAACATTGAAATCTAGCTGTAACTCAGCTATGAAATACTAATTAAGAAAACAAATTAAAGGATCTCAGTGTATTGGCAAAGCTCCTCATTTGTGTTTTACTAATAAATACCTGACCCAGAGAAATAACTCCCCAAAGGAAAGCCATAAGGTTATTAAATCTGAAGTTTCTCATTCTATTGACAAGATCTTTCTTTTCAAGATCATTCATTTCAGAAATGTACTAATATTGGCAGCCTGTAGGTATCTGTCAACCAAAACTTGGGGGAAAAGAGTGTATTGAATAGCAAAACAATGAAAGCACAAAACTGGTTTCAATTTGTATGGATATTCTGGTATGTGTGGGCGTGGCCCTCAAAGGATATTTTTATTTTTCAGTAAAGGCCACTTTCAGATTCTAACTCTTAAAGATGATCAAAATACAGGAGAAAGAAGGAAAGAAACAACAGACACGGTGCTGCTTATCGGATGTCTAGACTGCAAGCAAACCCCAAATACCAAAGAAGCATCCATGTGTCAAACCAGCATAATTTCTGAGCTATGCCTGGGGCCACACACACACACACACACACACACACACACAAAAGGCTTGAAAAGAAAATCTAAGAGGGGTAACCAGCAGGTCAATCCCAGTTCACAGGAACTAGGAAGAGCTAGCAGGGACAGCTAGCCGTTTACCTTGTATCATCCCCCTGAGCAGCTTCCTCCCCAGCCCCCACAGAAAATCTAGAAAGGCCTAACTCCTACGCGCTAGGTTCTTCAAGGTCGTCCAAAGATAACCCAGAAACACTGAGCTGAGCACACCTTTAGGCCAAAAGATTCCCCCTTGCCCAAACCATTACCTAAATACTTTAAATGCCATAGCGCACCAGAAACAAAGTCCCAGAAGTTTATTTAAATTCATCAACTAATAAACGTGTTCGGCTTTGTAACATAAATTATGAAAACGCTCAAGAGTGACAAACTCCAGTTAAAAAACAGGTGCTTTGAGTACTTTTAATGACAAGGTCAAATTCTTTTTTTTTTTTAATTATTAGGAGAAAGGTGGGGAGGGGGTACTTTTCTTAAGCTTTCTTAGGATAATATGAGTGAGGAGTGTGGAGAAGGACGGATGGGGAGAACCGTCTAGCATTTCATGTCTGGCTGTGACACAGTAATTCCTGGTCTTCCGGGTGCCTGGAGTAAAACGAAGATTAGAGCGATAAAATAAAAACAAAGAAATCTAGTAGGGGTCAGAGTTACCAGAACAAACTCTGCGCCACCCCAACCAAAACAGCCCTGGCCACAGCCGGCGCCCCCTCCCACACGTAAACACACAAAGACCAGAGCTGCACGCACGGTTCGCCCACAGTCCTCGCTTCCCTTTGTAGGACAACGGGAGCCCCGAAGTTCCCTGCGGTTGCTTTTTGGGTGTCGTCGGTGCTAGGTCCCCGAACGTGGGGGCCGCGGCTCGACTGGGGGGAAGAGGTGCTCGCCGGTTTCCCCGAAAGCAGCAAAATGCCTCCCCGTCCCGCCCCAGTCCTCCGCGGTGGCCCCAGGCTGCGCTTCCCCCCGGGCACGCGGCGACGGCCGAGAGAGAGACACCCAGGCAGCAAACAGAACAGCTCCCCGGCGGACCCGTGGGTAAATACAGCAGCTGGGGTCGGGAGGAAAGTTCCAGTGGAGAGCTGCCCGCAGGGGAGGGGGTGGCGGCGGGAGGGAAGCGCGTCCCTCTCCGCCGCCTCCCTCACCTGCGCCGGAACAACGGGCCCCGCGCCCGCCCACCCGGCCGGCCCGGCGCCTCCCGCAGGCCGCGCCTCCCGCACGCCGCGCTGCCGGGGCTTGTTCCTCCTCATGGCTTTGCCCTGACGTAATTCAAACATGGCAACAGTTCGACTTCAAAGGCGGATCCACAGACCTCCCAGACGCAGGCTCCGGACCCCGGGAGCGGGCCGAGCCCTCGCGGCCGCTCTCTCCCGGGCCCTCGGCCGTCGCGGCACCCGGCGCCCCGGCTCCAGCGCCAAGCCCCGACTGCTGCCCCTCGGTCGCCCGCCGCGAGGAAGCACGCCGCCTCCCCGCCGCGCTCCGGCACCGCACCGCGCACGAGTAGCGTCGCCAAAGTTTCCCCGCGAGGGGCCGAGGGACAAAAGCCCCTCCCGAAACTCGCCCGAACTTAGGAGGGCCCGGCCTGCAAGGCGGCCGCCTCCAGGGCCGACCGGGCCCGCACCGGCACATGCAGCTCTTTGTTTTCTGTCCAGCCGGGCGCTGCCTACGTGCAGCATCAGGGGCGTGGGATTGTTTCCCAGGGGGAGACACTTGACGATCGCCCAGGGGAAGGGTCCGGACCCTGCGCCCCTGGAGTCCGGGGACGATCCCGCCGTCCTCCCCAAGCAGTAGGCCCATTTAATCAAAGTTTTGCAATGTCCTTGATGAGAAACGCCCGGATCCCCCGCCCCGCACCGGCCGAGAGTTGGCGACTTTCACTCTGCTTTTTAAACTGGCAAGACGCCATCATCAGCAAGTCACATTGTCCGGCCGGCCAGCCCCGACAGCGCCCGCATCTCCCCGCTAACCGCGAGCCAGACACTCACTCGGACCCCGGACCAAACCCGGGTCGCAGCCCCAGCACGTGGTCTGTCACGCTCCCCACAAAAAGCAGTGTGCCCTCGGGAGTTCCCGCACTCCTCAGGCGCAGACAACGCAGCTGCCTCCATCCCGGAGTCAGCTCGGCTCCGACTGGCCATCTTAAGCCGCGCACCGTCGCCCTAGAGAGCTCCGCGGCGCCCACTTTATACGCTACAGGTGAATAAATTTGCGAACCAAACTTGAGGCTCCACCGACACCCCGGACGCCCGCGCTGTCTGGGCGCGGCCCGAGGAGAGGCATTTGAGAGCCGGGGCCGCTTCCGAGCGGCCGCGTGTTGCTCATTGTCGCATCCGCATCCCTCCGGAGTTGGGCGGACAACGCCACCCGCGTGCACTATGGCCACGCCAGCACCGACCCGAAAGGCCGATTTAAACCCCCTCCGCCCTCCAGCTCTCAAGTAGGCGGCAACTTAGTTTCCGAGCAAGGGGCGTTCATTGTCCACCCTCATGACAACACGCACGAGGGGCCGCAAGAAACTAAACCATGAGGGCCAACAACGGCGCCCGGCCACTCCCGGGCGCGCGCCCACGCGGGTGCACAGACCCGGGGCCCCTCTGCAATCGCCAGCAAGTCCTTTTCTCTGGGGCCTTTAAGCCCCCGGGCTCCCTTTCGCCAGCGAACACTGCGGCTGCGAAAAGTCATTGTCACCTTCAACGTGGATCCCTCAACTCCGGCGACTCCTCACCCCTTTCCTGACTCTGTTCACTTCCCCCACCCCAAGACTTTCGCTTTTCCTCAAATAACCTAATTAAAAAGAGCACACTAAACATGCAGATACAAAAGAATCTGGGGTCTGAAGATCACGAAAACAGCGCTCCCCGAAATGCCATCTCCAAGACAAAACTTCCTGTGTGTATAAATGTGTGCGTGTGTCTGTAGAAGGACTGGGGGAGGTAGTGAGGTGAGGTGAAAAGAGAAAAGAAACCACTCTGAAATCAAAGCCTCGTGAGACAGTTTTGCACCACAGTAATGGTTCGAGTTACTCACCTTCCAAAAGCAACCGTTCCACGCGCAATAACGTTCCCGAGGGGCGCAGTGCACGCCAAGTCAACCCCCCCTTCAAATCGCTCCCTCCTCCTCAACTGCCTTGTCTAGAAAGATTGTCTCCTGCAGTTCTGCAGTTGCTACCGCTGGCGGGGAAGGTGTAGATTCCGCTTTCCCTCTGCGCACGCGCGGCTCCCGGTACAAAATTCTCCTGAATCGAACTTATTTGCATACGGGCGCGCGCGCGTCGAGGGCTGGGAGGGGAAAAGGCCCGGCGGCCGAGCGCGCTCCCGAGGCCTCTATTGTCCTTTTAAGGGGAGAAGTGCCGTGGCGCGGGAAACGCGGCGGCCAGAGGGAAACGGGGGCGGGGGCTGCTTACTATGGCTGACGTCACGTAAACAAACGCCCTCTGCCTTGAGGCAGCGGCCAAGTGGGAGTGGCGGGATGGGAAAGGCGGAGAGGTTAGCAACCCAAGGAGAATACTAGACTGCATGAAGTAGTTTCCACCCCGAAGCTCTTCAGGCACACCGTTTCGCTTTGGAAAATAGTTTTGAAAGCTGTTTTTGCGAAATTCTCATACCTGTGCCCGGCTTCTGGCCTGAACGATAGGGGAGGTGGTCTTGCAAGCATCCAGACTGAATTTATGTTTTCCACATTTGCTAAATTTTGCTTGAAAACAGGTTTTTGAATCTTTTTTCTGTTTTAATCTTCTGGGGCCAGTAGAGGTTCGTCTTTCTTGCAGTTTTAATGAGTCATTTAGTAAAGTCCGGTTTTGACACTATCCATTCACTAACTCCTGTCTGCCCTCCTCAAACAGTAACACAACCCATGACAATCCAATTTTTTCTCCACTTCAGCCTTAAGATTTCAAGCCTGAATTGAATGGTTGTTAATTTCCGTGGGAACAGTGTCGCTTTCCTAATAGTCTAGTTAATGGGAAATCAGTAATCTAGCTAGAAACTTACATACCACCTCCAGCTGCTAGTAAAGTTTGTTCCACTCACCCAGAAATAATACTGATTCTACTAACTGATGGTCTTGGGAATTGAAAAAGTAGCCAGTTAAATGCAGACTTTCCCTTGTGGAATATATAATAAACAATCTAAATGCTTCTTGCCTCAAGAGAGGAAAAAACCTGGAAAAGCAGAAGTAAATCTCAGATTGATAAGTGAAAAATGCAGAAAGAATGATTGAGATACACCTTTATTCCCCGGAACACATTTAACAGCAACAACGAGCTGAGACCCTGACTTAATGATGATAGAGGGACATGGGGAGAGAGCAAGGATGTTTTTCCCAGAAACTTGATATTGGTCCCAGGATACAAAAGTGTGGACATCAACTATAAAACTTAATCATCTGCTGACTAGTTTCACTGCTTTCACTGTAGTGTCAACAATATGGATTTAAATAGCTACTTCTGAAATGCTAATTTAATGTGACAGTCAATTCCTAGTACAAACAAGACAAACCCACTTCTAAAGTCTTCAACTAATATTTCTTCATTTTCTTTAGGTTCTGCAGCATACTATTTCTGTAACTGTTTGTAAAAACTATATGCTAAATACCTACAAAGGAGAAAAAAGCTGACACCTGTCACTAAAATGTCAGCTCCCTAAGGGCAAGAATTTTATGTTACATTCTTTTCTGTACCCTAGTGCCTAAAACAGTGCATGGTATGACAGACTGCTTGTAAATAATAAATCAATGGATGTTTTCAAATTTATTACAGATTTATTTCACATAAAAACAGTTTTAGTTTAGAATTTTTGTATTTTATCTAAAATGATCTTGGAAGTTATGGTGATCACCTCAATTGATATGATGGCTATCCTTAAATCATAATAAAGCAGGAAAAGATTCATAACCATTTCTGGACTTTGATGGAAAATTGGACTCTTAAACATAAACTTCTATTTTCTTCTTTTTAAAGATTTTTAAAATGTGGCCCAGGTTTTCTCGAGTACTTATTTGGTTTATGACAGATAGTCCAAAAGTTATTTCACATTAGTGTATGCTTCTGAAAGTATGGAAATTACAAGTATAGTAATATTTTTCAAACTTCAATTATTATTGGTATGATATATCTATATATTTTAATATATGTTTAATATATATAATATATATTCATGTAAAATATAAATATGTACTTTCAATGCCTTTTCTCTTGAAAATTTATGTAAAGAATATATATTGTAAGCCACCGGTTCATAATAACTTGAAGCAGAGTATAATCTAGAAAAATATTGAATTGCTATGTTGTACACCTGACATTAATATATTGTAAATCAACTATAGCTCAATACAAAAAAAAAGGATATACATTTTAATACAAAGGTGAAATAGGTCCAAATGTACAAGGAATGCAGGAACTACAGTATTTTGGATATTTCATGCTATGGAACTAATACTATACAGCAAGACTTCCTCTACTGTCAAAGTAGAAATCAAGGAGCAATCTAGGTAATTTCTGTCGGAAAGGTAGCAACAAAATTGTTAAAGAGAAATTTCAGTTTCCTTAGAGTGTTGAAAAAAAAAACCTGCTATTTTTGAACAAGCTGGTGCATTCCAAAGCTTCTTTTGTTCCTTTCATTGCTTGAACACGTTGTTATAGCTGGCTCTATCCAGGGCCAACTAATAGCTTCATTTATGAGCTACTTTTAAAATAACTATTTCTTAAATAGCCTAAGTGAATTTTTCATAAGGAAAGAAGGTAGGACGGAAGAAATTTATATAAGTTTAGATTATATTTGGGTTATAGGAGATTGACTTAAACCATGTTCGGGAAATATTTGAGTTTTTTTAAAGACTATAGTGCTATTTTGAACTCATTCTGAGTTATCAAAAATATTGAAACTGAAAATAAGTTACCAGATAAGCCAACTACCTTACTTATGTGTTGTCCCCGTTACAGGATTATGCCTATTGCCCAAATGTTTTCAGTCATTTAGCAAACATTGAATGATTATAACTATGTGCCGGATAGTAAAACCATTTAAGTAGAGAGACTTCTTGCCTCTTCTAATTTATTCCATTTTACTTGCTACTTTCTCTTCTGTAGCATTTGTTGTCTTGTTTTGAGGATTAAAAACAGTTATTATTATTATCAGCAACTTTACAAGTTATTATGATCTTGGAATGGAGAATAAATTCTATATAAATGACTGAAAAAGACAATTCATGCTTGGCAATGAAGAATATCATCAGCAGTTTAGTAAGGTTTGTAATGACCACTGAAACTAATTATGATTTTTTAAATGAAGGCTGATACCCTCATCAGAGGCTGGTATGAACCACATCAAAACATTTTTGATGAGCCCAGGAAAGAGATGATTATTATTATTAACCATTGGGTTTAGATCCTTAATAGGTAATAGCTATAAAACTAAACCTTTTCCTCACACCTAAACAAGCACAGTATTTTGTTACTCATTCATTTAAGTCTGTTTGAAGTTCAACAAGCAAGTGGACAGAGCAAGTCAGATAATTTTAAACTGTAAGTATAGAATTGGTTGTGTAATCTAACCAATCCACCAGCAACTAACTGTTCACAGCTGCCAGAAAAGGTATCTATTACTTAATCAAAATTAACTTTTCAAATTTCTGAACTTAGACTTAAAGAACTGTCATAAATTTATTCTTAGAAAGAGCAACCTCTGAATTTATAGAAATTTTAAATATTATGATATTAGCATACTTAAAATTTTTTTAATAATAATAATAATTAGGCTTCCCTGAGAGCTCAGTTGGTAAAGAATCTGCCTGCAATGCAGGAGACCCTCCTTCAATTCCTGGGTTGGGAAGATCTGCTGGAGAAGGGATAGGCTACCCACTCCAATATTCTAGGGTTTCCCTTGTGGCTCAGCTGGTAAAGAATCTGCCTGCAATGAGGGAGACCTGGGTTCAATCCCTGCATTGGGAAAATCCCCTGGATGACAGAAAGAGTACCCAGTCCAGTATTCTGGCCTGGAGGATCCCATAAGTTGGACAGGACTGAGTGACTTTAACTTTCAAAAAATAAAAATTTTTAAATTTAAAATAAAATTACTGGTAACAAAAGTAATTTTATTTCAAGAAGGACATTGACAAACTGGAATGAGTTCATGGAGAGGAAATCAGGATGATGAAAGAGTCCAAAAACCACAGCATAAAAGCAATAATTGAACGAGAGGCTATGTTTTGATTGAGCAAGAGAGCAATCTTTGACTACCTGAAAGGACCATCATTAGAAGAGCAAATGGGCTTAGTCTTTTATGCTTAGGAGCCAAATTCATCTTGAAAAGCCCAAGAATGTCTTGCTAAATATAAGAAATATTTCTAAACATTTGAATAGTCCAAGGATGGTTCATGATACTTCAGAAATCAAGTCCCCATCATTAATGATGGTGCTCACAAAAATTAAACCAAGACTTTTATTTCAGGGAGTTACATTATTTACAGTAGAAAGCTTGCTATCTACTCCTACTGAGTCTGTGAATCTGTGCTTCCTTAGGATAAATGAATGGCATCAACAAGATGAGTCTTAGGTTCAGGAAAGGAATTTGTCCATCACTGCGGCTGGAGAGGTGAGGAATGTCATTTTGGAGAGTATGAGATTTGAGTTTGGACATGAATTCACTGATTCATTCAACAAAGATGTAGTGGGTATCTACTAATTGCCAGGCTCTGACAGTAAAATGGTGAGCAGTGCAGAAACAGTCTCTCATGGAATGTGGCAGGCATTCCAAATAACAGCACAAATATGATGACAGACCATGAGAAATAAAAGGAAAAAAGTACTGTGAACCTAATCATGTATAGCAAGGAGATCTGATATAATCTGGAGGTAAAAGCATCTTTGAAGAGGGAAAGTTGAATTATCAGCAGGATTAGATGGTGGATTGGAGGGTAGAAAGAGTTGTTGAACCAATGGCAATTTTAGGAACAAGTTCTTAAAGACAGTCAGGTATTTGGTGTGGTGAGAAGACATGACCAGAAGAATCGTAAGTTTGATTGAATAGAAATCACATGTGAATCTTGTTTGAGGGAAAAGATCATGTCAAGTGTTGGAGTCTGGTAGAAATCAGAATGTAAGCCCTATGGATTTGGAAGTACCTACACTGAGTTGGAAGTAGTTGCACTATGCAAGTGCAGAGACTCCAGAGACAAACCCCTGTGATTAGATTACAACTGGTTTAATCAATATATATTTCTTCTGCAAATATTTTTTTCTAAATGTCAATAGGAAATTGATCCCCCAGGCATAGAATCCACTTCCTGAAAGAATCCTTGTTCTAATTATTCAGATCACTGCTAAAGGCAAATATGCTACATCAGATGAACAACAGATGCTACAACAGATGAACAGGTGAACAAGCAGTTACATAATACAAAAAAGTAAAAGATACATGCTGGGATGCTATTTCTAAAAACTTTGAATATAGAAATTAGGAAACTAGAAAATTGTAATATTTTGCTGAAGTTAATTTTTAAAAACATTTAAATATGTATTTTAAAGAATTTGAATTTTTGTGCATGAATAAAAAAAAAAAGAATGCAACTTCCTAGTTCAGCTCAGCAAATAAGAGATACTGGTTTCAAGGTTTCAGATGATGCAAGCATTAGTAGTTTATCTAGATGTATTGCTAATTTGGCAGTGCTTTAGTGTTCCAGAAATGGAAATACAAAGCAGTGCAGATGAAACAGAGGTAATCAATGTACCATATTGCATCTGTGGCAATGGTTAGAGATGATGGTATCAGCAGAGAATAAAATATTACATACTGTTTTGCTAGCACACAAGCTTTAGACTATGAACATAATTTAAATTTCTTTACAGTAATAAAATTAAAACATACCCTCGAGCTTGTTGAAAATAAGGGGTGTGTTAGTACTCAACTGTTGACAACTAAAACACTACTATAATGCCAACAATGTGATCTATACTTAGACTAATAATTTACAAAATAATACTTTGTGGAGGAGAATACAGGACTCCCAGATCTTTAAAACTATTTCTGAAAAAATGCATTCTTTAAAATTTTACCTGTCATTTCTTCAAATCAGAACAGTTGCCAGTGGGGCTAAAATAAATTTCATGTTTGAATAATTAACTAATTTTGTCCAAAATCTTGATTTGAAAAACTAAAACACATTCATTAACTTTTACCGTAACTGATATAGTATACTCAGAAGATAAAATTTATAAACTTGCCCCTCTTTTTGGCATATCATGAATATTATTTTAATAGAATGTTGCAATTAAAGAATGGAATTTAAAGTAAAAGTGTTAGTTATTCAGTCATGTCCTACTGTTTGTGACCCCATAGGGTGTAGCCTGCCAGGCTTCTCTGTCCATGGAATTCTCCAGGCAAGAATACTGGAGTGTGTTGTCGTTTCCTTCTCCAGGGAATCTTCCCAACCCAGGGATCAAACCTGGGTCTTCCACACTGCAGGCAGATTCTTTACCAGCTAGCCAGGGAAGCCCTAGAAGTTAAAATGTATATCATTTTTTTAAATCCTGGAATGAAGGAATTCAAAATACTTGAAAGATTAATAAATTTAACTACATAAAATTTAAAAATTTGTACATGGAGAAAGATATGATAATGCCAACAAAAAAAGTCAAACGGAAAAAATCTTGCAAAATAAAAATAATTTCTTAATATGAGTAAGAATATAAAAAGATAATTCACCCAAAAATATATAAATAGAAATAAACACATGGAAAGATGTTGAACTTTAGTCATACTTTATAATAAAATTGTTTATTTAAAAATTTTATAGTAACTTTATTAATAATTTTAGTATAAGGAAGGAAATCACTTTTTATCTAAATTTGATTATAAATAAATTTGTTTGATAATATCCAGGGTTGATGAACATGTAGGGAAACAGCAACTGTCATTTTTTTTTTATTGGGAGTATACATTATTCATTCCATTAAGATACCAATTTAACATTATCTATTGAGATGTGGAAATTTTGTTTGGTTCCATTTCTGGGGATTTCCCCTTAAGATATGTTTATGCAGAGCCCATAGATATGTCTAAGGATATTTATTCCAGCATTATTAATTATGGACATAGCCAAAATGCTTATCAAAAGGTAACTAATTGAAGAAATGATGAAATGTACATAAAACAGAATTCTATACTGTTGTTTGAAAGAATGAGGCTGCTTTATATATATTGACTTAGTAAGATACTGGCACTCTATTTAAAGTGGATAAAAAGCAGTTTCCAGAATAGCAGGTAAGGTATGACTTCAAGAGGCAAAAAGAAATATATATATACTGTATTTGCATGTGCACAAAAAGTGATTTTAAGTAGACATACCACATGTTACGTCTGATGAAGATAGAATTGAGAAAGTGGGGGTAGTAATTTTTATGTTATATGAATTTTCCTCTTTGAACCTTTATGAACATCTATTATAGAGACTTGTAAAATATTTTAAGGTAGAAAACATCTATTAAAACATATGTGGCACATTAGGAATACAAGCAACATTACAAAAGAAAAAGTGTCTGTATCAGTTTAGTGAATGAGTTACTAAAGTGACTGTTAGCTTCTTGAACTAAAGATCCGTATCTGATTTGGCTCCAAAGCTTCTAAGTGTTTTGTGTGGTGCATACACATAAATAGCCATAAAACCATGCAGTACATAAAAACTCCTCTTCTTTTTTTTACTGGAAACATTTTCCCTCTCAGATCTGAATGCTTAAATCGTATCCATCCTTCAAGGCCTGACTCAAATGCCAGCTCAGGTTCAGACATAATTATCATTTATTGATTGCCCGCTCTAGATCGGGCATTACTCTTTGTGCTTCCACATGTTTTATCTCTCTTCATTGTTTAAAATCTTCATAACAATTCTGTGACAGATGTGAGTCTTTCTCACATTTTTATTTGCATATAAAAACTAGGCTTAGCAGTTATGAGGCTTACTGAGTGTCTCACATGTCATAGTAAGAAGCAACGGCAAAAGAGGAAACCAGGTATCCGAGATCAAAATTCTGGATTCATTCCACTGTACTTCTTCATGGACTTCACCCTGATTCCTCAAACAGCAAGTGATAGTTTCCAATATTTCAACACTTGCAGTGTGTGAAAATCGCCAAAGACTATTTTTTCAGTTTTTTATTGTGCTAAAATATACATAACATAAAATTTATCTTAACCATTTTAAGTATACAGTTCAGTGGTACTAAATGCATTCATAATGTGCAACCATCGCTAGCATCCATCTCCATAACTATTTTCATCTTGTAAAACTGAAACTCTATACTCAAATAGTAACCATCCATTCTTCCTTCCCTATAGCTCCTGGCAACCACCATTCTACTTCCTGTCTATGATTTTGACTAGTGTAAGCATTTCATATAAGTGAAATCATTCCATATTTATCTTTTCATGACTGGTTTGTTTCCCTTAGGATAATGTCCCCAGGTTCACTCACATTGCAGCATATGTCAGAATATTCTTTCTTTTTAAGAATAAATAATATTCCATTATATGTATATTACCACATTTTGCTTACCCATTCATCTATCAAGGGACACTTGGGTTGCTTCCCTGTTTTAGCAGCTGTGAATGATGCTGCCACGAACATGGACATACAAATATCTCTTCAAGTACCTCTTTTCAGTTATTTTGGATATATATCCAGAAGTTGAATTGTTGAATCATCACTTCAGTTCAGTCACTCAGTCACATCTAACTCTTTGCGACCCCATGGACTGCAGCATGCCAGGCTTCCCTGTCCTTCACCAACTTCCAAAGCTTGTTCAAACTCATATCCCTCAAGTCGGGATGCCATCTAACTATCTCATCCTCAGTTGCCCCCTTCTCCTCCCGCTTTCAATCTTTCCCAGCATCAGGGTCTTTTCCAATAAGTCAGTTCTTCACATCAGGTAGCCAAAGTACTGGAGCTTCAGTTTCAACATCAGTCCTTCGATGAATATTCAGGATTGATTTATTTTACAATTGACTGGTTTGATCTCTTTGCAGTCCAAGGACCTTTCAAGAGTCTTCTCCAACACCACAGTTCTAAAGCATCAATTCTTCAGTGCTCAGATTTCTTTATATACTAACTCTCACAACCATACATGATGACCGGAAAAAACATAGCTTTGACTAGATGGACCTTTGTTGGCAAAGTAATGTCTCTGCTGTTGAATATGCTGTCTAGGTTCGTCATAGCTTTTCTTCCAAGGAGCAAGTGTCTTTTAATTTCATGGTTGAAGTCACCATCTGCAGTCATTTTGGAGCCCAAGAAAATAAAGTCTGTCACTTTTTCCATTGTTTGCCCATCTATTTGCCATGAAGTGATGGGACTGGATGCCATGATCTTAGGTTTTGAATGTTGAGTTTTAAGCCAGCTTTTTCACTCTCCTCTTTCACTTTGATCAAGAAGCTCTTCAGGTCTTCTTAACATTCTGCCATAATGGTGGTGTCATCTGCATATCTGAGGTTATTGATATTCCTCCCAGCAATCTTGATACCAACTTGTGCTTCATCCAGCCAGGCATTTTGCATGATATACACTGAGTAGAAGTTAAATAAACAGGGTGACAATATACAGCCTTGACATATTCCTTACCCAACTTTGAACCAGTCTATTGTTCTATGTCTGGGTTCTAAATGTTGCTTCCGACCTACAGTTTTCTCAGGAGGCAAGTAAGATGGTCTCGTACTCCCATCTCATGAAGAATTTTCCACAGTCTGTTGTGATCCACACAGTCAAAGGCTTTGGCACAGTCCATAAAGCAAAAGTAGCTGTTTTTCTGGAACTCTTGCTTTTTCAATGATTCAGTGAATGTTGGCAATTTGATCTCTGGTTCCTCTGCCTTTTTAAAATCCAGCTTGAACATCTGGAAGTTCTCGGTTCACATACTACTGAAGACTCACCTGGAGAATTTTGAGCAGTACTTTGCTAGCGTGTGAGATGAGTGCAATTGTGTGGTAGTTCGAAAATTCCTTGGCATGACCTTTCTTTGGGATTGGAATGAAAACTGACCTTTTCCAGTCCTGTGGCCACTGTTTTCCAAATAGGCTGGCATATTGAATGCAGTGCTTTCACAGGATCATCTTTTAGGATTTCAAATAGCTCTGCTGGAATTTCATCACTTTCACTAGCTTTGTTCATAGTGATGCTTCCTAAGGCCCACTTGACTTTGCATTCCAGGATGTCTGGCTCTAGGTGACTGATCACACCATCGTAGTTATCTGGGTCATTAAGATTTTTTTGTATAGTTCTGTGTATTCTTGCCACCTCTTCTTAATATTGTCTCCTTCTGTTAGATCCATACTATTTCTGTCCTTATTGTGCCTATCTTTGCATGAAATGTTCCCTTGGTATCTCTAGTTTTGAAGAAATCTCTAGTCTTTCCCATTCAATTTTTTCCCTCTATTTCTTTG